>WIQG01000114.1:0-476093 GCA_014925785.1 Mycena galopus ATCC 62051 | reverse complement strand
GTTATTTTTAGATGTACAGTATATAAGGTGGGCAGCTTGTAGGGAGAAGACACGGACTCCTACCTGGAAACATAAAGCGGAGAGACTAGCAGTCTGCTCCAGCGAGTACAGAAGGGCGGAACCACCGGCTTGATTCATCGAGGCTGTCCTTGGGGGCGTGCTTGTATTTTCGAGTTATTATCAATCTATCAGCTTTTTCAGGATATTCCCTTGCGTGTTCTGCGTGTATGTGTGTGTGTGTTCTACGTGATCCTGCGTGTACGTGTACGTGTCCTGCGTGTCCTGCGTGTTGCTTGTGTGTGTCCTACGTGTTTTGCGTGTCCTACGTGTGTTCCGGATTTGTTGCGTGTTGCGTGTCAAATTGGTTCACTGCTCCTGTCTTACGAGGTTAGAGTGGGTGACCCAGAGTTGCAAAACTATAAATTGAACCATTGTCTGCGGACGATCCTGGACTTGCTTGCTGCGATCCGCAAATATTAAACAACTGTTCCCATGTATCTTCTATCGGTACACAAGACCCGTACTCGGTCGCACTCTCTGGGATTGTGTGATACGGGTCCAAAGGGGGAGTTTACCGTATTGGAGATTCCGTGAATAGGTGCGCGAGAGCGCTCTCTATTCACAGATGAACCAGATGGACGAGTGCCGCGGACTTCAGCGCTCGTCGCCGTTGTATCCCATCGGCGAGGGGACTTGTGACCCTAGCCAGGGACCCCTGCAACACCGGGGTCATGGAGCAGTTATACGCGTGCTCAGGCATGCAGGGGGGCGGTAGGGAAGTTCCCTCGTAGGGATCTCGGTCTCACGACATGGTAGTAGTGTGCAAGGTAAGATAGATTATGTAAGTACGCGAACAATATACAACGTAATCCGTACTATAGACAAACGTATAATAAACTATGTAAGTGGCCACTGGCCGTGTATCCGCGAGTAAAATATACATCGTCACAGAAGTAAAATATACATCGTCACAGATTGCATCCGGAATCACTAGTGGAGTTTGGTTGGTTGTTGTTTTAGGGATTTGTTGGTTTCAGGATTTGAGAATCCTGAACTAGAGCGCACTTCTTCATTGCATTCAGCCCGTCGGATTTGCATTATAGTGGATTTCACCCATAGACCGCCGGCACACGTTACACCGGGTGCGACAGTGTCTCGTCGTTACTGAGCACACGCTCCTTCGGCTGCAGGCTTGCCCACCACTTCCACCACACCGCCACCCACGACCCCTCCGCATCCCGCACGCCCATATCCTCGGGCATACATGGCGGCGACGCCCACCTTCTTCCCAGTGCTATCCAGCGCACCACCTGCTGGGGCCGTGCATTATTCCCCAGCCACGCTGTCCCATCTGCGAAGCCCCATTCGCCCTCGAAGTCGAAGTACTGTTTGATGCAAAGCGCCCACTCCAGGCCCCTCATGCTCCACTCCCTTCCGCGCTCGAATGCAGCATGCACCTTACCCAACTCCGGTGTCCACTCCGAACGATTGTCCCTCAGCCAATGCTCATCATGCTGCTGGGCCCACTTGTTGCGTGTCCGCTGCTCGTCGTCACGCGCACGCTGCTCGTCATTCGGCAGGCCATCCGGGACAGGTTCACCGCCCAAGCCCCCGTCCACATCCATTGCCGCCGAGGGCCTTGCCATTGTGGGGTCTGGCGTCGTCCGTGCCCTTCCTAGCCCACCTGCCACAGTACGCGGCGGCGTCACGACCATTCCAGGGCGTGGGTGAGCAGATCCACCATCGGGCGTCACTGTTGCAGCGGATCGCACTGCAGATTCCAGGACTGTTACTGCACGTGCATGACACTCGGCATCTGCTAAGACTTTAATTACGTCCACGTCCCCATGTACCAAATAGCACACGTACAAAAACATTCCTTCCCAAATGCAATCATACTTGCCTCCGCTGCTTGAAACCCTGCCCAGTTGTATTCGGGCCATGTCGTAGGCGCCAAGCCTTTCGTTTTCCCGGCATGTACGCTACGGGCGTTGATAAGCCGTGAATTCGCCAACACCTGAAAATTAATGTTTTCTGGATTTCCGTTGCGGATACGCGCACATCTGGGTCTATGATGAGTCCCAAGTCAGTAGACCTGGAACTACACGCTAGAAACCAAATCCGGAACCGGTTGCGGATGAGTATCCAGAAAACACACATACTGGGTGCCTCCGACTAATATGCCGCTGGTTCTGGATCCTACTGTCATACTATGGGCAGGAGGTTGCGGATAGTCCAAACGAACATTAGGGAATAAAATATCCATTCTGTGCCTATTTGTGGAACTCAAAGCAAGTGCATCTTGAATGAGTTTCAACATTATTTGTCCATGCTTGTACCAATGAGGCGGCGCGCTCGATCACATGATGACCCAGAACCTTTCAGACCGGAACGAGCTGGATCCGGATGCGGTGTCATACACCCATCAAATATCGATCGGCTTAATGTGGCAACCGAGTTCGAACCCAATTTAGGAAGAAGGTCCTAACTTGAGCTATGAAGGGGACCAGGGTGTCTAATTGAAGACATAAGACCCAAGGTTCCGGATTTCCAAGAATCTTTCAAGGGGCACAAGTAGTGCGCCCAAGAAATCCAGAATACTAGGACCACTCGGGTGCCAAGTCAAGGCCCCGATCGTGTCAGAAATAAATCAGACAAATAGGGAGCCTGCTCAACCATGTTCCACCTCGACGGGTAGACAGTCTAGGGTAGCTCTTGGGTTATACATAAGTTCAGGGTGTCTGTAAAGAGGCATTTTGAAGGGCTATCCAATTCAACCACGATGTCTGGAGGGACTAATCCAGAACTAACATTTTCAGGATCTGAAATAATCAGTCAGCAAGCTTGGCGATCGTTATTTCATATTCTCGAGTCACGGACATGGTTACAGCGATGATTAATGTATTATGTTTGTAGAGTTATTTTTAGATGTACAGTATATAAGGTGGGCAGCTTGTAGGGAGAGGGCACGGACTCCTACCCGGAAACGTAAAGCGGAGAGACTAGCAGTCTGCTCCAGCGAGTACAGAAGGGCGGAACCACCGGCTTGATTCATTGAGGCTGTCCTTGGGGACGTGCTTGTATTTTCGAGTTATTATCAATCTATCAGCTTTTGCAGGATATTCCCTTGCGTGTTCTGCGTGTACGTGTGTGTGTGTTCTACGTGATCCTGCGTGTACGTGTACGTGTCCTGCGTGTCCTGCGTGTTGCTTGTGTGTGTCCTACGTGTTTTGCGTGTCCTACGTGTGTTCCGGATTTGTTGCGTGTTGCGTGTCAAATTGGTTCCCTGCTCCTGTCTTACGAGGTTAGAGTGGGTGACCCAGAGTTGCAAAACTATAAATTGAACCATTGTCTGCGGACGATCCTGGACTTGCTTACTGCGATTCGCAAATATTAAACAACTGTTCCCGTGTATCTTCTATCGGTACACAAAGACCCGTACTCGGTCGCACTCTCTGGGATTGCATCCGGAATCACTAGTGGAGTTTGGTTGGTTGTTGTTTTAGGGATTTGTGTTGGTTTCAGGATTTGAGAATCCTGAACTAGAGCGCACTTCTTCATTGCATTCAGCCCGTCTGATTTGCATTGTAGTGGATTTCACCCATAGACCGCCGGCACACGTTTCATCTGGAGCCCACCGCGAGGGGCCAGTTGTTCATTTGTACGTTGCTCGTGATCTTGTGGATTTTTCCCAAGAGACAAAAGCTGTTCTTCAGAGTAAAATCCTGAAAACAGTACTTTAGGCCTTCTGTCCGTATACAGAAAAATTTGGCAACATTTCGCGTCAGGCACCTCGTGAGGAGCCAGATCCGGAAAGTCCATCGTACCAAGGGCAAGGGGTTTTACCCGAGTCAGGTTTTGAACGGCCACTTTCTCGAACTACTCGAACAATCAGTAGATCCGGAAAACAACCATTGCTCCCTCTGCTCGAACAGCACTCCCTTAGCAAACTTGCTAAAGCCCAAAGACCCTCTCCATCTGCTCATGCTCGAGCAGACACATCGTTGCAAACCCAGGAACGTACATTGGCTTCCAAGGCACTTGCTGCACAGAATCCAGAATGTCCAGTTGCATCGTCTTCACAAGTTCAAGAAGATCTTGAACCAACCCCAGATCCTGAACCAGGATCGCCTTTGTTGTCTTCTCACGGAGCAACAACCAGTGTACCAGACCAATCCGCTGTAAAGAATCCTACGAACAACACAATGGCCCAACAGCCTAATGTTGCTGCGTTCCGGATTCCCTACCCATGGGAAAAGAATGCGCCCAGCTTTGATGGGGGGATGCTGCCTCTTTGAGGCGCTTCCTTAACCATATGCAGGCCATTATCCAGTTGGGTGGGATTACGGATACCCTTGCCAAGAAGGTTAAAATCATAGAGTTTGTGACAGACCAAGATACCAAAGACCAGTGGAAGGGTTTCGACTCCTATAGCAATGGGACTTTTGACGAGTTCATTGCGGAGATTGAAGACCTTTACCCTGAGTTAGAGGATGTCAAGGTTGGGTCGCGCCAGAAACTCCGAAAAATCTGCAAAGAAAACCAGGATATTGAAATGTCAGACGCGGGACGGCTAAAACTGTTTTCAAAGGAATTTGAAACAGAAGCTGCAAAGCTGATGAAACCTCCAGCCTCCATAAGTAATGGGGAACTGGTTGGGAAGTTTCTGGAGTGTCTTGATGAAAAACTTGAAGCCCAAGTGCTAGCAATGATGGTTCAACATCAGTTTCTTAAAGAAACCAATCCCACCCTAGCACCTGCCAATGCTGCTGGGGTCGGGCAAGCCCAAAACGTGAAGCGTAGGGGTGATGTTATTCCGTTAGCAGATGTGCTCAAAATCGCAAAACACATTGTGGATATTGCTGCGGCAAGCCCGAGAAATACGAAGTCCAGTGGCAGTGGTTCTGGATATGTTCCGACCGCTGAGCCTGGGATCAAAAAGGAATATCTTCAAAGGCTGGAAACTCTCTCCCAAGAGGTTTCGCACATTAAGGATGGGTTTGAAGTTCACAAGAAAGAGATAGGAAAAACAGTGGCAGACACCATTCAACAGTCCTTTGCTCAAATTGCGAGACAAGCCCCTCCCCATATGTCCGGAAACGCGGCTGGTTCTGGAATCCAGAACAACCGTACCTACGGGAACAACAATGAACAATCCGGAAGAATGGCTGAAAGGCCCCCCATGGATTGCTTCTATTGTAAAGAGGATCATCCAGTAGCTACTTGTCTGCACAAAGAGGAGCACATTAAAATGGGCTACATAACTTTTGTGGATGGGGCCATGCGTCTAGGCAATGGCTCGTTCATTCCGAAGTTTCCGGATTATAAATCCAAGAAAGAAAGGGTGGATGACTACTATGCAGGACAAGGCAAACCGAGAGGTGCGCCCCTGGGTAAAAGAGTCAACCAGCAGTTCTCTCAAGGCTATATCCAGAACGGGGATGAGGATCAAGTCAACCAGCTATACGATTCAAGAGATGATGAGTTACTGGCCCTACGTGTGCAGTTAATAAACCAGAAAAAGTCCGAGCAATCTCGGCAGATGAACCAGAAAAATCAACAGCAGTTTGTGCAGGTTGATCCAGAAAGTTCAAATTCTGCTGGGAATGCTATTGGGGTGACTCCGGATCAGATTGCACAGATGTGGGAGATGTATCTGCAAACCCGTTCAGGAGCTGGGACTAGCTCTGAATCGGGAAATTTCTGAATTGTTCGAGGAAAGAGGCGGGTGGCCCGGTTAAAGCTCCAGCCCCACCCAAGACCAAACCTCCGGAGAACCGTGTTGAGGTCCAGAGTCCAGCTGCTAGGAATCAGAATTGGCGCGTGAGATGGGTAGACGAGGAAGATGTTCGTAGTCGGGTAGACACCCTGGAAAGTTGGCCAGACCCGGTCAACCGGAAAGAGCTACTTGAGTTTCTGAAGTTGGTGGATGAATACCGGAATGATCTCTGGGATTACAAAAGCCATATAAAACTGTTAGTGATTATGTCTAAGGACACCATTCCCTTCATATGGGGGGAAAGGGAACAAGAGATATTCAACGAAACACGGAAAAAGTTGGTCACACATATCAAGAGGCATTCTAAATCCAGAATCCAAGCTGGGGTTGCTGCTGAGGATTTAGGTGTGGAGGAGGCGGCAAAGCCAGGGAATAGGAACCTGAGATTAGACGATGCCGTTCTGGTTGAAGATACCCAGCCGCTTGATGTTCAAGTCCAAAAAGACTTGCAGAAAGTAGGCTCTAATAAACAACCAGGGGCCCGCCAATCCGGAACCGTCCCCAGTGCCGAACCAAAGGCCTATCGGTTGGTGGCTCCTGTACAAAAGCCAGGGCTAACCAATACTGTGGTGAACGATGTGATGGATACGGAAGTGAGGATAAAATTCGGGGATCTTATGGCAGTATCCGGAGAAGTATCCAAAGGTGTGAGATCCAGAACAACCAAAACAAGGCAGCCAGTTCTTGATAAGGAGAACCAGACTGTTTACTTGATGGAGGATCCGGAACCCGAGGAAGACCCTTTTCCGGCGGATGAGTACATAGAACGGTTCGCTCTTGGAGCAGATGCCCTTCACATTGCCCATCTACCGATGTCAAATTTCTTCGTGTCCACTGGTGATGATGGCCTTCCGGTTGGTTCCGTGGTCATTCAGGATCCAGTAGAAACTTATCTGAACAGTATGCCAAAAGGAGAGCATAGACGAGTCTATGACGCGGGGCAGAAGATTTACACTGCCAGGGAATCAGGAGGCCTGCGGTGCCTCTTTCCACTAGTCAATGGGAGGCATGGAGTTGAATCCGTTTTGGATACCGGTTCGCAGATTGTGTCAATGTCGCTCAAGCGGGCAGTGGCTACAATGCTTACCTGGAACCCGGATATAAAGATACACATGGAATCCGCAAACGGCGAGCTAAAGGAAACTGAGGGCTTGGCCAAGAACGTTCCATTTCTCTTTGGAGATTTAACTATCTACCTCCAAGTCCATGTCATAGAAGGCGCCCCCTACGATATACTGTTGGGAAGGCCATTTGACATTCTGACTGAAAGCACCATCCGGAACCGGATGGATGGAGGGTCCACGATTACCATCTCGTGCCCCAATACGAAACGACACATAGAGGTGCCCACGTACAAAAGGGGTGCTCGTACCATTTTGAGCCAACCAGAAGATGAGATCTTAGGAGGTGGTTCTAGACCTGCGACCCCGGAAGGGAAAGCCGAGCCACAGAAGACTCAGGTTTTTCAGACACTTTCGAGGAATTAGGGATAGACCGTCCCCAAGGAGAACTTGCACTGAAATTCGGTTTTGATGAGGATGGGCAATTCCGGATAGAAGGATATCTGGAACCCAAGGATGGCATGGCATTTGGCTCGGACGAATTGAACACTGCATACTTATTGGCGTCAACCGAGAGTACGGCACTCAAGGGAGATGAAAAGGCTTCGCAACTCCTGCAAGAGTTTGCATCCCCACAGCTGAATCCAGAAGTAGATGGAAGTGGAAAACAGGCCTTTCAGGTCTTTACCTTCGAAGAGAAACCAAAGTCCAAGAAGGCAAAGGCTCGAAAAGCTAAAACGAACCGTGGGAAACATAAAGTGGATCCCAAAGTTCGGTGCTTGTGCTGTCAATTTGTGGATTGGACAGATCCAGAAAATAGGGGAGATCCCGAAGCTGGAACCAGTGCCCATTCCTCAGACTCGGAGCACACTCCTGTAACCCAAGACAAGAAAAAGAAGCGTAAAAAGAAGAAGGCTCCAACATCGGGTACGAAACCGGATTCGGAAGCCCAATCTGCCGACGCTCCTGTAATGTCTTCGTTTGCCGGGAAGAAATATAAGCCTGTAGCGCTTAAAGTTAGACCTGTATATGGAGATTTACCGGAAAAGTATAGGCTCAAGAGAGAGATAACAGGTGATCCTTTAAAGGACATGCCGACTCTACCACAGCAACCTTCCGAATTTACTCCTACAGGGAGGTACACAGAGGAACGGAAAGAAATCATCGATAAAATCCACAAGGGCAACTTTCTCTCAAATGAAGAAAGGAAGTTCATGCACCATTTTATGATGGTGCAATCAGATGCATTTGCCTGGGATGATTCCGAACGTGGAAGCTTTAAACATGAATTCTTTCCGCCAGTCGAAGTACCAATCGTTGAACATAAGGTCTGGGTAGAAAAGAGTATACCCATACCCCGTGGTCAACTTGAACAAGTCTGTAAGATCATCAAGCAGAAAATCGATGCTGGTGTCTATGAGCCTTCAAACGCGTCTTACAGGACGAAGTTCTTTGGGGTTGTCAAGAAAGATGGAAAGAGCATTCGGCTAGTCCACTCTCTTGAACCTTTAAATGCGGTAACCATTGCGCATTCTGGGATTCCTCCGGGTACGGATGAGCTCGCGAACCACTTCGCTGGGAGAGCCTGTGGGGTGGTTCTGGATTTATATTCCGGATATGACCATAGGGACCTAGCAGAAAACTCTCGAGATTTCACTACATTCCAGACACCCTTTGGAGCACTGAGGTTGGTAAAGCTACCCCAAAGGTGGACCAACTCGGTACCCATATTCCATGACGATGTTACGTACATTTTGAGGGATGAGATCCCACATGTCACGATTCCGTATATCGACAATGTTCCGGTCCAAGGACCAGGGAGTCGGTATATGGGATTGGACGGAAAATATGAGACTATCCCTGGAAATAAAGGGATCTGTTGATTTATCTGGGAACATTTCCAAAATCTGAACCGCGTTGTTCAACGCGTTAAGTATTGCGAGGGTACCTTTTCAGGGACCAAGGCCTTGCTCTGCTTGGACACTTTTCCGGTTGTTGGGCATATGTGCTCATTCGAAGGAAGGAGACCTTCAGAGGATAGGATTGGTGTTATTGAAAGGTGGCCTGCTCTGGAAAATGTCTCAGAGGTCAGACAGTTCTTGGGAGTAGTAGGGATCATGAGGATGTTCATTCAAGGCTATACTGTGATGAGCCGCCCTTTGACTCGCCTCTTGCGGGCAGATGTTGATTGGGAGTGGGGAGAATTACAGGATGCATCCATGGACAAGATCAAGTACGCAGTCAGGCATTGTGAAGCATTAAAACCCATTAATTATGAGTGGGACTCTGATGTCATAATGGCTGTGGACACATCCTGGATGGCTGTTGGTCTTGAGATTTATCAAGTCGACCCGAACGATCCTACAAAAAAGTATTATGCAAAGTTCGATTCCATACCCTTGAATGAAAGGGAGGCAAGATTCTCTCAGCCAAAAAGGGAATTATATGGTTTACTAAGGGCCCTGCATCATATGCAATACTGGCTGTTGGGATGCCGCAAACTTGTGATAGAGACAGATGCCATGTATATCAAAGGCATGCTCTCGAATCCGGGAATGGGACCCAACGCAACAATCAACCGGTGGATAGAACAAATCTTAATGTTCCACTTCCAGTTGAAGCATGTTAAGGGTTTGACGTTTTCACCTGATGGGTTATCCAGAAGGAGGAAACAACCGGGGGACGTTGAACATGTAAATCCGGAACAGGGTATGGATGATAATCCACCTCCGGAAGATCATGGGGAGTGGGATCACGATATTGCGCAACCTTTGGAGTTTGATGAGTTCAAATCATCGATAGACACCAGGGGAGGGTATATCCAGGAAATATATGTTCCGAATACGGCACTTCCGGATTTACCTGACGCAATTGAAGGTTTCACTGAAGACTGCGTGATAGCGAGTCAAGATCGAGATGCAGTAGACATAGGAGTGCGCCGAGCATATGAAGCTGAGGGAATAAAGTTGCCTCAGTATCTAATGTCTCAGATCCAGGATGAGGAAAAACTCTTGCCAGAGGACGATTTTAAATACGACCCCAATAGGTGAGAATCTTATCCTGAAGATCAGCGCTCTGGGTCCGCAAAGGCACAAGAAGAGAAACTTGACAAGGTTAGGATCTGGTTAAATGATCCTTCCCGCGGACCGGATGGTATGTCAGATAGGACATACAAAAGGTTCATACGCTACGCAGCACAGTACTTCTTGGCAAAGAATGGAAAGATGTACCGGAAGAACGAAGATTCGCAACACCAGCTGGTTGTGGATAAAGAATATAGGATGTACATCCTGAAAGCGTCCCATGATAGTCTCGGACACAAGGGGGCCTTTTCGAGCAAAGCAATGATCGAGATAAGGTTCTGGTGGCTGGAGATGGATCGAGACGTTGGATGGTACGTCAAGACTTGCAGGCTCTGCCAGTTGAGGCAAAAGAAATTATTGCGGATTCCGCCAAGGGTTACGATGACGCCGAGTCTGTTCCAGAAAATCCATATAGATGTAATGATTATGGGTGTGGTTTCAAATGGGCATAAACTGGTTGTCGCCGCTAGATGCGCTCTAGCGCGATGGTTAGAAGCCAGGGCCTTGAGGAGCGATAATGCTGAAGCCTTGGGCAAGTTCCTTCTAGAAGAAATCATATGCCGCTGGGGGTGTCCACAAGTGCTCGTTACGGATAACGCGAAGCAGTTTGTGGCAGCTCTGGAATGGTTACATTCGAAATACGGAATAACAGGTATCCGGATTTCGCCTTACAACTCTCAGGCCAATGGAGTCGTTGAGACTGGTCACTGGGATGTTAGACAGGCAGTCTGGAAGGCAACTGGGGGAGACACACGCAAGTGGTGGTGGTTCTTGGTTCATGCTGTATGGGCAGACCGGATCACTACACGTCGTGGTTTAGGCTGCACGCCTTACTTTGCGGTTACGGGTGCGCATCCAACCATACCTTTAGATATAGTAGAGGCAACATGGCTGGTGGAGTATCCGGATACCATTATCCCGACCCATGAGTTGATTGGGTTGAGAGCAAAGGCCCTCGCTAAACATGCAGACCATGTAGAGGAAATGCGTCAACGAGTTAGTGCAGAGAAACTTGCGGCAGTCAAACGGTACGAAAGAGTTCATGAGGATACTATTGAGGATTATGACTTCCAACCTGGGGATCTAGTTTTAGTTAGAAACACCCAGGTTGAGAAATCCTTAAACTCCAAGATGGATTATCGTTATATGGGACCAATGGTGGTAGTCCGTAGGACTAAACCAGGAGGGTCTTATTTAATCTGTGAACTAAATGGTGCAATGATGAGCGGAAAGATCACCCAGTTTCGGGTGATTCCGTACGAGAGCCGCAAAAAGATAACGCTTTCAGACAAAATAGAAAAGTTGATCGACCTGTCCCCGGAAAAGCTCGAAGCGCTTGCACGTGCTAAAGAAGATGCCGAGTACAAGGGAAAAGATCTGCAATTCTATAAAGTCTCGAAGTTAAACCCAGATTGGGCGGTTATCGATCCGGAACTATTGCCAACTGAGTACGAAGACCCGGAAGAACCACCGGAGGAAGATTTGGGCCCAGCTAGAGTCTATGACGCCGAGAATCCTCGGCGTTCATCCAGAACAAGAAAATAGACCTTAGTCTCATGGTTCAAAAATCCGGAAGGTCTTCTGGACACAAAGCAGCGGCAAATGGATGTATTCGGAATGAGCGACTACAGAGTTGGTCTATGGCTTATAACGGAGCCTACGCCAAAAGAGCGGAAACCAAGGGCATGGTGGGATATACGGTAAAGACTGGATGTTGCGGATGCAACCGAACTCTAGCACCGCCCAACGAAGCTTAAGGGGACCTGGTTCTGAATGTACGGGCATGGAGTAGGGACATGGTGGCAGTATGGGCATGAGAGAAAGTCTGGAATAAAGTCAGTTAGAAAAGAACAAGGACGTTTTCTGGATTTCGCACCTAATGGGTTTGTGCGAGACCTTCGAGAGGCTCCTGGTTCCTCTGCCTGAGCAAATCCAGAAGCTTCTGGCGCTCCGAATGAGTATGCTTGTACGAATTCACCAGCAGTGAGATCCGATAGGTGATGGCAGAAAGTTCAGAACGAGCAGAGTACTCCATGTGAAGCAGGGAGTCCGTGGTAATGGGAGGTTTGCTCTGGGCGATAGCCATTGGAGCGGAAAGGTTACCGGATCCGACCGAGATGTTGAAGTTTTCGATTGAGGGAAACTCACCTGAAGGCAATAAGGCATCCGCAAACCAATCCGGAAAATAGAGCTTACCCTGTGAAGCAGAGTCAGCTTCGAGTTCAACAAAAGAATTCTTGCGGTGACGCTTGCGGGATGAGCTAGGCGCCGCCACGGCTACCTTTCGGGCTTCGGCAGGAGCGACACGGTTGACAATGGCCATAGCCTTGGTGTACGAGGAGGACGTCTGATCAAGGCGAGCGATGTTGATATAAGGGATGCGTACCGTTTCCGAACGCACGAGAGCCTTAGCCTGTTACAGGAAAACTAGTCAGCAATTAACCAGGAAAACCGTGTTTGATGAAACGCACGGTGACCTTGGGAGAATCGACTAGGGCGGGGTTATCAATAACCTGGAGCCCTTCCTCCTGAGAACAAGAAAGGTCAGGCGAATCCGGAAAAGATGGAAGATGCGGACCTCGAGCGGTTCTGCATCCTCCATGGTTTCGTCCTCGTTGATGGCAATAACCTCCTCGACTTCTTCTTCGGATTCGGAAGAGATTTCCTCTGGAGTAAGATGCTTGATGGGCTTTCCCTAATATTGAAGTTCAGAACCGGGGATTAAACCAGAAAAATGGGGGAGACACACCTTGGATTTCTTAGAAGCCTTGGCTGCCTCACGAGCCCCCTCCAATTCCGCAGTACGAGCATCGTGTTTGACAGACGCGGAGTTCTTCTGAAGGCGGATCCGGATTTCCTTGATCTCTCCGAAACAAGCCAACGCGTCGCGGATGGCCTTGACGTTCTTCTTTTCATAAGAGGCCTTGTGTTGCAGTCGAATAGCCTCGAATTTGACATGGAAACGAGGGTACAAGGCGTATATCGGGTCAATAAGGGAGATAACCTGGAAATGAGGCCGGAAGGCGACCTTGAAAAGGAGTCAGGAGGCGATTCTGGATAAATGTGAAAATCCGGAAACGTACTAAAGCGCGCGCCGCTCTCCCCGCCTTGTTAAGGGTATTCTCGAAGTCCTCCATCTTGATGTCATCGGTGAAGTCACCGACGCCGAGCCGAGCTTCGCGGTAGAGACTAGCGAACTCGGGCGGTGGAACAAAGGGTGTTGGATGAGCCATGTCATATGCGATAGACCGCTCCTTGAAATCAAAGTTGTAGAGCCAAAAATGCTCAATCTGGCTGTCAAATCCATTTTGTAATCAGTGCTCTGGTTGCTGTGCAAAATGCAATATACTGGGCCAAACCCGGCGATAAATGAATATTTTATTCTAATAAAATACTCATTTAAGCTGATCTGGATCATTGGATCAAGATGATGGGAATTTGAAGTATAGTTGATCGCTATTTAATTATCAGGCTTTTTTTTTTTTTTGGCATGCTTGTGGCAGCCTATCATCAATGCCATCAGTGCCATCAGTTCCGTAGCAAGCCGGTATACTTACTGCTGTATATGCCCTGGGTGCGCATTGCAATGTGACCCATGCCCGCAAGTGTGTTGGGCACATCTCAACCTGCCCTGCTGGCTTGACCAGTGCACATTGCATTGTACTTACCTGAACTGTTGAGTATTTCGCTAATCTAACCAAATCAGAACTAACCAGCTGTGCCACCCCCCTACGATCCGTCCCTGTGTCACCAAATACATAGGAAAGCGCTGCCTTGGCCCGTTCAGGCTCGGCTCGTCGCGCACCGGAGGGAGACACCAGAACTGCGGGTCGTAGTCCGGGTTCGCGTGGTCAGGAATCATCTCCTCCAGGGTCATATTTGTACGGGGGAGGGTGGGAGCCATGGGTGAGACGATACGGAAAACAGCAAGTGAATCGACTGAGATTCGCAGATCACTGATCACAAGTCACACCGCATGGCCCTTTGAGGTCCACTCGAGCTCTGGGGCGATGACCTGCTTCCCCCCCGCCCGCCCATTCCCTACCCGTACTTCGGTGTCCCGACATGGGCACCTTGGGCCGGGCCCGTCATCAATGCCCATTTCGCCGAGGTGACCCGGGTAAACCAACTCTTGCGTGAGGGACTGCCACTCCCCCCTCATCGGTATTCTGAATATTCGTCGCCGCCTGCTTCTCCCTGGTGGCCCCCGACCATCGAACACTTACATCGGGAAGCGGTCACAGAAGCACGGGAGATCAAGGACTCTTTTGCCGTGCATTATCCCCCCCGTGCCCACGCGCAGGGTTTTTTGGCTCCAGGGTTTGCAGAAGGCAGGATGCTTCTGCACGGCCAGCTGGGTACGTGTGCCTCTATGATCTTTCTAGCGTTTCCATTACTAATGTTTGTGTTTTTGGGCGCAGCCTGTACCCATGCCGTTTTTTACCTGCGAACCTTCATAGAGGAAGGAGTTACCACCAGCGCATCAGCATCCACTGGCGCTCGGCGTGCAGCAGCTGCTGCTGCGGCACGCGAGTACAGTGAGTCTCTAATTTGGATTGCCATATCACTTCTCTCTGAAACAGGCATTGCAGCATCATCTCTCACCCAAGACAACTACCTAGCCGCATGGCTCGCCTGCCTCGCGACCGACATTCATCTCTGGGGCACACATGAAGATCCTCGCAATCTCGCGTCCGTCCCCCCCCTCCTAGCTGGGGATTGTCTAGTGGATCGAATAGCAACAAGGGATGGGGAACGGCTACCGACTGGGGATCACCGGGGTGGGGAGCGGGGCCGGCGTGGGGGCCTGGTATTTTGCCAGCCTCTGTCCGCAGACGGCGGTGGTTCCCCCGCTTCTATGGTCACCGCCGCATGGGAGCCATCTTTTGTCAGCCCAGGCTGGTGGGCTGGCGAGAGAGACGTCGCGAGCGCCGGTTTGGGTGGCTGCACCGTCTGGAACGCCAATATAAAATGTCTTATTCGTCTTGATGATGTATATATTTTGTTTTAGTCAGTCCTATGCGTATTTTGTCTCCTCGCTTGTCTCTTCGCTTCAGTCCGAGTCCTGAATTGTGAGCTGTGACTCCGTTATTTTGCGTGACATTTTCCTAATCGAGACAAATCACCCTCCAGGCGCGTGTTCTATTCCGCCTCTCTGGCTCAATTCCGAACTCTCAGACACTCCGGAAACAATCCCTGGACGCGACATGAACTTGGTTCCACAGTATCGCATTTGGAACTTACATTAGACGGCTGAAGATACCCACTCCTGCTGAAAGGCAAGACAGCAGTAGTCTGTAGTTTACCGCGCCACTGATGTGTGGTGGCCTGCTTATTACCAATCATGAAATGTTCCCACGGCCTTTGCTTCTACGCCATCACTGCTTTCCGCTTTCCTGCACTACCCTGGCCCTCCGAAACCTCTACTGGCGGCTTTATAGTATCGGTGGGACCCCAAAGAAGTGTGCAATGTCGCGAAACCTGCCAAGAAGAAAATTCGGCACCGGAATCTCGCGCCTAAATGGTCCTCTCACGTCCTTTGCGCCTCCTCGATGACAAAGGCTTTCCGTGGCTACTGGCGGTGGAACATCTGCATATTCTGCGATCTGGATGTCCTGTCTGACCTCTCCATGCCCAGACTCTCAAGAAACATCCTCCCGAGTCCGTTGCATCATTGTCAAGTGCAAAGCACCCAACGACCACCACCGCATTTTTTCGGGAAAGAAGCGTCCTCGCTTTGGGGTCAGAACGACGCGCAAACGAACTCCTCGCATGCGGCACTACTCAACGAACTCGCATCGCACGTCCACGAATACGACGATACGCACCTGCCCACCATCATCCATCCGATTGAGCCCATAGCGAGCACTCTCTTCTCCCAGGCTGAGGCTCTTGGTGGTGTCAAGGGCGAGGACTTTATTTTGGCCCTCATCGCCAGGATCGAGGCGGAATGCAAACTTGGCATGGGTGTGTGTGCAGAAGAACTGCGACGTAGGCTGGTGCGCTCATTTCCTTCCCACCCACAAGGAACGAATCCAGACCGAATATCGGCCCCCAGGCACATCACGAGCACCGTAGGCTCCATCGGCCCGGCCGTTGCGGTCAGCAAGCTCATGCGCCTCGAGAGCACGTCGATGCAATATGCAATCAGCCCCGCCGCAACTCAGGTGACGGGCCTGCGCGAGATGTTCGGCACCGACACCAAGTTCTTCCACGTCGGATGCGCCGCGCAGAACGGTCGCATGGCCGCGGTGCTGGCTGCGCCCGGGTATACCGGCTCCCTGCAGGCGCTCGAGGCCAAGGGCGGCTGGGCGCACGTCATGAGCGTCGAGAACAACATCGACACACAGTTTACCACCCTCGGGGCCGAATGGGAGATTGCGCGCAACACGTTCAAGTGTGGGATCGTCGTGCACCCTGTGATCGATCGCTGCCTCCAGCTGCACTGCGAAGGGGTACACGGCGGCGGACATTAAGAGCGTCGATGTGCGTGTGCACCCGCTTGTGTTGGAGACCCACCACAAACATCGTTTCCCAGGTCCCTATCGATTATGATCGCATGGTAGGTGAGAATTAATTTCCTTGCATGCAACTTGCATGTATGCACGACATACAAACAGGTGCGCTATTGCCTAATTCTGTTTCACGCCGGATTCGCAAACCATGTAGCAGGACTGTGACCAGTGGTGTAAATTGTTCCTCCCAGTGCGCGCACGATAAGCAACGATCCGTTTGCCGAGGTCGCATGTCGGCGACTGCCGTAGAGGGGTTTTACATGGATGCGATTGTGTGCCGTAGCCGTAGCTAGTAGTAGTAATCGTTGTCTGGATATTTATCTAGTGCTTTTTATGAAGTCTCTTTCAGAGCTATTTGAGAGGCTTTTCTCGCAGCTTATTACCTCACTTCTCGCGCGATGAACTCGAACACCTATGGCTTTGGGAGTCACAACAGACTTTGGCTTTCACCTTGTGCAATGTAAAAGGTGTGAAACGCACGAAAATCTGGACTCAATAAGTTTCTGGTTGGATGTTTGTCTATCCGCTCACCCTGGTGGGTATCTGGAGTAGTTTTACGCGTGCTGCAGGTCAAATGAACGCTGTGGAAGCGAGGAAGACGCGACGTGTCGAGCGTCACATGTGTGACATAACACGAAGATTGGTAATAATCTGGCGAGCAATCAATTGATCGAGGAAATCAACAGACTACAAACAAGCGAGGTACGAGCTAAATTCTGTTTGTAGCGTCTGTCTACGAGAGACTAAGACAGCAGGTAGACACCTTCTGTATGGCTCCACTACGCCATATAATCGCTCAGGACGGTCACCCATTAGTTGAAACACGTAACCCCAAGCTTTTGGGGGCCTAGGTTCAATGCAACGCAATATATAAAAATCGCAATTATATTCCTTTTTGGCTCGGCAGCCCCATTGCTCCATACATGGTACAGGTATAGATATTTTGAGTCAGCCATAAAATATTACTTGCTAATCGGTATAGAATCCATTGAAACGAATGAAATCTGCAAAAATATTATAAACGACCAGATTTCCACGTTCTTCAAACGTACCTAACATTGAACACTACGTCTCTGTCCGGTATTTTCATGCTCATTCGAAATTTCTTTTCAAAACAGCTCCTCTACATCCCAGGTTCTCAATCGACAAGCCCAGGACACTTGGTTGGCCATGGAGGGTCCCGATCCCAGGGAAACATCTCCTCGAACCTGCTGCAAACAGTCCTACATTGAGGGCCACCGCCACGTGTCGTATTGCCATCCCTGGCGGTAATTTTCACTAGGGCATGTTGGTATACATCCCAGATACCTAAACGCGCAACACCGGTACTTACAACCGCATGTATAAACCTCATATTCCATTCAGACATGCCACGACGGCCATTTGCAAATAATTTGTGTGTGCACGCAACATCCGTAAGTTCGGACTTGGAAATTACGATGTAGGACGATGGAATAGGCATTTGCCTATGGTTAAAAAAATATTTCGGGCCTTCGGTGGGCCTCCGAGACACCACACAAATATTTTCGTGCTAGAACGGCCAGGACGGTCCGCCCTTCCGGCGCATTCTAACTGGCCCAAAACGGCAATTGATGGTTACATAAGGCGTTTCTTCTTCACTACCACCACCACCATGACACAAAAATGGCGCGGTAAGCCTACCAACTTGGGTTTCCAGACCGCCACTGACCTCGAGACAGCCGCCGCCGCCACCCATCCACGATATTATTCCTCCCCACCCAAGCCAAACCCTTGACGGCCTTTCAAATGGTGTTTCTGCAGGAGCGCATGAACACCTATATCGGGGCTCTTCGTCGTGTCCATCGCGCGCTCCGGGGCAACTGCGGCCTTCTACGCGCCTGTGAGCTAGCGGAACGCACCGCCGTTTACAAGTTCTTCACCGAACAAACTCACAAATTCGTCGAGACTTTCGGCTGGGGGGACGCGGTTGGGGACGACTGACCTAAATATTTTAGGAGTTTGCGTGCGGTACGTTGACATTCTGAGCTCTGTGTCCCCGGCCTGACTTGCGCGCAGCATATTGGTGACTGGTATCGTAAAAACGGACCACCCCGAGAGCGCCACACGGCTTGATTTTCCCGTACTTTAACGGCACCGTAGCAGTATTATCAAGAAAGAATTTGTGGGCACAGAGATGCGCGTGTGGGTATTCTGGCCCTGAGGTGCGTCTTCATTGACCCCATGCTCCCAAGGTACTTAGCCGAATGGCCCTGAGCATGTGGAGGACGAATTGCCGGTTGGTTCTGTTTTACACGCGGAGCATCAGGGATTTGCGTCGTGCACGCGACGGATGGAGACCGGTTGCACCCGGAAATAATTTAGGTCAGGTCTTGGAGATTTGTTTCAAGGCTGATGAGCTGTTCCAGTACACCAACGTCGAGCGCACCAGCGTCGGGCGACAATCCTTGGAGCCTGGCCGCCAAAAGCCATTTGTCTCGTCCAAGTATGTTGTCTCGCGAAAGATTCATGGTTATGATAAGGTCGAATTTCAGAGTTAGGTCACGATAACAGGAAAGGTCGACTTTTGAGAGGTGTGGTAAACACTTTCACTTCTGCCAACGCTAACGACTCACGAAGGAATCCCCCTGCGAAACAGCGCATGATTTATGTAGGCACGCCGTCGTCTATCAAGCAAGATCTCCCCGGAAAGGGTTTCCGTTACCCCCTCGGAAAGCGTACACGGCGCCGCACTCCTCTTGCGCGTTCCGACCTGTACCTGACCGAGGCCCGCCCTCCTCAGACCGTCACCGCGACCCAAGGCCACAAATGCATGCTGTGTGATCGTGTCAAGGCTCACCCGGTCCGCTTGTACGTGCACAATATTCCATGATGGTGGTCCACTAACCATGACACAGGACCAAATGTGGGCATAGTTTTTGTTATGTCTGTATCCGCCTTCGGCTCGAAAGGGAGTGGACGTGCCCTCAGATCGACTGCAACAGGACTATTCGTAACGCGCTGATGATTGATGCGATGGAGGCAGAGAGCGTGCGGTCGGATTACCCGAACTTGGTGGACGAGAGTGAAGTATCGTACAGCTGGGTGGGGCTCAGTTTTCCATACCGCGCCAAAAAAACGCTCGTACCGCCCACCCCTTAGTTACTGTACCGCAAAAATGCACGATTACGTTCCGCTGTTTTAACCAGAGTCCTAGACATTAATCACAAGTCGCGTATATGATTGAGATGGGGATTTAGTACAATCCCTACAACAGCGACGACTCAGCGGGCACGGGAATTCGTTTGCTCACACAATAAATAGCCTGCAACAGCGAGGACTCCGGGAGCAGGAGATTGTTTACTCACGTGCGTGATCTTTGTTATATCTTGACTGGCGTCCGACCACATTTCGACCGCGACGTTGGAATGTGGTCGGGTGTGCAATCAATTCTCTTTTCGGTTTATTTTCAATTTGTTTTAACTGTCTTTTGCATCGGATGGCCTACAGAGCTAAAGGTCGAGGCCGCCGTGGGGGCGCTCCGCCCGCACCACCAAGGATGCATGCTCACCAGCCGCACTCTGCTGCGGTCTTCTCTGTGTCTTCCAACGGTCGCAGTGTGGCGACACACTCACACACCGTCGTGGCGCACGTCAGTGTCCCCGAGTATGCTCAAGAGGATATCATGACAAACGCGGCCGTGGAGAGCTGGAACTTCAGCTACGATCTAGGAGATACGAGCCTTCTCGGGGAAGTCCAGGAGCCGGAGACAGATGGTATCACCTTGAAAAAGCGCAAGGTCTACGAGAATTCGGTGAGTTTTTCTGATCATATGCGTCAGAAAAACTCTGATGATTTTTGGATGTAGGATAATCCTATGCTAACATGGGGGGAATTTCAAGATGAATACCTCGATGAAATGCTGCGTCTCGAGGGACGGGGCTATAGCGCCATGTATTCGGTGTGCGGGGGTGCGGAGAGGCGAACCCGACATTCAGATGCTCCCAGCAGACCTGCTACGGCCCGTCCCTTTTCTGCCAAGGCTGTATCGTGGAGCGCCACGCCGTATTGCCAACACATTGGATTGAGGTAGGCCCAACTGGGGGCTAGAGGGAACTGAAGCGCTAACAATTATTACAGGAGTGGAACCAGACGTTTTTTGAGCGGTGATCCCTGAAGGATCTGGGCCTGGTTGTCCAGCTTGGTCACCCTCCGGGATACAGCTGCGCGAGCCCTTTGAAAGCCAACAAGGGCTTCGTCGTCATCGACATTACTGGCACGCACAATGTTAACGTGAACTTTTGCAAATGCGATGGGAATATAGAGAAGCGCCAACAACTGATGCGCGTTCGGTGGTGGCCTGCGACGGCGCGCGATCCACAAACGTGCGCCACCTTTGGCGTGGTGCGACTCTTCCAAATCTTAAACTGCTTGGGGAAGGTCTCGTCCCATGATTTCCTGCGGTCGCTGGAGTTATTGACCAACAATAATGGTTTGAATCCTCCACCGGTATGTCATTGGATTCTGCTCATGTCTGGGGTAACTACTAATTGTACGTTTAGGATCGGCGACGCGCATTCCGCCATATTGTGCGTCAATGGCGGACGACGTTAATGATGAAGCGTGCTGGGAGGGGCCACGCGTTGTCGGGCGTCAAGGGAACCAGCCAAGGAGAACTGGTGCTGCAGTGTCGTGCGTGTCCGCAGGATGGGAGGAATCTCCCGGATGGATGGGACAAAATATGTTGGGGTGGGGTGCCGGAGGATTTGCGGTATGGGTTTCTCTCGCGACAATTGACGTGTACTGAGAGCACAAACTGCAGGTACAAATACTTCTTGTTTCTAGCCCAGGATTGCAACTTTCGACTGGTGAACCGCAGCATTTCCTCAGTGGCCAAGGATCCAATCATCGGGGACGGCTTCGGGTGTTTCGTCAATCATGCGAAGTACACGGAATATTTACGCGTGCATGTCACCGAGGAGGAGATTTCGACATGTTCCGGGTTCCAAGCGATGTTTCTCGCCAACAAGAAACGTGTGAAGGGTTTGCGCACCACTGGGGTGGGCGGGGTGACATGCGCGCATCATAATATGTGGCGCCCGAACGGTATCAGGGATTTGCAGTTGGGGGAAAGGTGCGCGATTCACTTGGTTCTTTTGTTGGAGACAGCAACTCATGAGCCCGCTCACCAGACATTGCAACGTAGACTTCATTCTGTTGTCGGCCTTACTCAACGTCATCTTGTTTTACCTCATCTTATCATACGACATCGCCTGTCAGTACGGCAAGAAGTTTTGGACACGCATGGAAGGGTTTCCGGAGTTGATGCGGCTGCTCATCAATCCGTTGTGGGTATGGTTCAAGGTCCCTAATTTCCACTTGCCTCCTCACATCCCGGCCTGCCACTCCCCTTTCTCATTCCATTATATGTGGGGGGCGGAGTCCACCAAGATGATGGGCATGGGAATGCGACATGCGACACTCGAGGATATATTTGGATTCCATAACTGGCGACGGCTCGTGGCTTGGCGTGGGCTGTTCGCGAAGCGAATGGCACTGAACGTGAAAGAGGGCCAGGTACATCGCGACGTGTTCGACGCGTTTGACGCGGCGCTGCAGCAGACGGCGCCGGAGTTGGTAACGAAGTGGAAAGCCTGGGTACACGAATGGGAGTCCAAGCAGCACACCGACGGGATCCTGTCGCCTTTCGAGCTAAAGGAGAAAGGTGAGGTTTTTTGGCACGTGAATTCAACTTACCAATCTTGGATCTGCATACAGTGATGAGCATGTGCGAGATCAAGTTGAAGTTGGCGAAGGAGGAGTTGTTGAAGAGCGGGGAGGGGACGGAGGTCGAGCGAGAGGACACATTGAGCACCTTCATATTGATGGGGATGGAGATTGAAGAATCGTAGTAAGCCGTCGTGGTTTTTCTCGTATTTGTGCGATTGTCTAATTGATCTCACGTAGACGGTATCTGGCCATCAATGTCAAAGCGGTTGCCAACCCAACAGACACCCAGACCGTAGACTTCTTGAAGCGACGCCACACGTTGGTCAAGCGTCTGCGGGCGTTCCGAGTAATATACCCTTAACTCGCAAAGCCACTGGCGGCCACCGCTGGCCACCAGTGGTTGTCGGTGGCCATTGGTGGCCATCGGTTGATGGTGATTGGCGATGTGCTCCAGTATCTCGTACTGATCCGCCAATCACCACGGGCGTCCACTGAACTCCAGGGGATTCAACTAAGAATCATTTTTATTTGATTGATCGTAATTCAGATATAAGACTCCCTTAGCTATCGAATCTAAATTGATATGTTCAATAGAAACCATGAAGAAAGTCCGCAAGAGCGATGCAAGTGCACATTTAGGTCATGCAAGTTCCGTAGAGGTTAAGGAGACTTTGTTCAAACCTAGAATATATCTCGATAACTTTATACCGTGTTGTCACGGTTTGTCGAGGAGGTACAGAAACAGATTGAGTCATGGATTGGGGAATTGAATAAGGGTTGCCACGTCCTCAGTAGGGTTGAAACTGGCTACAAGTTGAACTTCATTTTGATTGTTGTACAATGAAAATTAGTGGATATCCGAGCAGAAAGATACAACGGAATCAAGTGGAAGCCACTGGCAACCGGTGAGTCTTTCCCATTCGAAGTAAGCCACTGGTATCCATTGGAAGCCATTGAATCAATAATGATTGTCAGCGTCAGCCAGTGCCGAACGGTGCCGATCAGCCGTTTGATAGCTCCGCGCGTATTACTGGGCGTTCCGCAAATTGCAGCGGACTTACATGCCGAATGTGCGGAAATTTCTTTCGGAATCGCAGCGGGCAACGTGGGACTCGGAGGCCGATCGCGACGCCGAAGGTGTGCGGCTGCTCATGCCGTCCGATATCTTGGACAAGAAGAACCGGCTGGATGCCTGCGCTATAGGACTGCCCAGCGTGGAGGCCGAGCTGCGAATCGGGGAGGCGCGCGAGGCTCTTCAGGCGCTGCGTCAAGCTCTGTGGGTTCGCACGATGACAAATCGTTTCAAGCTTCGACATTGCACGGGCCAGCAGATGCTCACGCGAGGCCAGGGTGTACTGCGCCAACTGAATGTAAAGGTTCATAAGGCGAAGTTGCGTTACAGGTACGCGAGGAACGCTGTGATGCGGTTGAAAGGTACGGGGTCGTGGGAGATGGAGTTGAGGGTTCTCGAGGATGACGATATTCGAGCATTGAATGAGCGCGCGCTAACTAAGGAGGAGGTGGAGCAGCGCAAGAAATTGCTTGACTATGGGGACATCACGGAGGAAGGTGGTGTTGCGTCGCTTGGTGCGGTGGCGCACGGCGAGGGCCGTTGTACGCTGTCGTGGATTTGGTACACCGCTAAAGAAGGTGAGGCGGCGACGGAGAAAGAGCTCGTAGAAGGTATGTGCACTCATTAGGACTTAGTCTTTGGACTTACTCTCAGCAGCATTATGTGTGGAGTGGTGTAAAGCGTACGCCCGGATGCGCTGCTGGCACGAGGACATAGTGCTCGTAGAGGAAGAGATGCGGCAGCGTACTATAGCATACGGCTACTATGCGGCGGCTGAGTGGGTGGCGCGTACAGCGGCGCGCGCGGACATGGTTGACAAAGAGCTCCTCGAAGGTCTGACGGCATATGCCCGGGAGCAGGAGGAGCATGAGAAGGTAACGTGCACGAATTTGACGGGCAAATGGGACCGGGTTCGGCAGAGGGGGCGAGCATATCTCGCACGGGAGACCGCGGTGGGGCTGGAGGTGGTCGTGCCGGTGGATGAGGACGATCCAAGGGAGCAGCAGGATGACGAGGAAGGGCCGTCCGAGTACGAGGACGAGGATGATGAAGAGGTGGAGGAATAATCGGGCTTGCGGCTGGGCGGCTGGAAGTGACAGATTTGCGTTGGAATATGGCTATGGATTATTATGGTATTGCCCTTTGGCGCACTATTCAAGCAGTTGGGATTTTGCTTAATGCGTGAGTGTGATTTTTGGTCAAGGCGGCATCTATTTAAAAAAATACACGGGTGCGACGAGGAAAGAAAAGGGTGTGGAAGGTGTATCATGAGCGGAAGGACGGTGTAGGCCCGTGGGGGGAGGGAGGCGATAGGCAAGGAGAGCGGCAGAGGGAGGGTGACGCGTACTGGGTGATGGGACGGAAATAGCCGTGTGGTGGGAACGGGACCAGACCGATGATTCCTGATCGGCCGAAAGGGAGAACTACGGGAACGGCCGAGAGCAGGAACGGACGAATGTGGGGAAAATAACGGAACTAAACGGAACGATGAGCCGATGGTCCCGATCAGCTTTAGTGGTCCTAACCGAGAGAGATAATGACTGAATGGCGTATTGTCATGATGGGAGCGGAAACTAGGCCCGAAACGGATATTTTCGATGAAAATCCCATTTTTTTGATGGTTTATTGGATTTGACAGAGAGATGGGATCAATAATCGGGATGCCAGAGGTGCCGATGTGAGATGTTGCAACCTGTCATACCTAAAGCGGAATGGCGTGATGTGGGTGGCGACATTGCATTATACACCTTTTGGCCATGTGGCCAGGGACCACAATAATGCATTGCGGCATGTGACAAGGGCCACGTATAATGCAATACGGTTAGAATCTTTGTAGACAATTGCTGCTACCAGCACCTTACTCCGCCGCCTCACTGTGCTGCTCTCTCAGACTACCGCGTGTGAGTACTATATGTACTCGCCTTGCCAGTGCTACATGTACTTGCTCACCTCGCTCTTAATCCGCCTTGAGTACTACTGCAGTGGAGATACTTCACGCTGCTGGTGTGCGCGCGGAGGTGGCTCATCTGCGTCTTCAACCCATCACGCCAGTGACAGTATATCGCCCCTCGCAAGCTTCACCTCACCAACGCTCGACCATTCCACACAGCCATGGCTGCAGCACTCCCTCGTCTTCCGCGTTAGCTGCGGGTTTTTTACTCCACACAAAGCACTTGCCTCCCTGCGCTCTCATGTCCACTGCACGCAGTTGTGCATGTCTCACCACACACAATGCTATTGCCGTGATCCCAGCATCTCGTTGCCAACACTTGTCAGCGCACTGTCCTTATCTGCTCCTCTGCTTCCGCGTTATCTTCAGCGTCCCATGGCAGCTCATTCACAGTGAGCAAACAGCTCCGCATCTGCATTGTTCTCTGCCGTGGCCGTGGCCGTCCTCATCGAGCACACAGCTGCTGCTCACATTGCTGCTGCCACCCTCCTCAAGGACGCTGTGAAACCTCTGAATTTCAGCAAGGTCGGTGCTCCTCACGAGACCTCAATTGGGATTGGGTCGTGGATTGGTATCAATGTGATCTTCCTGAGAATGTCAGGGCAGGCTCACACTGAGTGGAGCCCTGCCTGTACCCTAGCTAAGGAGCGGTGTTACCCTCCGCAGGGCCCTTGTTACCGAGGGCGGTGAGCAGTAACTGGGTGCTCAGCTGGCGAGGTTGGGCATAGTGTTGCGAATCTGGCGCACAGCATTGCGAGTCCGGCGCACGCACATCTTGAAGTTGTTGACATGGTGCAGAGTAAGAATGTTGATGATTATCTAATACATACAACATATACAAACTACTAGTGATCGCACTACAGTGTTACATCCTGTACCACCACGGACTCATCCGGATCTCATCCGACCACTTCCGGTATACTCCGGTATACATCCGTTCACATTCCGATAACCTCCGGTCAACTCCCGGTCAACTCCCGGCCTATGCCGGCTCAACCCCGGACGACATCCGGACTACAACCAGATGACTTCCGGTTATCATCCGTTCATCTCCGGCTTAACGTTCCGGTCTTCTCCGGAACGCTCCGGCTCTCATCGGACTTCATCCGGCCCTTCGGCCGATGACGAGTTTTCACGCAACCGTCCATCCGCCTTAGCGATAGATCTCCACATGCACTCCAGTTATGCACACATGCTCTATGTTCCCAATCCGTCACCTCCCTTGTACTTATACAAGAAGCTATGTTCTCCTTTTATTCTTCCCTTGTTCTTAATCAATTTCCTTATATATACTTACCTCCGCTATTACTATAAAATGTCTAGATTACGATCATGTACTTTAGATTGATTATTAACGTTGTTTGGCTTTCCGTCATTCTCTGTTGTCTTGACACTTCCTCCAACGTCCGAGTACTCTGGCCGGCGGACTTGACTTCCGTCTTCCGTCCGACGACCGGACTTGTTATATCCGTGTCCGGAAAGAAAGGAAACGGCCGGAAGGACGGATGACCGGACGAAGTGTCGGGGGGGCCGGACGAAGGTCCGGATGTAAAGCGATACCACAAGAGTATAAGGGTACACCAATTAACTTGGCTCCGAAGGTCAGATAGAGAATAGGACAGAGCTCGGACGACGGAGCAATGCGGAGGCAAAGCACGTTAATTATCAACTGAGGTTACATCCGAAGTAAGTACGTATTTATACTAAGTACGGAGATAGTCCGGATGTGTTCGGAGAAGAAGTTAAGACAATAGGAATAAGCGAAGACAATAAAGACAATAAGGAATACATGTGAAGCATAAGTCATATGGTCAGAGAAGGGGAAACACTCAGTAATTCTTCATTGCGTAAAAACCCCGAGGGCGTGCGTCAACGACCAAGGCCGGACGCAACAGTGAATGATACGGACGCGAGCCGGAGTTCGGATGACGCGTCCGGAAGGAAGGGAAGTCGGATCTGAGGATCCGGACGGAGGACGGAGAGATCCGGATGAAGCCGGACGAGTCCGGACGGATCCGGAGAGGGTCGGAGATGCACGGGCGTAACAGTATCCCCCTCTTAGGTTCCTTGCCCTCAAGGAACCAAAGAACCGAATGAATACGATAGCCGGAGCCGGATGATGACGGAGGAATGACGGAGGAGTGACGGCATGAGAATTAGAAGTCAAGGATGCGCAGCAGCACGTGATGGTGAGAGCGTTGTTAGGGAAACAACAAATTTTTTCCTCTTACCACCATGTCATCTGCCAGCACCACGAACAACAACGGGGATAATACCCCACCGCCACCACCGTCGGGGAACAAAGGAAAAGGACGCGAGACGTCGACGGATGCCCGGGCCCGAGAGGAGGCCGAACGGAAGGAGGAGAAGGAACGACAGGAGAGAATCGCGGAGGAGGAGAGAGCAGCAGAGCCGGAGGAGGAGAGGGATGCGCGGCTGGCCAGGGAGGAACGTGACCACCAAGTTGCGTTGCGCCTTGCCGCAATGGACGCGGAAACCGCGGCTGCGGTCTCTCGGGCGACGCAGCAACGCGAACGCGCACTTCAACTGCGCGCGCCAGTCAACGCCGGCACCGCCACCGATGTCGAAATCGCGGAGATTTTGTGACAGGTGTCGGAAGAAAAGGACGCGGAGCCGGAGGCGTCGGGTTCGAACTGGAAACGCAAGCGGGAGACGGAGAGTGAGGGGAAGTTGAAGAAGTAGAAGAAGGATAAGAAGTCGGTGAAATGGGAACTCGCGATCAAAGGTAAGTGATGGATTTGCCGGACAGGCCGGACGCAGACGGATACTGACGGATAATTCCAGCTTGTGCTCCATGCCACGACCGAGGCATTCCCTGCCGGACCGCGCCAGAACAGGGACACCATGCGTGTCAGGAGTGCGGCCGCAAACAGACCAAATGCCCGCTCGTTCCGGAAAGTGAGGTACACCGTCCACGCGTCAAGGCTGCGCGCGTCCGGGAGTCGAATCAAGCCCGGGGCGAGTCGTCCGGAAGCAAGAAGAATTCGCGAGCCCGGGTCCATGCGTCGGGCGCGTCGGAACAGCCGGAAGGGCGTCGGACGCGCATTGACGACTTGCGCAACGAGATCGCCAAGCTCCGCACGGCTCAAGTTGAAGACCGCGCCATCCTCGTTCGCTGGGCGGAGCGCCATGTCAACAATACCGGGGATCACGACTCCTTGCAATATTTGGCGCGCATCGGAGCGCTCGTGGAGCCGGAAAACGCGTCGGACGACGAGTCAAAGTCGGGAGTGCAGGATACGCGCGAGGTTTCACCGGAGTCGGAGGACGAAGACGAGGATGCTCAGGGCGATGACGTGGAAGACGATCTGGACGTTCCGGACGCGGAGGCGATGGACGTGGATGAACCGGAGCCGGATCGCCTACCGAGCGGACCCAACGTCGTCGGTCCCTACGTCGAGATTTCGCCCGGGGTGTTGGTCGTTCGGGAGCTGGAGGTTGTCGTGAAGAGCGAGACGGACATTATGGACCAAGCGGAGATGTTCGCTCGGTCGAACGAGCGTCGGATTCGGAAGGAGGTGCGAAGGAAGGCCGCGAAGGAAGCGGAGGAAAAAGAAGCGGCCGAGAAGGCAGCGGAAGAGGAGAAGGAGAAAGCGGAAGCGTTGAGGGAGGCGAAGAGGATCGAGGAGGAGCTGGTCGCGCTCAACGCGAAGCGGACCACGCTGATGGAGAAAGCGGCCAGAGAGAAGAAGGTCAAGGAGGAGAAGAAGGATGAGCCGTTGCCCGTCCGGGACGAGTCCATCCCACCGTCCGGCTTCCGGGTTTCCCGAGAGGAATCCGGAATTGTGTACAAATTGGTTTCGGACGACGAGCCGGTAGCCGATGAAGACGAGGAGCCGGTTGCGAGTGGTTCCGGTTCGAAGCCGGAGCCGGAGCAGAACGCGGACGCGGATGAAGGCGAGAAGTGAACGGACGGAAACGGACAATTGTAGATAGAAAAACGGACGTTTGTATAATAACTTTCTTGAGTCCGAAATGAATGTTTTCTTGGTCATGAAGCGCGTAAAGTCGCCGACGAGACGGAGTAAGACCGGAGGGATGCGACCGGAGCCGGAAGCTCAAAGTCGTTCCCATTCGGGTCCGGGCTTGTCCGGGTATCGCTCATGAAACTCTGCCAAGAGTTCTGGAGCGTCCAAGTCGAAGGCCGGAACCCATTGGTATTGTTGTCCGGTTGAAGACCATCCGAGCCATTCAACATAGTACCGGAGCGGACAACAACGGTAACGTCGGTCGATCTTGGAGTCGAGTATTGTTGATAGTTCGAAATGCTCGTCTCCATCGATAATCTCGACCGGCCCGGGTGGAACTTGTTCGCGTCCGGGGAATGGATTCGGGAAATGTGGTTCTAGCACTGAGACGTGAAAAACGGGGTGAATGCGCGAAAGGGCTTTAGGAAGACGGATTCGATAAGACGCGCCGGAGGTTTTCTCGATGACTTCGTATGGTCCGAAGTGTGTCTCGGAGAACTTCTCCGTTGGCCGGGTGGTTGCAATGAACTCGGTCGACACAAAGACCTGATCTCCAACCTCAAGGATCGGGTCCGGAAGGCGCTTTTTATCAGCAACTTCCTTGTAACACTCCGTAGCAATAGTAAGTTGCACACGGAGGTATTCGTGGACGGATTGGAGGTCATAGACGTAGTCCCGGGCTTTATCAACATCCTTGCCCTGGATCGTAGTCTCATGGAAGGTGAGTGCCGGATGATAACCCTTGTTAGCGAAGAACGGAGATACACCGGTCGATGTGTTCGGAGCGTTGTTGAGCGCGAACTCTCCGAGAGGGAGGAGCTCGGCCCAGTCGTCCTGTTGATACGCACAATACATCCGGACGTACTGTTCGAGGGTTTGGTTCATGCGTTCCGTCTGTCCGTCGGCCTCCGGATAGTGGCCGGACGTAAAGTGCATGGTCATATTGAGCAGTTCGCCCAATGCGCGAAAGAAAGCAGAGACGAATTCCGTGCCACGGTCGGAAGTGACATGGGCCGGGACTCCGTGTTTGGAAAAGACGTGAATGAGGAAATGCCGGGCGAGTTGCACGGAGGTGATATGGAAATCGCAGGGGAAAAGAATAACCTGCTTGGATGCACAATCAACGATGACACAAATGCAGTTAAACTCGCCGGAGAAAGGAAGGTTTTCGATAAAGTCGATGGAAATGGAATGCCAAGGACGGAGGGGAACCGGAAGTGGACGGAGAAGACCGTACGGCTTGTGCCGAGGGGCCTTGTTGCGCTTGCAGTGAGTGCAGGATTTGCAATAGTCTCGGACGAAGTTCCGCATCTCTGGCCAGGCATAGTCGCGCCGGACGAGAGCCAGCGTACGATTCTGTCCGAAATGGCCGGAGAGTATGTGATCATGCTTGTTTTGTAAAACACGTACACGGAGAATGTCCGGAGAGTTGCCGGAAACCTGGGGGACGTAGATCCGGTTGTTAAGAAGTAGAAGTCCGGTTGGATCTGTGGTCCAGCGCGAGCCGGAAGCATCGGACGCCGCGGATGCGAGTCCGGAAGTCGCGGCTGGGTCGTCCGGATAGTGGGAAATGATGTCGCGGTGAAGCTGATCAACATCCATGACGACGGAGGCTCGGAGACAAACGTCTTCAAGGTAAGTAGCGTTAAGCGATGCGGATAATTGATCGGACGTGAAAATGGGCCGGAAGTTCTGAGGATTGATCTGGCTGAAGGCCGTATCCCCCTCTTTCGGATAGACGTCCCATCGTCTAGTCAAAGCATCGGGTTTACCTCCGAGTTTGCCCGGTCGGAACCGGATCACCATATTGAAATGGCAAAGGTATTCGGACCAACGTACTTGCCGACGGGTAAGGGTCTTCGTCGTTGCAAAGTATTCGAGGTTCTTGTGGTCCGTGACAACGTCGACAACTAAAGGAGCCCCCTCAAGATAATGACGCCAATGAGTAAAGCAATCAAAAATAGCAAGGAGTTCCTTATCGTGAGTGTCGTAGTTGAGCTCCGGAGCCGTAAGTGTTCGGCTCCGGAAGGCGACAGGGTGAAGTTCCCCGTCATCTCCGGTGATGGAGAGTATGCCCGCGATAGCGTAGTCGGATGCGTCCGTTTCGACCGTAATCTGTCGGCCGGGAATCCAATGGTGGAGGACCGGAGCATCCGTAAACGCGCGCTTGAGAGTGTCGAAAGCCGTTTGGCAAGCGACCGACCAGTCCCACTTGATAGCGGTACGGGTAAGCCGGGTGAGTGGAACGGTAATGCCGGAATAGCCGTAGATGAAACGCCGGTAGAAGTTACAAAAACCGAGGAAGGACTGAACGTCCTTAACTTTCCGAGGGACGGGCCAATCCGTGATGGCAGAGATCTTGTCCGGAGCCATCCGGAAACCGTCCGGAGAAAGAACATAGCCTAGATATTCGCAAGTAGTAACGCCGAACTCGCATTTGGGAAGTTTGCAATATAAACCGGCTTCCCGGAGGCGCCGGAGCACCTCCCGGACGTGAGCGGTATGGTCGGACGGATCGTCGGAGTACACCAAGATGTCATCGAGGTATACCACGACATAAACGTCCAACAGATCCGCGAACAACGTATTGAGGAAACGCTGAAAGGCGGCCGGAGCATTGGACAAACCTTCCGGAACAACCCGGAAGTTGTAGGAGCCGTAGCGTGAGCGAAATGCGGTTTTGTACTCGTCGCCCGGGGCGACCCGGAGTAAATGGTAGGCATGCCGGAGGTCGAGCTTGGTATAGATACGTGCCTTCCCTGGTGCGTCGAGGAGATCCGAGATCAGAGGAAGCGGATAACGATCCTTCTTCGTGATACGGTTCAATCCACGGTAGTCGACGCAAAGCCGGAGACTTCCGTCCTTCTTTTTAGCGAAGACGATAGGAGCGCCATGGGAGGAACGAGACGGATAGATGAAGTCCGCCTTCAAGTTCTGATCGAGGAACTCCCGGAGCGCCAAAAGTTCGGCCGGAGAAAGGGAATAAATAGGACCGACCGGAGGTTCCGCGTCATCGACGGTCTCGATCTTCAGATCGAACTCGCGATGGGGCGGAAGATTATAAGCCTCCGATTCCGAAAAGACATCGGCGAAGTCGTGGTATTCGGCCGGAATGCCGGACAAGTTAGCGAAGTCCGGCTCGGCCGAGGCTTTAAAACCTAGACTCTCGTCGGTCGGTGTAGCACGCAGAGTATACTGGATGGTGCTTTTATCGCGAATGATAGCGCGAAAAGCAGCAGCGTTGACCATAGACACAAGCGGAGCAGTAGTGAACGGACGAGGCGCGGGGGACTCGGGTGGCGCCGGAAACGGTGCCGGAGGAATCTCCATAGAAGGAGCAGGTCCGGGCGAAGACATCAGCGGTATAGACGGAATGAGAGCCGGGGTTGCCGGATGCTCCGTATCCTCCGTAACCGGAGGGACCGCAACAAGGGCCGGAGTAATCTCCGGGTGTGTCGACACAGTAGACTCGTCGTAAACAGGGCTGAACTTTAGTGAGGCGTTGCGCCAGTCAATCAACGGATTGTAGCGGCGTAGCCAATTTAGTCCAAGAACCAAGTCACAGGCAGAGTCCAGACGGGTGACGTAAAATTCCATAGAATGGACATCGCCGGAAGGAAACCGGGGCAATAATTGTAGTTGCTGGTTTATGATAGATGAGGAGCCGTCGAGATACCGGAGCTTAACCGGAGGGACCGCATACGGAGAATACCCATTAGATTCGCAAACTCGAGTAGACACAAAACAGTGCGAAGAGCCGGAGTCGATGAGCGCCCGTAAGCGGGAGTTGAATCCCGCGGCAACTCGTTTGTACAAAAGACGGACGCAGGGTTAGGCCCGCGTCCGGAGTAGGAAAACCAGACAGAATGCCGGAAGGCGAGATAAAGTCCGCGGAGAGTAAAGATATATCAAGATCGACGTAAAAGGCATTAGGAGAGAGAGTGGACGCGTTGAGAGTAACCTCCGGAAGCACCGCGGAGTCAACACGGCTCGGACCAGGTGCGGAGGGTTCCGAGCCGCTGTCTAATTTTTTGACTCGGGGGTAGAAGAGGCATCAGCGGCAGGTGCAGGCGGATTAGATACATTTCCAGCCTTGCCTTGAGCATTGCCCGGACGCTTCCGGCAGTCGGCCGTCTTGTGGCCTTGACCACCGCAGAACATGCAGAGGTTGTTCTTTATGCGCCGCTCGCGCTCCTCGGGTTTGAGTTTACCAGAGGAGTCGAGCTTGGCCGCGTACGGTTTCGGAGTCTTTGATGACCCGGAGGCCTGACCCGCGTTGCTGGACGTAGCCGGAGGAGTAGTCGACGGAGGATTGGTCTTGGCCGGAGGATTTGAATTACCTCGGCCCTTGCCCTTTCCCTTGGACTTCCCACCACCACCACCACCACCCTGTCCTCTGGCCGGAGGAGAGCCGGAGGCATCTCCGGACGTCTTGCCGGAGGGTGGCGGATTGTTGGTAGCGCGCTCCGCAGCTTTCTCGGCCTGTCGACGATGGTAGCGCTGGTCGATCTGCGAGGCGTAAGCCTTGAGTCCGACAAGAGAAGCCGGAATCTGGTTTTGCGCGATGGTGTCCTTGATGCGACTGGGGAGGCCCCTGTAGTATGCCCGGAAGAGGGCAGCCTCGTTGTATCCCGTCATAACCGCGTGAGTGTCGAACTCGAGCTGGTAAGTAGCCAGCCGGTCACCCGGCTTCATGGAAAGCGTCTCCAAAGAGATCAGGCCGTCCCCGAAGGGGTCATGCGGACCGAAGTTGGTCGCGAGCTCCTGTACAAATAGTCCCCAGTTTGCATCCCAATGCGGAATGGGCGCGGTACCGCTCGCATAGATGTTGGGCATAAACCACTGCTGAGCGGTGCCCCGAAGATACGACCGGACGTAGAAGATCTTATCTTCGTCGCCCGGGAAGTCTTGTGGGCGTTCCGCGATGTGCAGATAAATCTGCGACATGAAAGTGGCGAATTTCGTCGGGTCCGAACCATCGATTGTGTCCGGAGCCTTGGAAGCGGTACGAGTGGAGCGAGGAGGAGCGACAGAGTTCTGTGCGAGGAGAGCCATAGCCTGTGCCATTTGTTGCACGGCGAAATCGAGCTGCGGGTTGTTCGGAGTGGGAATGTGAATTGTCGGACCCGGAGGTCCGGGGGGACCGGGAGGACCTGGAGGACCTGGAGGCAGTGCCGAACCAAATGGTCCGCCACCACCACCGCCGCCACCTCTACCGCCACCAGGTCCTGGATTAGGCGCGGGCGCGCTGGAACCCGATGGTTGAACCGGAGGGTTTGGAATTGGGGGAGGATTTCCGCCTGGGGGCGGACCTCCACTTCCTCCACCTCCGCCGCCTCCACCGCTACCGCCGCCAGGAGAGCCAGAAGGTCCAGGAGGACCGGAAGGGCCCGCAGGCGGGGGCGGAGTAGAGCCGGAAGGAAGATTGGTGGGTGGTTGAGCAGTAGGGTCAGGAGTTTGTCCTCCACTGGCTTTACCTTTACCCTTGTCGACCGGAGCCGGAGTAGCCGGCGGAGCAGTATGCGGTCGCGAGCCAATCGTAGTAGGCGATGGCGGGACAAACATTGTTTGCCCGGAATAGATCGGAGGAACCGGAGTGATCGGTTCGGTCGTCTCCAATGGGTCGACCTCTTCCGGTACCTCCACAATGGTAGCAGTGTGGACCGGAGGATGAAACATACGACGATCTGGGGTAGGAGAAGATATGCCAGTACTGGAGCCACGTTCATACTCATTGAAATCCATCACCTCGGGGTAAACCGATCCGGGGTATTGTGAACCGACCGGAGATTGGCTGAACTGCCGGAAAGCAGCTCCACGGTTTTCTGGGTCGAGAAGCGGTCTTGACCACATGGCCGAAGCATGCGGCCGAAGCGCACGCGCATCCGGTTGAAAATGCGGTTGGGACCGTTGAACCCGAGGGTCAATAGGTGGTGAGAGCATGGGTGGCTGAAAACCAGAGGTAGATTCTACGGGCTGCTGGCCCGGAGCCTGAATCGGAACGATGGCGCTGAACTGGCGCGATCGACGACGATCTTGGCCTACATCCGGAGTGGGAACGAGGTGAGCGTAAGACATGGGAAGAAGCCAAATTAATTTGAGTTGATAATACTGTTATATCCGTGTCCGGAAAGAAAGGAAACGGCCGGAAGGACGGACGGCCGGAAGGCGGACGGCCGGAAGGGCCGGAAGGACGGACGGCCGGAAGGGCCGGAAGGACGGATGACCGGACTAAGTGTCGGGGGGGCCGGACGAAGGTCCGGATGTAAAGCGATACCACAAGAGTATAAGGGTACACCAATTAACTTGGCTCCGAAGGTCAGATAGAGAATAGGACAGAGGTCGGATGACGGAGCAATGTGGAGGCAAAGCACGTTAATTATCAACTGAGGTTACATCCGAAGTAAGTACGTATTTATACTAAGTACGGAGATAGTCCAGATGTGTTCGGAGAAGAAGTTAAGACAATAGGAATAAGCGAAGACAATAAAGACAATAAGGAATACATGTGAAGCATAAGTCATATGGTCAGAGAAGGGGAAACGCTCAGTAATTCTTCATTGCGTAAAAACCCCGAGGGCGTGCGTCAACGACCAAGGCCGGACGCAACAGCGAATGATACGGATGCGAGCCGGAGTTCGGATGACGCGTTCGGAAGGAAGGGAAGTCGGATCCGAGGATCCGGACGGAGGACGGAGAGATCCGGATGAAGCCGGACGAGTCCGGACGGATCCGGAGAGGGTCGGAGATGCACGGGCGTAACAGGACTTGTCGAAAACCTTTCCCGGACGTCCGGACTTATACATCCGTGAACCTCCGCATAACTTCCGGATTACCGGACATCGCCCGGCCTTCAGCATATCACCTCCAGCTTACCGAACTTCCTCCGGCCTTCGGCAATTCTCCTCCGGCTTACCGGCCTTCACTTCCGGTAACCCTCAGCCGTCTTCCTTTCCTCCTCCTTCATTCCTGGCCAACCAGATAGTACGCTCACCCTTAAACCTAGCTGTGGTGTAGTGGTCCATATCCGTGTTCCGGAATCCTCTCCCGTTTACTTCCGTTGACCTCCGGCATTCCCGAGCCCGGTCATAACCTATCCGGAACCTATCCCCTCTCTTTCCTTTCTCTCCCCTTGACACGGATATAACATACAGATATTGAATATAATGGAAGTATATTTACAAGGTGTCACAGAGCCCCCCAGTGCGGAGCTAGTCGTGAGCGTCAGAGTCCGGTGGCGAGGAACTATGTGCATCCTCCATGTTGATGAACCAGTCAATCTCCTCATCAGCCCAAACGAACGGTAGAGCACTTTCCCACTCCTCTAGCTCGTCGAATACTTCAGGCGCAGTTCCCTATCTCTCATCCATGTGAGCCATCCAAGCCTTTCGTCGACCCGCTCTGTTGTGCTTGCGTTTCTTGGGTATCACCTGCACTTCAGACACTCGCTCCTCCAGGTGGGGTATCGGGATTTCTGAGCCATTTGACGAGAGATCTCGAACTCCTCTCTCCTTGGTCTACAAGCGGACTTGAGACGGGTGTTTGATGAGGCGGTTCAGTCAGACGATCTAGCAGCGGTTTTCGCACATTGAATGCGTTCCCGACCGGAAGCAGAGAGCTCGTAGAAGGAGCCTGGGATGCAGGACCCGACGCGTTCGAGGTGTCCGTGTTCACTTGATTAGTCGAAGCTGAGATCGGGGCGACAGGAGAATTGAACGCTCTTGGAGGCGCAGCGCCACTCTGATTCCGCGTTTCCCATTCTCGGTCCGCTGTTCGAGGCCCTTCTGTCGGTCTATGCTGTCGCGTAGAGGATTGTCGACGAGGGGATTCTGGCGAAGACGACCGCGATCTCCTTCTCTTCGACGATGAAGGTACCACGACAGCACCTCGAGGACCCAAGGGCGGACAAGACAAAGTATCGCGACATGGCCCTCTGGGAGGCGAGAGGCGTGTAGTGTCCGACTTGACTTGCACATCGGTTCTCCGGTCTACGTCCATGGTCACCTCTTCTCGACGCTGCAGCGGAGAACGGTTCCGTCGGAACATAGGTAACACAGGCGGGATGCGCGCACTCCCTTCCGAAGCAGGGGGCGTGGATTCGAGACCATGTTGCGGTATGCTGTCTGAAGCGCATCGGAATTCCTCCTCGTTCACGAACACTCTTCCTCGGTGAGCCCTCAAGGTATCCGCTCGTTCTAGGAGCGTAGCGTCCTTGACACTCGCCGTTTTCAGGAGGTAGTCCACGTCGTAGTTCGGCAAGTTGATTCGGTATATCCCCAGGATTTGAGGTACCGGTCCTCGTCGTCCCATCTCCGCGATTTGCCACTGCATGTCCCCCAAGCCGAAGGAAAATCCCATCCCTCTTAACCGGACATAGCGAGTAGCGAGAGGTCCATGCCGGTTTATCGGAGGAGAAGTCCCTTCTCGAGTTCCCGAGCTCGCCATCTCCACATCTACTCCCGGAGCGAACAGGTCCGGCATGGCTGCGTCCTGGCGTTCCTCGGCAGAGAGTTCTTCTCCTAGCGAGACCATGGACACGTCGCTCAGGGACGCTGAGCGTGAACGCGCCGGAGTAACCGTCGGTGGTAGAGAAGGAGCCTGCTCGGAAAGCGACTTTGGGGCGAGGTCCCGAGAAGGGGAAATGGTACGCAGCGATCAATCAATCGGCTCTACATCCACTTCCATAGGGACCTCGTCATGGGACCGCAGGGCAACGTACTCTTCTCCGACCCGATCTCGGCTGGCTTCCTGCTTCTTGTACATCCAAATGGACGGCGCACTTGCTAACCATTTTTCCTTCGAACGAGAACCGAAGGGCCACGAAGGAACAGGGCGGCCAAACTCCTCGTCAAGGATTTCGGTTCCGACAGGTAGAGGAGGCAAGTCGGAGAAGATCAACTTCCTCGTCAGCAACCTGTCAAACCACAGCTCGTCGTCTTCATCGCGGTCCGTCCCTCCTCTTCCCTTCTTCATTTTGAGTCACATGACCGGCCCTAGGTCGGGCTCATCATACTCTAATGTTTCTTCGACATAGACATCCCAAGACCCTTTGCTGACCGTGTTCGACGCTATGCGCGGAACATGGAGAGCGCGGATCGCAAGGTCGACGGTGCCAACCTGTCCATCCAGGGAAAATAGGGGTATGCCCAAGGAAGTTCCAGCTTCCAATGCAAGTTGGTGGCAACGTAATCCAAGTTGCATCGTGTTACCGAGTTGGCGTAGAGCGGGTTGGTCTCCGTCGGTGTAAACGTCAAGTTCTGAGTTTGAGCAATCTTGTCGTAGATGTATGTGGTCGAGGAGAGAGCTTCAAGTTTGGTTCCCTCCATGAAGCCGGTTCGAGCGTTTTCGAGGGGAACACCTCGTGGCGGAGTCGATACGAGGAAGCACGGGAGGGCGGCCTGAGTTAGAAACCAATGCACCATCTCGTCTTTGATACCATTGATCCAGACCCCAACGGGTATCGTTAGCGGGTTTGATCCCTGGGCTGAAGTGGGCTTCACTCTCGAGAGGAAACTCCACTATCAGCGTCAGGAGGGCGACCCAAGCTTGCTTTTCCTGTATACTGCGCTGGCATTCCCCTAGTTTGTCCACGGCTTTGTCGAAAGTTTGGATCCTCTTGAGGTCGTTGAGGTTCTCCAGTCTGGGAAAGATGGGACATTGAGAGTGCAACAGACGTCGCAAGTGCCGCGCAGAGGGGAGCCTTAGCGCTACCGCTTGCTCCAAGTCGGTGTTGCGAGTAGTCAGGAGATCAATGTATTCGCGATTGATCTCACTCGCAGGGGTGTTCCATACGGTGTAGGGAGAGGCGAACTCGTGCTCCGTTTCCGAGTGCTTGCCTTCCCTCTTCATCAACCCTAACCAGGGACGAAGAGGGGAGAACGTTTGTGGCACTCGAGAATAGTCCCACCGTCCTCCATGTCCGTCCCATCGTCGTTGCTCTACCTCTGAAGGGAGCACGACCATGCCCGGTGTCGGTTCCCGGTGTCCGGGGTAGTACGGAACTTGCTGCGAATTAGGGCTCCAGATCACCCAAATCCGATTCTCTTGTCACACTACTCGGGCACAGTAGGACGAGAAAGGAGGGAGTTGTCGATGGAAAGAGGTGTCAACCGTGGAGGGGTTGTCATATCCATGAGCGCTGCTTAGCCACGCAATCGAGTAGGTGCGAGACGAGGCCATGTCGGTAACGGCAATCAGTGAGGCGGGAGTTGGGAAGAGTAGACAGAGAGCAAGGTTGAACGGGTTTGAAGCGAAGACGGCTCGGAGACTTGATTTCAAGCTCACGATACCGTGGAGAGGGTGAAAAGGAAAAGGGGAAGAGATGATGCGTCAACAAACACAAAGCCCCGCTTAGTCACGAGTGCATACTCGGAAATCCAGGTGTCCTCGGAGGGCTCGTACCCTTTCCATCAAACTAAATACATGCAACAATTTCCGTTCTTCTGTTTGGCCACGCGATGTTCAAGAATTGCTTCAACCTCGTACTCTTCTGATGCGTTGAGGATGTCTCTTGTCGGAGGAAGGGTGACTCTTTCCCCATACTTCGGGTCCGAAGTTCGGTACTTCTTCAGGTGGGCTAGATTGAATATAGAATGCATAGGATAATTGTCGGGGAGGCAGAGTCGGTAGACCACAGGGTTGATTCTTTCCATGACTTCGAAAGGTCCGATAGTTCTTTGCACTAGCTTCTTACCCGTTCCTTCCACATTGACCAATTTCAACGTGTGCGGGTTAACGAGAGCAAGATCTCCAGGTTCGAGTTCTTCGACGGGTCGCCGACCCTTGTTGTAAGCTTTAGCCTGTCTTTCCTGCGCGAGCGCTAACACGTCGCACGCAGATTGATGATGCTTCTCCATTACAGCGATGTACTCTTCCGCTTTTTGGCTAGCAATGAACGGTCGTCACGTGGGGTCGGTCTCGGGAACGAGAAGACCCGCTGCTCCTCAAGGTTGGTATCCCATTAGGAGGAAATCCGGAGTGTATCCAGTCGAACTATGAACAGAGGAGTTGTAGGCTCGAGCAGCCTCGCTGAGCCATCGGGCCTACAATGTTCAATCCGTGGCGATGTATGCGCGGAGCATCTGCTCGATCAACGCGTTCAACACTTCGGTTTGCCCATCAGTTTGAGGGTGATGTGAGGAGGAGAGTGCCATGTCACTGCCGTAGTATTCTACCACAGAGCGCCAAAACACGGTGGACCATCTCTTGTCTCGGTCGGCTATGATTCTCTCCGGTAGCCCGTACACATTGGCTACTCATTCGACGAATATTCGAGCAAAGCCCTCTTGGGACAGCTTGTCGTGGGTAGGTACAATGATGGCGTACTTCGTGAGTTTGTCCACTATGACGAGAATGGCAGTGTATTTCAAGTCTCCTGACGGAGGCAACCCGGTGATAAGGTCTAGAGACACGGTAGAGAAAGGTTTGTGAGGGATATGGGAAGGCCGGAGTCCTCCCATGGGGGCTCTACGGTCAATCTTGATCTTCTGGGAAACATCACACGAGGGGGTGAAGTCTTCGGCGTCCTTCACCATCCTAGGCCAATAGAAGAGCTCTCTAAGCTGAGCCAGGAATCTCTCGGGGCCTGTGTGCGCGCTCTCCGTCGCCGAGTCGTACATCCATTTCAGGATAAATGGTACCTTTCCTTTCGGGACACATAACCGGGGATTCCAGTCCGCATCCAAAAAGTAAAGTAAGTTGAATCTTGAGGGTGTGAGGAGAACTTCCGGACTGGCCGCCGTTTCTACGTAGTGCTTGCGGATGGACACGTCCTTGCGGTACTCTTTCGCGAAGTCACATAGGAAATCCGGTTTGGCAGCCAGTAACAGGTGAGCCCGATTTTCCCAGTCATCTTCAGGGAGGTCGGTGGTAGGCTCGACTCCGACAGGGTACATCAAGTGGTCACCCTGAGGGAAGGGAAGGTCGTCTTTCGCATCGTCCTGCTCCTCTGCAGCCGAGTCCTCCTCGAGCTTGGTTTGCCCTCGGGTCTTCACGGGAAAGACTTCGTACTTATGAATGACGTCCTCCCACCACAACGCTACAAATGCAGCTTTCTTGGCCTTCGAGAAGGTGTCCTTGTCCTCGGCTTTCTGGGCTCTATCTAGCTTTTCCTGCTCGGGTTCGATGGCTGCGATGTCGTCGCGAACGGGGGAGCAATGCGGCGGTGTGCGCGGCAGCCTAGATAGGGGATCCACATTAGAGTGTATCCGACCTGCTCTGTGCACGATTTTTAGCCCAGGATAGGCTGCAAATACCGCCCCCCACACTGCGAGTCGCCTGTTCGCATTCTCGTAGACTCTCGCCCATTGAAGGGCGGCGTGATCCGTAATCAGGATCACTTGCTCTCCTTCTATAAACGGTTGGAATTTCACTAAAGCTTCCTTCGCGCGCAAGGCTTCCCTTTCCGTTGCGCTATAATTCCTCTCGGCTGGCTTCATAGATCTGCTCCAGTATGTGATTACTCTCTCCACATGGACCATGGTGTCCTTAAACTCCTTAGCCCAAGTGTCCGCTCCACCCATCTCCTCGATCTCCGCAGACAATTTGACAAACAAACAAGGAACAGGTAATTTGGCTTCCCATGCCCCCCAGAGCCAATCGTACACCGGCGTCCCCTTAAAGTCTCGCACCCAGATAGTCTGGACTTGCTGAAGGCTGGCGCCCATGGCAAAGTCCGACGCATCCATATAAAGACAGTAAGGTCTGCCTTGAATGGGATGTCCGAGTACAGGAGAAGCTGACAGCGCTTCTTTAGCGGCACAGAAGGCGATCTCATGTTCTGCTTCCCATTTGAACTTCACCCCTTTCTTCAGAAGCTTGAATAGTGGGGCAGCGAGATACGCATAGTACGGGATGTACACCGAGAAATATACGCACATCCCAAGGAACTTCTGCAGATCTGAGATATGTCGCGGCATTGCAAGATCCAGGATAGCAGCAACCTTCTCGCGATGGGTTGATAGCCCTATTCTCGACACCTTCTGGCCCAGCAGGAGTATAGAAGAATATCCCACAAAGCATTTGGGTGGAGATAGGGTTATTCTCGCTTTCGCTATGGCTCCCAGTACTTCATCAAGGTGTCTGAGGTGCTCGTCCCAACTTTTGGAAAATACCACTATGTTACTCATATCTTAAGCAGATGCACTGATTTTATGTGTGTCTGTATACGTTCTTCCTTTTCTCCCACACCACGCCATTTCCCGAGGTACGACTATTTGTTTTCGACGGAGCGCCCACCTGGCGCTCATGTTTAACTTTTAGCATCAAATCTTGGCAACCAGGGCCCCTTCGCTATGCCGTGATCCCTCTTTTAAGTCGACCACATGCCCCATGAGCGCAGCGCTCAAGCCCCGTTCAAAAAGGGAGACCTGTCCAACCCTGTCCGGCATCTTTTCTCCTCCCCCTATCATCCCCTCCGGTAGTTGCTCTCCGCGGACGGTTTTCTGATGCGGTGTCCTCTGTCTACTAGTAACATCGACACTGGCACTCCTCAGGCTACTCGACTCGGATTCCTCCCCCTGCTGGAATTCAAGAATCAACATTACTCGATTGCACCTGTTTACTATCACCTCAATTTGGTAGCTTTCTCTCAACTTCCAAGCACGGTCCGTCCCGATCCTCACGCAAGACGAGCCCAGAAATGCAAGCTCCTTTTGTGACCTGGTAAAGATCTGTTCTCTCACGCGCACAGCCCGCACCCGAGCCGCTCCTGCCCCGCTCAAAAGGCAGACCACCACGTCACCCTGCCGTCTCTTCCTCTGTCCACTTTTCCCCGTCACTCCATGCGGCCGTCCTCGGTGCTTTGACCATATCCGCTGGTGCTGCCTACGCCCCTAAAGCTGTGCCTCGGTCCTCAAGTCTCGCTTAGCCTTTAAGCTTCAAGACCGAGTTCTAAGGACGCTATCAGGCAGCAAGTGAAAGTCGGATCAAGCAGCGCGCCCAAAGTCAAGAGCACTCAAGCCTCTCCATAATCACAACCCATCTCAACTACGTCAACCCGCTCAACCTGGCGAAGATTTGCAAGCCGAGTCAAGCCTTCAATTTCCTCGCTTCGGATATCTCCACACGGTCAACTCTGCGTTATAGATCATGCCGGCCCGTCATTGTGGGGCACGATGTTGGATGTGAACCTCCGCCCACACCTGTCCTCTTCTTTTACTTTTACTTTCTCATTCACTACGCTCCATATCTGATACTCACGCGTCACGTAGATGCACGTTCCCGTGTACCACACCCCAGGTGCCAAGCTGGATCACGCGTAAGGACCCGGCGCCTGCGCACACCTGTCCAAGCCCGAGCGAACAAGTCCCATGTTCGCGCACCCTATCTGGCACGCGTGGACTTGGCAGACATTGGGTTCACGATACTATCCTGGACCAGGTATGTGTTTCAACGTTCTTCTCCCTGACCCTGATCTCACTCTGATTTGCGATACCACTAATGGAGACAGATGCATCCTCGACGACAGGGCAACATCGTGGGAGCCGAGATGCGCAGCGTGGAAGGAGCGTGGGTGCGCATGACCCCCAGGCCCGGTACGCAGCCCCTCCACGTCTTATTTTCTATTCTGATGGCTCTTCTGGCCAGCGGCTCTTCTGGATTCCCCCCACTATCTCGAACCCCCTGCCTGCGCGTTCGCGGCGCATTCCATCTTGGTAAGTAAGCGGATCACAAGCATTTAGCGCCTTCCCTAACAGCCTAGCTCTTGCGTCTTCCACGGCGCCAGCGCGTTTCGCACAACGCAAATGAAACTCAACATATTACTCGCATCCGTTTCTACCCTCAAGTCCCGAAGCCCCGTGCGTTAACCCCCTCCTCTCCCGCAACTCTTTCACGTTGTGTCATACAGCCGAAATTCGACAGCCCTGTTCAGTGCTCATGTGATACCCGGGCCGTCAGCGAGACTTAGAACACGTGCGAAGGCGAGTGATGAGCGAAGGATGTACAGTGGGAAGGAGGGTGTCGAGCGTGCTTAATAGATTGTATTGCGATTTTTTGTCGACGCCGAGTGGCGCTGAGTATATGCATGCGACCGACATCTCCTATAATTAGGATGGACTTAGCCGGGAATAAAGGACTGCTTATTTGAAGGTTGAGCCTCAACCACATATATTTGCTGTACTGACACTAATGTCGCTCCTCCGTAATAGAAATTTATGAGAGATTAGCCTTACAGCTGGCGGCCGGAGCGAAGCGACGGCACATCTTGTCGTCTATATAGACGAGAGCGAAAATCCACAAGTAGGGAGCGAGTACCCCCTGCATCACTCTTTGAAATACTGACGGTCCATTGCGCAGGCCAAAAGTCATGCGACGGAACTGCCATAGCCCCCTGTGCGATCTGAAAGCTGTCCTTTCCTTCACGTCCTCTGACATTTCCAATTGCGTGAAGCCCGTGAGAGCATCAAACGACAACAACACCTGAGCTCCACTCAACGCTTGCAGAATTTCAGTCTGCCGCGGAATAGGAAACTCGTCGGGTATAGTCCTTTCGTTCAATTTGCGGTAATCCACCACCAATCGTGGCTTCCCGTTCCGGTATACCACGACACATGGGAAGCCCCAAGGACTTGTTTCAATCACTTCCGCCTCAAACCAAGTGTCTATCTGTTTGTCGATTACTTCCCGCTTGGCAGGGGAAGCTCCATACATAGGGAGTGAAATGGGTTGGGTGTCCGGTTTCAGAGAAATCGGAACTTTCGTGTCGACGTGTCCTAATCGCCCTCCAACCCCGAATGCAGCCGCGTTCTTCCTGAGCACCTCTCCCAACCGAGCCTTATACTCCTCTGGAATGTCTTCCCCCCAGTTTACCAACTCCGTCACATCCACATCAGGCAACGGATCTTCCGGTATGGCCGTGGTCTTGGGTCCCCATGCTTCGTCCCCGTCTAGTTTGTCATCCTCCTTCGCCTCCGTTTGCTTTGCTTCCGCAGTCGCCAGATCCTGTTCCTGCAAGGTTCCCACCGTAGTTCGTATCGCATCGGCTGCCAATCCCATAGCTTCCCTTTGCTCCTCATCCTTTGGTTGGTCCGTGAATGACTCCGGGTCTATAGGTTGCCCTACTACCTCTCCTCGACGGATGTACCAAGGGCGAGTTCCGGGATTCGCGACGGGGATGTAGGGGTGCGAGCTGTTTATCCAGGTAGTGGGAGCCACCAGAACTGAAGAGTCTTCCGTTCCGATCACCACCTTCTCGACTATCCACTGTTCTCTGCCCGCAAAGGGACCAGTGATGCGGAGGCTTTGCACAGAGCCTGCATGTACCAGAACGTCCTCAGCAGCTAAGACTTCGGGAGGCGAGTCGCCCTGCTCTTTAGCCATTCGAGCACGTTCCCTCCAGTCCGCTGTTCGTCGGAGAAATCCGTGAGTGCGTACTGCCATACCATAACTTGTCGCACATTGAAACCCAGATCAACTCTTTCTGCCGAGGATCCAGGGATTATTCGGCCAGTCCTTCCTACGAGAATTTCACATTCCCCGCTCGAGTAACGGGTGATCCCTAACTCGTACGTGGTCTGGAAATCTTCTCCAAGCAGGAGTGGTACTCGCATGTTGCGGACAATGTAGGCTTCGACTTCAAAAGCTCACTAGTTTCCCGTCCGCATCTCGCACATACATGGCGAAGCGAGTGAATCCTAAGACCTTGGCTTCGCTCGTCAATGGATAGAGCGACATGCGTAACCCTTGACGAGGAGGAGGCAGGTTGGGCAAGGACTTGTAATAATCTTCTGACATGAGGGTAATATCGGCTCCCGAGTCCAATTGACCTTTAATACGGACAGTCTCGGGAGAATTGACGGAAACCTTCATATGCAATGCTCGAATTCCCAACGATCCGAACCATCTCCCACACGCCTCCCCCACTATGACATTGCCTTAAAAGGTAAATCTAATCTAATTGGCGCACGTGCAGGGTCTCGAACAGCCCGGTCAGGTCTACACTGATCCTAAACCTTGGTGTCCATGTTGGAATAGTGTAGTGGATAACGGTGCGCTTCGGCTAATTTGGAGCGAACGCGGGTTCGATCTCCGCGTTGAACATATTTTGGCTTTTGATTGTACATTTTTATTTTAATCTTGACAAAATTTCAAAGATGTTTACTCATCTTCAATCCTCAGGCTGTCATATACGGCTCCTTCATTCGGACTCAATCAGTGGAATTTGCTTTCTACAGACCAATACTTAGCTGGCCAAACTAATGTTAATTTTTGTATGAAGACAGCAATATATTCTCAGTTTATGGAATGAGCTAATTAACTATACTATACAACTTACAGACTGGGTGCTACAATTCATGCCTTACTTTGAACTTAAAGGTTGTGCGTCGCTATGACTTTGCGTCGACACGTGGCGTCATACTGGGGGAGGCCAAGGGGGTTTATCCGAACCCCGGAGGGTGAAGCTCGAGGGGCCTTGACAATCTCTTCCTGACATAATGCGCGGTTTCCTTGGAACTTCGAGGACGAGGTGTTGTCGTTGACGAACGAAGGAATCTCCGGAAGAGGTCATTCGGGGTGAGACTTCTTGTCAGAAAGTCTCTTTCTCCTCCCCTCAGCCTCCGATTTGCGGGAGTATTGTCTAGTCCGGTGCAGGAGGGCTTCCTCTTTATCAGGATCCTCCTTGTCCTTCCCTTTCGCAGCAATTTTCTTCCTCCGGGCTTCCTCTTCGAATCTGACTCTCCGACGGCTGTTGCGATGACTTTCCTTTACTACATGTGCTTCTTTGGCTCCCGTCCGTTCCGCTTCTACCACAAAGACTTCACGCTCTTTGTACGTCAACTTAAAGGGTTCACTCGTATAAGCGGACTCAGTCTTGTTGAGGGATTCTGCGATCATAGCTAAGTACTCGACTCTGTCCGCTTCTTCCGCGTCATGGCTAACTTCGACCTCCAGCATATTAGTGTCTCTTAACGTCTCCCATGCGCTGTAGTGCGGGCAGTCCCGAGCGTAATGATTGGGGCTGGCGCAGACATAGCACGTCCCAGGAGGCTTGCGCTCACTGTGGACGTCATCTCTATGGACAAATGCATAGCCCTTGACGGTCTTCCCTTCAGGCCAACGCATGCGAGACGATGGCGTCCCGGACCCAGGAGTCGAAGAGGCGTCTCGACTTCCTTCGGGTGCACGCGATGGACGGCGCTGTCCCTGAATTCCGACGTGGGCGTTCTTGTCCTCGTCTTCCTCCTCGTCATCTAGGTTGTCATCCGAGTCACGGTCGGCCGCATTGGCACGCCTAATCGGCTGATTGAGGAAGCTGGGGGTTGTGCGACGTGAGTAATATGTTCCCAGCATCCGCAGCCTAAGAGCCGTGTCCCAATGCCCCAAGGGAGTCGAACTCAGTCGTCGCGTCCCGAAGTATAAAGCGAAGAGGTTGGGGAAAGTTTCAGAGTTGATGTTGCCTTTCCAATGATCCGGAGCGTTACGCAGGATGCGGTCAACTACTCTAGGACCATCTTCGTCCTCGGGATGCAGGAAGGAGCAGTAGCGAGCGCATCTCTGTATGAAGTTGAGGGGCATTTCGGTCTCATGCCTGCGCTGACGGAATCGCATGTCGTCAAACTCGTTGGCGCGATCCTGCACCCATTTATCGTTGAGGAAGTGCGTCTGAATGGCCTTGAGGAGAGCGGTCCAGCTCTGACTGACGTAGTTCCTCACAGTGGGAGACAAAGTGGTCCACCACAGCTCCGCGCGATCATTGAATTTAAGCGGGGCCATGGCTCCTAGGTCCGTGACCATTTGAGGAGAGAGAAGAACTAATTCCGCCATCTTGCAGAGGTAAGGGATAGCCATTTTCCCATGGCCGTCCCATTCTGGAACTTACTGGATATTGAGTTTACAGTTGATTTGCCATTCGGGCACCCAGTTCGTTCCGGGATTGGATTTGTTGAAGGGAGGTCCTACCCCGTCTGGGGGGCCATCACCTCCACTGCCGTTTCTGCCATTGTGACTTCCATCGCCGCCCCCTCCATTTCCGTTACCGCCCGGGTTGCCTCCCAAGTTACCATTCCTTCCGCCACCGCGCGATCGCCCACTTCTACGACTACTTCCGCTATCTCCGCTACCGCTTGGTGGTCCTCCAGTGCCCCCCGAATTGACGTTCGCCGCTGGGGTGTTGGGAGGCACAACGTTCGTGAACGTGTGCGTGGTGAAGCCGGTGAGAGGGGGAACGGAGATACTGTGGCTAGGTCGTCGAGGAGCGGCAGCGGGGGCTTGCGCTCGTCGTGGCGGCTCGAGCCCTAGCCCTGACTTTGTCGGCCATCGCTTGAGTAACTTCAGGCGCAGTTCCGGGGCTACGACAACTCTCTCTGAGAGGAGTCGGTGTAGGAGGAGCAGGGTTGGAACCAGGAATTCCCCACCCAGTAGGCATCGGACCGAAGCTCGGCAAGGAACTTATGGGCTCCGGTCCCCGAGAGACAGAAGCAAGCGCAGCTGGAACTTGTGCGTAGCGCAGTGTTGGTCCGATCGAGGATGGAGTAACGGTGTTTCTTCCACCTTCATTTCTCGAGGGAGGAAGGGCTTGGGGAACATCTCCCTTACTTTTTCGGGAGCCTCGTTCGGTTTCCTTGTAGTACCTCTCGCGGAAGTCCCGATCCTCGAGGTTTACTGCAGCGGTGAGACAAGTCAATGCCTTCTGGTCGAATACTCGGGCGCGATAGTCCGGTCGAGCGACGAGCTTAACTAACTCGTAACTGGGATCCCCGAACCCGAAGGCAGACCGTACGGAACTACAAGTAGATTCGACGGTGCTGACGTCGTCTAGAGACTCTCTCTCTAGCACTTGGCGAACTGAGTCGAGATAAATCCGAACGTGCTTGACTGCCCATTCCATCCGCAACTGCAGAGTCGAGCAGGCTATGAGGATAGCGGATCGGCTAGTGTTCCCTTCCATAAGCTGAAGGATCTTCCACTCTGGATTGAGAGGGAATCGCACGTTGCCCGTCTTATTCAGGAAATTGTATAATCCTTCGAGAACCTGATGAACTGCGAGGGCGGTTTGGGCGAATTGCTCAAGGTGCATACGGTTGAGCGCATAATACACAGCAGAGTCGGTGGATTCTCCTCCATACCCATACTGGACCAAGTTGAATCGTCCGAACCTGACTTTAGAAAGGCGATGCACGCCCTCAGCTACGTCGTCGTAGAACCATTTCCTATGCTTGGTGGTCCAGCGGATAACGATGTCCCGGAAATCAATGGACTGCTCGGGAGTTCGACCTGGCAGCACTCCCTCGATGGCACCGTAATCGAGGAGGGGATCGACGTCCTTGAGTGGGTCAAAGTCCTGATGATATCGTGCGACCGAGTTCGATATCGGTTCATTGTAGACTTCGACATCCCTGCCATAGGATAGGAAGATCCTCCCAAGGGTGCGTGTCTGTTCGAAAGCTCGCAAAATACTGTCTCCGGCTAGTATACCGGCAGACGGTGCAGCGGAAACGTGAGTTGAAGGAGCGGGATTGACCAAAGAATAGAGGGACAGAGTCACTGACGCGAACTCAATGTTCCCTCTTTCCTTGACGGTAGATAGGTCAGTAATCCCTGCTGTTCCCCTCATCCTATGAGCAGTGTCTGCCATTATCCCGTAGCGCGCCTTCATTTCCTCCGGTCCTATGGCGACTTCAAGCGCGTCTTCTCCTGAATCGGTTCTGGACTTGGAGGAATTCGAAACAGACTGGAGGTCGCGTACAATGTCCTCGCTAGTCACCAGGCTCGGAGCATTGGACGGCAGTCGCGTGAAGACAATGAGGGGTGGTGCTCCCTCTGTCGTGGGAGCTAGAGAGGTGCCCAGTACAGGGCTCTCTTTGCTTCCCGCATTGGAATTCGCGTCAGCGCCGGCGGCAGATGCACCCTGCTCAGGGATCTTTCCTCCGATGATGTTCGCGCCGATGGACAAGGGGGATGGTTCCGGGGTGGCGCCAAGGCGGGCCTTCGCTCCTCGGGTTCTCCCCTCACCGTCGGTTACGTGCGAGACGGGAGCGGTGGAAGATTCGATGGACGACGAGTCGGCCTTGTTCTTGCCCTTCTTGTTCTTGCGTTTACGCGTCTTCCGCTTCTTGTCGAGAGTGGTATTGGCAGGAGGTAGATTGGGACCAGGAGCAGGCTCGTGAATGGGACCAGACATGGTGGTAAGAGATAGAGGAGAGGTCGTCCATTATTCCTCTTTTATAGGGGTCAGAGGAATTTGGAAATGGCGAATGATCCCATCTCACACTGGCGTGGAGATGGGACAAGGTTCCACATGGTAGTGAAACAGGTTTGAATAGGCATGGATTGCGAATTCATGGAGATATGGTCGGCGGCGGCGGCGAGTCCGTTCTGTAGGTCCAGGGCGAATAGGAAGGGGGTTTCGCTGGACAGCCGCGATCCGACGATCGTAGAAATAAGAAGATGAAAGTATTTTTACTCACTACGAGCCTTGTCAGTGATCAAAAAGAATTTGTAATACCTCGCTGACGAGGTCGATCGTCGGGGTGAGTGGTCGAACCTAAGGGTTCAACGTTCTCTACGCCTTTCCGTTGTCAAGCCTCGGAGACGTTAGTCTCACGATCGTCTCCAACGGATCGGCGCAAGAGCAGTAATTCTTCAATCTGAGGTCTTGCTTGATGGAGCACCCCTGTGCGTCCACCACTATGAAACCTCTGAGTTTCAGCAAGGTTGGTGCTCCTCGTGAGACCTTGATTGGGATTGGGTCGTGGATTGGTATCAACGTGATCTTCCTGAGAATGTCAGGGCGGGCTCACACTGAGTGGAGCCCTGCCTGTACCCTAGCTAAGGAGCGGTGTTACCCTCCGCAGGGCCCTTGTTACTGAGGGCGGTGAGCAGTAACTGGGTGCTCAGCCAGCGAGGTTGGGCATAGCGTTGCGAGTCCGACGCACGCGCGTCTTGAAGTTGTTGACATGGTGCAGAGTAAGAATATTGATGATTATCTAATACATACAACATATACAAACTACTAGTGATCACACTACAGATATTGAATATAATGGAAGTATATTTACAAGGTATCACAGACGCCTACACATTCGTTGAGCAAACGCGCGCTGCACACCACTGTGCCCACTCACACCAGTGGATGTTATTATAATGCAATGTACCTTGTACTTTAAAACAATAGAAATGTGAACCCCGAGGATTGAACCAAAATCATCTCAGTGCTAAGGTTACATAATATAATGACAGCCCACATTCTATAACCAACTGCACCAGCAGGACATTATCACTGGCAGAGCTGATGGGAATATGCCATGCATTGGGGTTAGGTGGTTGAGGGTTAGAGGTTAAGGGTTAGGGGTCAGAAGGTTAGCAGGTTAGTGGTTAATGGTTAGGGGTTAGAGTTAGGTTAGGTTTGGGTTCCCAGGGATATTGAAAAAAAAAGTTGGGGAGGTTGAAGTGACAGTCAAGGAGCATAACTAAAGGAGATAAGTTCTATCAATAAGTGTGGCTGTATAGTGCAGTGGTAAGTACCATTGCTGGAAGAATATCTGAGGAGTGTGCAGCTGAAAGCTCTGGGTTCAAACCCCACAGCTAGCATTGCTCTTTGGGGCCAATTTGTCACTTTCTTGGCATTGAAAAGGTACATTGCAATATGGGCACATGCCAGCTGGTCAGCCCAGGGGTGCCTTTATTGCAATGTATGCTGGGTACATTGGAATAAAGGTGCATCCACACCTCGGGATAATGGGAAGGAGGGAGATAGGATTTGGGAAGGGACAGAGGGCGCAGCGCTGGCAGGACAAGACCGTGAAACAGCTCTTATCGGGATTGGGGTGCCGCTGCTCAGTGCACCACACCTGCGCAGCATACAGTAACCTCGTTGCCGCACTCTGAATTATTGTTGTTGTCGCACAGAGTGTCATCCACTCGCCGTGCATGGATGATTCTTCATCCTGCGCGACGGTGTCTCCTCGCATGCTGCAGGCACGCCACCTAATACCTGCACTCCCCCTCTGGAACCGCTGAGTGTTATTGCCCTTCGACTCGAAATGTGCCACTTACTCCCTCATGCACTCGTGTGCGGCAACCTGGGTTTTGCATGTTTCTTCAAGGGCGTGCGTGTGTACTCCACGCACCCCTCAGCAAATTCAATGTGCTGTCGGCTCACCGTCCACTGTGTGTGACAGCATTTCTCGTTCTCTCATCTACCTCACCTGCATACATGATGCACGATGCATGCAGGCAGATGCCATCGCGTTGCCTTTGTGAGCTGCGGCCAATGTCGTCTGTGCCCTCGACATCTGCGTTGAGTGATTCAGCTGAAATCACATGCACCATCGGCCATCGCTGATGAGCCGTGAATTCGCCAACACTTGAAAATTAATGTTTTCTGGATTTCCATTGCAGATACACCCCCATCTGGGTCTATGATGAGTCCCAAGTCAGTAGACCTGGAGCTACACGCTAGAAACCAAATCCGGAACTGGTTGCAGATAAGTATCCAGAAAACACACATACTGGGTACCTCTGCCTAATATGCTGCTGGTTCTGGATCCTACTGTCATACTATGGGCAGGAGGTTGTGGATAGTCCAAATGAACATCGGGGAATAAAATATCCATTCCATGCCTATTTGTTGAACTCAAAGCAAGTGCATCTTGAATGAGTTTCAACATTGTTTGTCCATGCTTGTACCAAGGAGGCAACATATTCGATCATGTGATGACCCAGAACCTTTCAAACCAAAACAGGCCGGATCTGGATGTGGTGTCATACACCCATCAAATATTGATCGGCTTAATATGGCAACCGAATTCGAACCCAATTTAGGAAGAGGTCTCTTACTTGAGTTATGAAGGCGACCAGGGTGTCTATTTGTAAGCAAAAGACCCAAGGTTCTGGATTTCCAAGAATCCTTCGAGGGACTCAAGTAGTGCGCCCAAGAAATCCAGAATACCAGGACCGCTCGGGTGCCAAGTCAGGGCTCCGATCATGTCAGAAATAAATCAGACAAATAGGGAGCCTGCTCAACCAGGTTCCACCTCGACGGTGGTCTAGGGTAGTTCTTGGGCTATATACAAGTTCGGGGTGTCTATAAAGATGCATTCTGAAGGGCTATCCGATCCAACCACAATATCTCGAGGGACTAATCCAGAACTAACATTTTCAGAATCTAGGATAATCAGTCAGCAAGCTTGGCAATCGTTATTTCATATTCTCGAGTCACAGGCATGGTTACACCATTGACTAATATATTATGTTTGTAAGGTTATTTATCGATGTACAGTATATAAGGTGGGCAGCTTGTAGGGGGAAGGCACGGACTCCTACCCGGAAGCGTAAAGCGGAGAAACTAACGGTCTGCTCCGAAGGGCGGAACCTCTGGCTTGATTCATCGAGGCTGTCCTTAGGGGTGTGCTTGTATTTTCGAGTTATTATCAATCTATCAGCTTTATTCGGGATATTCCCTTGCATGTCCTGCACGTACGTGTGTGTATGTTCTACGTAATCCTGCGTGTACGTGTATCTGTCCTGCGTGTTCGGTGTGTTACTTGAAAAGAGGTTCTGAGAGCTCAGACCAGTGCACAATATGATGTTTCCATATTTCCTCCACAGATAATATTTTTGTAGGCCGATTGGCCAGTGTTTCAAGGTCAGAGTCAGAAATCAGTGTCTTAGGCCCATAGCTTGGCCATGTGAGCCTCCAATCATTCTTCCAGCATTCAAGTCGCCACTCCACAAGCCGACGAAAAATCTTTTCCCGTTGTGATTCAGTTGACCTCCCGTGAGAAGTGTTTGTGGATGGCGCGGGATTTACTTGAACCCACTGATACTCTCTGCTTGGAACCATTGAGATACCACAATGATTGCAACAGGGATACGAGTTATGGCGTGTTTAATTAGGCCCTTCAAGATGCTTTTGAATAATAGCCTCTGCACAGCCAGAGGACTGAATAAGTTCAATCAGCCCTTGGTCCTGGCTTCCATTGTCATCTTCAAGCATGCTAGGTTCAACAAAAATAATTGCCACTCCTAATTCACCTAGACGTCTAGCATTACGTCCTCGGCGTTGATCAATGTCTGCAATTGTAAGGTCTCGGCACTTGTACTGGATGACCCATTGCACACCAGGAAAATTCATTCCCGCACTGATTTTGAAGATCCAAGTAGGATGAATGTTCTCCCTTCCCGGAAGGCTTCAATAGCAATTTCCTGGTGCCTTGTGGACAGGCCAGAGTGAATGATGTCCACTACCTCATGTGGGAGGCCCAATGTTATTGCCCGCTGGTATGCCCACCAAAACATGGCCATGAGCAGATCGAGGTCATCACAATAAACAATTGTTCTGACCAGGTCAGATACACGACAGCCAAGTGGAAGAATGAATGCAATATCAAGGAAGCTCTCGATTGCGTGTTGCATAGGTAGAATTATTGTTGAAAGCTCTGGTCTGAAATTGCCCAGATTAACCAAGGTATAATCAGGTTTGAATGCCGCATGAGTGATTAAAGAATTCTGGAACAGTGTAGGGCAAGTTGCGGACAAACAAATAAGAGGAATCTCATGTCCGATGATATTGCGAAGCTGGTATAAGCGGGAATAGGCGGGTCGCCATGTATGGGTCTGGTGGACCAGATGTGCTTCATCAATGTAAACAGCTGAAATTCGGCCCTGCCATGGTTCAGAATGCACAAGTCTGGCAAATCTGGGGCTTTCTAGCATCTCAGGGCATACATAGAGAACTAGCTTTTCTCCTTTGGCAGCTCGCTCAAAGTCTTCTTTGGTGTTCTGATCAGAATAGATGAACAATGATGAGAGGTCATCACATTTGTTCCTGTGAACATAATTACTTCAAAGTGAAAGACTTATTTTTTCAAACATACGAGATTTCACCATCCAGACCCAAGCTGGTAAATGGTGTTATAACCAAGGAAATGCCTTCCCCCCGGGCCAACAATGGCAAAGTCCAACTGAGAGATTTCCCAGATCCAGTGGCTGAGATCACAACAGCATCTCCCCGACGCATTAGGACAAGATTGGCCACTTGAATTTGGAAGCTGTGTAATGATGCACCAGTAGGTATTGCACCATGTTTCAATGCGAGAGCATTCCATTGTGATGGGTCAAGAGTGACACCAGGGGACAAGCGCCGTGGATTTGATAGATCAAATGGTTTTTGCCTCGGTGTGCCCGGATTATTCAAGGCAAAGGGCTTGAAGCTCGGTTGCCTTGGGGTCATCTCATAGCCATTCCGGAACTGCTTCTTTGGTTTTCCGGGTCCTAATGGGTTGCTAGGTGAGTCTAAAGGTGATCCTTGAGGTGTATCCACCAGATTTGGCAGAGACGGCGTTCTTCGATGGGAATTGATGCGGGATAGGGGCAATCCACCTCTTCTGCTAGAGTTTTGGTCCATTCAAGGGTGCAGCTGGGGTAGAAATTGGGGTGGGCAGATGTATATTGGTATAAGACCGAGTACTAGCTTAAGAAGTGGGTGGTGGAAGGAGGCAAGAGGTCTAACTGCCGTGCGGAAACCTCGCGCACACCACGTTGGGCCGTGGGAACTGTCACCGGCAACCTCGGTCAAGGGCATATACTGTGGGAAAAACCGATCAAATTCTGGTACGGTTACGTGGCCGCGCTAGGACCCAGACCCTCATGACAGGGTTCCCAAATTGGGATGTCATGAGGGCTGTGCTTGTCGAGACTACGACAACGTATGCATCACCTGCACGCTCCCACATCCCGCCGGCCAACACCCGCCTACCTCGCACTCCTTTCGGGATGGGGCACCTCATCACGCCCGCATCGACGGCAAAGAGGTCCGCCCCGTCAATGGAGCCGCTGGCACCGCGCTCTGCATCAAATGTAATGTCGGCCTCAACTGTGACGGAAAGCATGCTGCCTCCCGCATTCATAGCTGCTCGCTCTGCGGCGGACCCCACCCTGCCTTCTCCCGCAACGACGCATGCGGACGAGTCCAAGGAGGAACCCTCATTCCTTGAGGAGGACGAGGCGGAACAACTCGACGTGGACATATTTCTTGAAGCTAGAGAATCGGGGTTTCGCAAAGACCCCCTGCACACACCAAACGCTAAAATTTTGTATCCAGACCTGCTGCCCTTTGTACACGATCGACCCGCACTAGGGAACGAGAACTGGACTTGCTTCTTGCCCGCATCATCCAACCGTATGACGCTGACGCCTTTGACCGCCTCCTCGCCTAGCATAACTTGACCCAGAACTATCCACAGCTCACGCACCATCTACGATACGGTTTCCCTTTGGGGCGTCTGCCCACGCTCACGGAAAGGATTATAATCCCGAACCATTGATCCGCACTAGAAGACAGCGATGTTATCCAGAAATACCTCGACACGGAGGTCGCCAAGGGACGCATGTCGGGACCGTACACGCAAGAGGAGATGGAACGGATCTGTCGAGGTCCATTCTACTCCTCACCGCTCATCGTCGCCACGCAGGATCAGGGGCCCGGCCTCGAACCCAAGAAACGTGTGTGCCATCATCTATCAAAGGGCGATTCCTCGAGCGGTAGACCCTCGGTCAACGATCACATTGACAAAGAAGATTTCCCCACCTGATTTGACATGCCATCCAAAATGGCTGAATTGGTGAGTTACGGTTCACCACTCTTTTCTTTTCCTTTCTGTTGGGCTACACTGTCGTGTGGATACAATAAAACCTAGGGCGCGTTCTCAGAAATGTTCACCATTTCTGAGCCGCCCAGGCAGTATCAAATTTGAGGTCAAGCTCATTGCGAGCCCTCGTTCGTCGCTCACCACCGAGGCCGTCACGCCCGGTGTCTAATGCTCGGTGCTCGCAGCCAGCGTTAGCGTTATTGGGTCCGTATTACCCTCGCGTCGAATCTTCCGGGACTCGTGCACCCAGAAGTCAGCACCCGGTGCTGTGTCTCGTCTCGAAGCCTCGTCGGGGTATCTGATACCCGAGGAATATTGCACGACGTAGGACCCTGTGGCCTCGTCCATCCATTTGTCTGAGTAATGCACGAGGAAGCTGACTCAAAACCCGTAGGTCGCCACCGCACCCGCCGGCACGCAAGCCTGTGCGTTTGACATTAAGTCATTTCATCGCACGTGTCCCGTCCTGCCCGCGCACAAACCTTGGCTCGTCTGTTCTTTCAACGGCCCCTTCTACCTGGATCACTGCCACCCGTTTGGGGCAAGACTAGCTAGCAGCAATGCAGGCCAGATTGCGAATGCCATCGTCGATATTTGGCAAGTCGTCACGGTCCATCAGGCCCGCGAGCTGAAGTTCGAAGATGATTGTGACATCATCCGTTTTCCCCACGCGCCTGGGGTACCACCATACGTCTACGGATTGGACCGCATAGCCATTCTTGACCCGATACGAGACCTTAATGTAGTGCTGGCCAAAAATATGATACGGAAAAAAATATTTTGAATATATTCAACTAAATACAAATACGATATGGTCCCCAGACCTTTTTCTGAATATGAACAAGACAGGCCTCCGCTCCGCTCCGGCAAACAAATGTAAAAGCGAAAGATATAAATTGCATCCAGGAAGTACAATGCCGCAAGGAATACAATAATAACGGAAACAGAGACTTGCTTGAGTGTTTTCGATCAACTTGTTTGATGCAATCTAGTCGATATATTCCACAGAATTTGGTCCGGTAAACCAATGATCTCCAGCGAGGCAGGAAGCGGCCTGAAACCGACAGCAGCCGATTGATATGTGTGAGAAGTCGGTGAAAAGTCGTTGGAACCTGACCAATTTCCGACACTCAAAACGTCGAATACGAGACCCAAACCCTGTAAGTGATGAGAGCGGCAGAGACAAATTGAAGTTGCGGGGAAACGAACCATATAAGATTTTCAAACACAGTGTTAGCCGGCACGACCGGGTTATAACCTTTAAACACAGTCCGAGAAAAATGCGGCCGGGGGAAGAGCGAGGAAAATTGGGCAACATTCACCCGTCTATCTGAGCACCAGGAAAGTAGCCATCGGGCCAAGAACACCAGGATGTTAAAACGAAAGTGTCTTGCAACAGTGGAGTAAATGGAATATTCTGCAGTGCCATCAGACTGAATCATTTCGCGCACACTGGGGATTAGAAGGCACAACTAACGTTGCGCAGTTTTGAGAGTCTGCGGCCATAATACATGGGAGCTAAAGGTAGGTATGAGCCAGCCGCATTCAACCAGACTTTGAAGTGGGATTGTGCACGTACAATTCATGGGACCGCTTGCATTGAATCCAGGAAGGGAAAAATGCAAGCAAACATCCACCAGTGAAGACAGCGGGACGAGTGAATGAGATGTGGGACAGAAAATGGGGAGTGGATAGAAACTGCGAGAGGACCAGGAACTAGTCTTTTATCCACCCGCGATGCGGGTGCAATGAGAGAAATTGATCAGCCTTGCGGCCCAATGAGACAGGTGACAGCGGCGCAGTGGGAAATTACTGTGAATCTGTCAGCTGAGCGCCGATCAGAATGGCCTATGCATGCAGATGGGGTCGCCGATCCCAGGCACAGAACAGAGAAATTTGAGACGAGCGATATTGAAAGAAGCACAGAATCGCTGTGAGAATGTGCACCAATATAGCCCAGAAATAGCACAGCAGACCCGAGTCGAAGCCCAGTACCCAGCAGACAGAATGTTTGAAAAATCAGATCAGGGCCAGAATTAATGTTGAGGACGAGCGAAGTGGGCAAAGAATGGGATCCAACGACAGCAGCCCACCTTTATATATGTCAAGAGTTTGCCGGAAGGGTTGCGTGGCTTCACGGCTGCATCGCTGCGCCGTAGACAGCAGCGACTACGGTCTGCTGCGTCATGTCAAAGAAGGACTGCGGCAGGTCAGCTGTTCCAATGCAAATGAAAAGGCTGTGTTGAGAAGGTAAAGGCAGTGGAGCACAGAAGGGGTTAATCAAAGAGCAAGAGCCGAGGAAAGACAAACGGAGAATGGTTACATGGGGATATAGCACAGCCGAGCAAAATCTTGAAGAACGGTTAATACTTGCGTGTCCTCCCGGAAGTTAAGGTCGAGCTGCGTGCTGTCAATTCTGAGGCTGCGCGCAGGTGAGCTGGGCAAAGTGATGATAAAACCGTGTGAGTGGAGGAAATGAAAGCACGGCTGAAAAGCCGAGTGACCAAAGTATTTGAGCAAAAGGAGAAAAGGCCAAACATCTTCAATGAATCACGAGTCGTTCGTTGAAGAACGGTTAATGTCGAGGTAAGAGTGCGGATGAATAGTGGAGTCCTGTGCCGCAGGAGGTAGCAACTGTGCTGAACTACGTCCGGTCAAGAAACAACTACGCACGGGTCAGCTGGACAGCGGTAAATGAAGAGGCAGTGTGCGACAGCATTAGAGATCAAGGACAGAAGGAGATAAAGGAGGAGCAAGGCCAGAGGGGAAACGAAAGGAGATGGATAGATGGGGGAATAACACAGCCGAGGAGCCATTTGCTTAAAGAACGGTTAATATGCATGAATATGACTATTATACAATATGAATATGCATGAATATGACTATGATACAATATGAATATGATATGATATGCTGCCAGCTTACTCAATTATATTTGAATATGCTCAATCTGTGTTTTTTTGCCGCTTGTGGAGCCAACACGGATGGTCTAACCTTCAAATTGTGTCCCAGGCCCCCCAATTGGCTCCATCGGCAGTGTAGGGGAGTGTGGGGCATTGTCTATTCATTTGAGCTGGATGAGGAATGTTCAAATGTCATGATGCTGATGTGATCAAAATTCACAACCAAGCAATCACACACCAAATTCCCCATCCCACAGCCAGTGTGCAGCACTCACAGAAACCATACTCTATATTTCTGACTCTGAGAGCATGTTCCACCAAATCCGTGGTAAAACATATTTAGATATATTCAAAGTAATTTCATATTCAAGCAGTTGAATATGAATACAATACACTAAAAATACGATACGGGCCCCAGGGAGTGAATATGATATGGATATGAATATGATATGACATTTTCCGTATTTATATCATATTTGGCCAGCACTACCTTAATGTACCGTGGCACCCCACGAAAACGGGCGACGCCTTCCGAGACTCCACCGTCTTCCTGGGCCTCGAATGAGATTTCCCCACACGCCGTGTATCCCTTCCGACGGAGAAGCACCTCAAATATTTGTCCTGCGTCCAGAATATGCTGCACGGCATCTGTACCTCAAAAAAATTCGCTTTACTCGAGCTGCAGGAGATAGATGGCTCTCTCTGCTACATCGTCTTCGTTTACCAGGACGGATCGTCCCACCTCGCGGGATTCTCAAACGGCATGAGCTCGTTCGCAGTCAACAAATTTGCGATACGCTGGCTTAGCGATTCGGTCAAGAAAGCGCTCATATGTTGGGAACGCAGGCTCCTCGATCCCTCCCTCTTCAGACAACTGTCCCCCCTCCCACCAGTACACAACATCGATGCAAGCACCTCGTGGGGAATCACGGTCGTCATCGGCAAGCAATGGCACGCTTTGCAACTCAAACCAAACTGGAAACAGCCAGGCACAAACATCTGCTCTCTCGCGTGTAGGTGTCGCTTTATCAGAAGAAGGCTTGTAAACCCACTGCCAAAAACACTATCGCACCTAGTGTCTTCCGTCCACACGTCCCAGCAGATCAGCAGCTCTTACTATGGACTGCACCGTGTTTGCTTGAAATGCACAAGGAATTCGAGGACGCAGGCCTTGTAAGGCTCGAGGAGCACTCACAATGGGGAAACGCTGTATGCTTGCCCTGGCGGGGGGATCAAGTGTTACTGAGTGGTAGACGGCTGTCTATTCTCTTCAAGAGACTACCCGGAACCGAAACTTCGTGAACTCGTAATGGTAGTCTCCTTAGCTCCTCGAAACTTCGTGAGAACTGAGAATAAACTGCCTGTTGTCGTAAGGTTGTGAATCAGTAGTGTAGTGTGATATGTATGAGACAGTAGTGGCTGCCTAGCACCTTGTGCGCAATGTTGCCCAGTGCCTAATGCCAGGCGAGGCGAAATCCAACTCTCCCGTGTCTTCCTGGAACCGGAGGTACTCAACGAGAGACCAGGAGACTAAGTGGTAGATGTGGTTTGTGATAAAAGATGATGATGTGAATACGTGACCATTACAGGTGACTTGTACGTAAAGTGTAACTAAAAGGTATATACCATCCCTTACAGGCTTACTGTACTATTTCGATAAATTCAGCGGTCACGTATCACGCACCCCCTGTGCCGCGACGAAATTTGGTCTTTGTCATGGGTCATGACCCCCAGTGCCGAAGGTAAAATCCGTGACACCCGGGTGAAATCTATCTTCAAGGTGCAAAAAAGACAGAATTTTCGAAAATCTTTGTCTTGAATGCCGAAATTTTGGACTCGGTAAAACTGCCGCCAGTACTGTTTGGGTGCCGCCCTTTGCCGCCCCTAAAAAGGAAGAGTGCCGCTCCCAGGGGTGGCCACTTTTGTCACGCTGCCACCCTTTTGGTGTTGCCTTTTATCCATTAACTCATTCTCTTGGCCTCATAAATATGTACTCCTGGTAATGTTTTAGACCTCAAATAGAGCATTCAAAACCCATTTTTATCCCTCTGGCTATAAGAGTAAGAGATTTTTCGAAGCCATCTAATTCGGCCTCAGTGTACCTGAAACGCTGCTTGGGACTTTCCTTATTCTTACAGTTGAACCATCTAAACAAGCTAAATTTGGCCTCATCAGTGTAAAACTTCAGCATTCCAAAGTGCACATCGAATTGAACACTACATTGTTGGAATTATAACCATCCTTCTGTGGTAGTCAAAGTATTTCAGATGCGAGAGGCTTCTGCAGCACATGGCAAAGTGATGGATATTCTTTCTTGGTGTACCAAAGAGTATTTGTGGTGCAACGCAACTCTGAAAACCGAACATCAGAACATGCAAACTAGCACAATTGGAATTTAGTCGGGCCTCGTCTGAACGTCAATTGCCGATGCTCAGGGCCCTTGAGTTCTCAGCAGTACAGAGATATTGTAGAAGTTATATCTAATATTTAGAGTCAAGAAAAGCGCTGAAGAAGACATCGGACGCGCAGTAAACAAGTCCAATGGGACCCCAATCTCACCATCGAAAAGCATGGACATGTATTTCATGAATCGTTAACGAACCTACATATTTAACTCTGTGGAGGGTATCATCAACCCCCCTTGTTCAGCCGACCACTTCTGCGAACACCGGGGGGTGTGGCTGTGCACATGTATTTTCTTGCCAGCTTGGTTACGTCGCTTGAGTACCGGCTCGTCTACAAACACCTCCTCGCCATTGATCTCCCTCTCACGCCTTCGTGGAACATGGACTGGTGCAATTGGGAGAACACCGCATAATTTGCCCAAACCTCGAGTGGAGGCGCTAGGGGGGACACTAGTTAAGTCGGGAGATTCAATGTGTGGTGCATCGGACGAGCGAGCGCATGCTTGAGATTGGGGTTGGCACTGATGGTCAAGGTGAACTCGAACCATTCCAATCAGAGTGCCTGGAATATTCAGCATCCGTCGAGTGCAAAATGTCGAACTACAAACAAAAGAACTCGCCCTCCTCGTTGAAGTATGGCACCAGCTGCGGGGTCGGTGGGCGCGTCAGATATGTCAGGATCCGATTAAAGAGCCACGTAAGGCGGGAATAATCGCTCGCAATAAGACAAAGGACAAGAGTCAAGTAGATGATATTGTCCATGGTAGAGGGAAGGTGAAAAGAAAGGAGATCAGACCAAATATGAGTAATCACTTTGAGAAAGAGACAATGAAACCAAATAAGCAGAAGGAACGATTACATCCAGAGTCATTAACTTCTATACTACGGGGTGTGCACCGGAGTGCTGTTTTTTTCGTACAAAGCGTACCAAACAACAGTTGTATTTGGATTATATAGTAAAGGAATTTAAAGGAATGGTCTTGGTAACTTTATTAACTTGTTCTAGATATGCCCTGGTCCTTGAATAAATTCGGAGGGGTCTCAAGACCTCTTTCTGTGGGCAGGAGACCCAATGCCTTACCCAAAATTCCACTAAACAACATCTGAACATGAATGTCTGGGTTATATAGTGGGGAAATTCAAAAGGGATGCTTTAAGAATATGTATCCTATACAGTAGCGCTCTCTGGGTAGGGTGCTCAAATAAATTGGTATGACAACCTGTTTAAGGAGCAAGTAGGAGCACACTTTCTATTGCATACAAGCGGCTGCTCGGCCGCTTTGCGGCCTCGCATCCCTTGCTCGGTCCGGGAGGTGGTGCCGGTAACGGAGTTTAAACGGGTTCCAGACGGGGTAATATCGGATTATAACTGTGTCAACTGACGAGCGGAGTTTAAAATGGCTTCAGACAGAACGGCTTAATTTTAAAAAGAGGGTGATGCTGTGTAGCTATGACAAGAACATGAAGATGTGATTCGTGAAGCCTTGCCTCGTAAGCTGGGTATGTGAGCAACTTTGTTGTTGAAACTACTGGCTTTGGGAGACCTGGTAGGTGCATTTACTCAATAAACATACTGTCTATCATCTGTGAAACCGCGTACACTCAGAATTTTGTTATATGACTACTTCTCAAATATTGTAATTTGAGAAGATAATTAGGTTCATTGAGCGTCAGAACCATGCATTAGCAGGTGGGGGCAATTCACGGATGCCTTACCACCGAAATAACAACCCAAATAATTCTGGAAAAGTGCCGCCCTTCAATGTCTCTGCCGCCCCCAGTCACATTTATGTCACACTGCCACCTACGTCACAAGGGAAAACTGCCGCCCTTGGCTGCCACCAAATGCCGCCCTCGAAAATAAGTGCTGTCACTCTCTGCCGCCCCCTACCGCCTCTGCCGCCGCCCCTTCTGCCGCCCTCTTTCCGCCCCCTCGAGGAATTTTACTGCCCCCAAAAGGTAAATTTGCTGCCCCTGCCGCCTCTTCAAGCATGAAATCTAATGTCATGAATCGCCCGGGTTCCACTTTTTAATCACCTGGGTTCCACTTTTTTCACGCGACGTGTCTGCATCACGGGACTCTCATGATGCGACCATGGGACCTTCTCACGGTTGAAACCCGATCACGGGTTTCAAAGGACTTGGACATGAGGAGATGTTAAGGGTTAGGGACCCGCACAGTCGGTTCCCCTAACCCTCCAATGCTACATACAGGAGCCTGATCGCGGGCTTCAGGGACCAATATATTGGAAGACGTTATGGGCTAGGAATCCCGCACCATCGGTCCTCCTAACCCTCAGATGCTATGGTGATAACACCCAGGAGCTAGGAGCATCACACATTAATGCTCCTTAACGTTGCTATACAGGAACTGATCGCGATCGTATTAATTTATTCATAACGTATATAAGCACGGTAGAGTCTCCTTGTACAGTAGATTCTACCTTGTCTAATCTCAGGCTTCTGCTTTGGCTTGACTTAGGGATTGTCTCCACCCTGTCCCACTTCCCCTCTATTCTATTGCGGGTTGCATCCACACCCCGGGTATTATACCTGAGTGGATATCATACCCTGTTCGACTCATTCCGGGTTCCGCCTCGCATCCCGACCCACAATATACGGCCTCCTAACGAGGAGTCTGTTCGGTTGGTCTTGCTGCTCGGGGACTGCACCAGTTATTAGCGGCTGTCGGGTTTCTCCTGGTTGGGGTTCTCGCCGGGTTGCTCATTGTTTAGCCGACCCAGAGGCCGCTGCTGACATCTAAGGTAAATCTCAGGATTTACATGTCTCCCATGGTTGAAACAGGCTTTATTTACCCGTAGAATTCCCGAACAACATGATATTCCATGGTAGAACTACACGACGTGAGAAATTGAAGTCTCAAAAATGAGAGTGCCGCCCCCACTACCGCCCCTGCCGCCTAGAGTGGTAAAAGGGTGGCACTGGCGGCACTTTCACTTGGGCCCGAAATTTTGGAGGTGTCGCACCAAACTTCATTGGTGGCCGAAGTGCCGAAATAGTTTTTTCGGTCACGCATCACAACCCCCGAATTGATCGAAATAGTACAGTATCTCTTGACACGCAAAGGCGAGCCTTCGAACGGCTTTCGCAAGCCCATGTCACCGACACCGGAGGCTTTTATGGTGCAGGACTCTTACGTTTCCACCAATGGTGCGCCGCGAACGACATCGGGGAGAGCGCACGTCTCCCGGCATCCCGTGCGCTGCTCACCGGTTTCGTATCAGACGCTATAGGCACATGCACGGGAAAATGCATACGCAACTGGCTAAACGGCCTGCACCTTTGGCACACGTACAACGGTCTCGAATGGCACGGCGACGAAGCACTCCTCCCGGCTCTCAAAAAAGCGGCAGACAAGGCAGGCGCGAAATTCAAGTGACCCGAGATGGGACCAATTAATTACCAAAAAACACTTGCGTGCCGTACGCGCTGTTATCGATGTATACTCGCCTTTCGGTTCAGCAGTCTGGGCTAATGCTCTTGCAGACTTCCACGGCTGTCGTCGCCTGGGCGAAACCCTCATTATCAGCGCGAATAGGGTTCTTTGGTGATGATTTGGGCACTTCGGAAGTCCGTGGCCGATGAAGATGACGAAGAAGAGCGCAGCGCGGAAAGCGGACAGTGGGTAGAAGGGTTTGGTGGCAGAGAACGCGCTCGGAAGCACTTGTCTTATGGCCCGCCGTGGTAGATCTCATTGATCATACCTCAGTCATGTATTTGATATAGGCGATGTTCACAATCGTAACAATCGTAACTTCAAACCGAACTCTATTATACAGAACAAATTTATCACAAAATCTAGCACGATATTATGTAAACTGGTCTAAATTGGCGATCAAACAAGGAACTTCTTCTCCCTCCAATAATTCATCCACTGCTTCACATCGTCCTCCTTCAGCGAGGTCAAGGATTTCATGGACTCGCTGAGTGCTTGTGCCTTCAACGTAGAGAATTCGGCGTTAGATTTGGATAGAATGGCATTGAAAAAGCCGAGCAATTTGATCCCGGGCTGTCAAATAATTAGTTCAATGAACTCGCAAATCGGTCAGCTATCTCTCACAATATTTGCAAGATCATGAGCCGTTGCTTGAGCGGAGCGGTCCTGAAGTTGCTGGATCCAGTCCGCGAACGGTATCAGCGGGAGTTGGGTCTCCCTTGCCATGGCCGACATGACGAAATCCCATGGAACCGATCGTGGATGGATGAGGTTGACTGCAAGCGGAGGCGTTTCAGTAATCAATGCTGCGTCGATTATGGTGCCGGAAACCGCCGCAGGAGGAATCCAGGCCACCGCGCCAGAGGGATCCGATGGGAAATTTCCCAAAGCAATACTAGATTTCACCATGGCGGGCACCCAATCTGACGTTGCCCACGCCCCGTTGGTCGTAGACCCACAAAGCTGGCCGATCCTGAATGAGGTAGAGTTGAGGCCCGAGGCAGCCAAGATCTAAACACACCGGTTTATTTAATCGCAGACCGAGACGGGAAAAAACTTACCCGCTCGGAAACATACTTGCTCTCTCCGTATCCATTCCCGATGGCAACATTGGCATCAAACTGAGGTTCTTCGGGGAAAGGTCCCAGCTTTTGGTCCCAACCTATAGCAGACCCAATAGATGACGTGAACAAGAATCGCACTCCAGATTCCTGTGGAGACTGGCGCGCCAAATCAATGAGGTTGCGCGTCCCTTTCACGTGCGGCTCAAAAGAAGACAGCGTCTTGTTGAAGTCCAGCGTCCAAGCATTATGGATAATCACCGTCACTGTATCGCGCAGCTGTGGCGAATGAAATAATTAGAAGGAGGTCGAGCGATCCATGCTAAACTCACCGTAGTCCACACATTGAGAGGCAACCCTAAATCCGCCTTCGATGTGTGGCCTTCAAGATAGACCAGTTTCTCCGAAGACAGTAATGTGACATCCAGCGCACGATTGACGAAAGCTTCTTTCTGGCGCTCAGAAACCGGAATTCTACCGCCTCTGTTGAATGCGTAGACACGTTGGATCGAAGGCAGAGACAGCAATTTCTCCAAAAGGTGTGATCCCAAACCACCCGTTGAACCCGTCAGAAGAATCACCGTCCCGGTGGAGGAAGCGGCCGTCCCGTCCGATAACGCGACGTGCTTCCCGCCGAAGTTCACTGGTGCCTCGAGACCTACGCTGTATTGCCCAATCATCGCCTCCATAGCGACCTTTGTATCATGACAGCCATTTGCGTCACCATGAACCAGGGCCGCGATCGCCCTGGCCAATCTTTCGATGGTGGGATGCGCATAGACAAAATTCTGAGGAATGTTCTGTGCGGCCGATGCGTAATCCGAATTTCTCAATGCACCAACAATTCGGTGTCGCAAGAACGTAGCGTTGAGACTATCAAGTCCTTGGTCAAAGAGGTCTAGGCCCCCAAGGATGTCCCTGTCCGCGACTAGGCTAGCATGGGTCTGAAGCCATGGCTCGAGATCTTGAGAAGACCACGACAATGGCGCCTCAACCTCACTAGCGGCGTTTCCGCTGGCTTCTATGATCTCGTAGCTATTTGCCATTTAACCGACGAGTTTGACGAGCGATGGAATTAAAATTACTCACAGATGTTCAATCTCTTCGTTACACAAAACGAGTGTCGCCTTCTTGGAGACATTGCCTTTGGAAGTACGAACCATCGGGTGTCCTGGTTGGGTGACCAGGATCATCTCCTTGAAGATTCGAGCAAATGCGGGAGCATTCTGATGAATAAGACGAGTCAGAAATCAGACGGGAAGGTCTACCAGAAATATGAGCTCACCTCGTTCGCCTGCTCTATAACAGGCCTGCACTGGATATGAGAAACACCTTGCGGCTGGAACAATATTCTCACCAAATCAGATTCCGGAAGTTCAAAATCTGCTGCGCGTCCGTGGGATCGATCACGTATTGTTGAGATGGTTCAATGAGGACGCCGAGCTGGTTACGTTCGCGCCCAAACACGACCGCACCCGTGATAAACTGACTGGCCAACATAATGTCTTCCATTGGACCAGGAACTGTTTTCTCTCCATTCGCCATGATGAGCACATCATCCAGTCGACCCACTCTGTGTTAGTTAGTACCCCAGGTTGCCTTACGAGACTATTGAAATTCTCACATTTTCCACAGGTCGGGTTTTGTTGGATGCCGCTCGAATAAATCCTTGGTTGCATATCCATTGTCATCTGGTAGATTTTCAACGGCGACTTGGTGCGTCCCGGGCACATTCTACAAATCAAAACCAAACATTGTTGAATTTGCACAAATCCAAACAGAGGCGAACGTACCAAAAATTGGCACTCGAACGTCCCGTCTCCCTGCGATACCCAACGGATATTTACGCGCTCATCGAATCGGAGCCAGTTCCAATCGCCGTCGTCCCAGTCTACTTGGCGCTTTTCCAGAAGGGTCATTGAGCCAACTAAAAACAAATAAACGCAGCTTGACAGAATTAAGTACGAAATACACACATTCGCTTCCACCGTACACCGGGATTATTCGTACGCCCTGCTTGAACAAGAAGTCGCCTATTTGGTAGGGAAGTGGTCCTCCGCCACATACCTAGGAGAGAAAAACGTTCAAACTTAAACCCAACTCTTATGATGGAATAATATTGATGCGCACCACCATGTTGAGTGTCTTGAGGTACGCCACATCCTCCGGAGATTGCCACTCCGCAATAATGGACGGAACAGCAAAAATAGCGGTGGCGTTGGTCCTCTTGGAGTTCTCGATGGCAGCCCGAGAGGAGGGAACCGGGGGCATCATATATTCGGTGCGTGTAGAGGCCGGGGGAAAGATGCAGACCGTTGCGTTATTCAACATGGGACACAATAGCTGGCAGATTAGCCCAAACATATGGGCAGGGGGCAAGATCGCGACTTCTTGACGTGAGGATAGCACTGGTATTTGGGGTAGTGCGCCTGCGAAGCGTTATTAAAGTAAGTGGGAGAAAGTAGGAAGCGCTGACCCAGAGCTGCAAGTTGGATTATCGACCTATGGGTCTGGGGAATGCATTTGGGGAGGCCGGTGCTACCTGAGAAAATGGCTTTATTTCCCAAAGAAGCGAAATTCTGCGAACGAACCACTGGAATGAAGATAGAAAGCAAGATCATCTATTTTGGCTGTGCCGCTTGGATAGGGCTTGAACGGGTGCTCTTTTTTTTCGTGACTAAGATGAGGGTACAACTGTCCCAGGAGAGGAATCTCCTCGATAGAAAGCGCGTATGGAGGATCCATGCAGGAAAAATCCGCCGAAACTGGATCCAGCAGATAGCCAAGGGAGCTCTTTGTTGTCAATAAACGATGAGAGCCAGCGGTGCTGAGCAAATGAGTTATTGCGACCGGCGAGTTGCGATGAAAAATTGGAAACGGCTGAGCGAAAATAAGTAAACGGTGTGACGACATGATCAGAACGTGGCTTACAACGAGGCCAGCGATGAGGCACCCCGCCACAATCGTCTGGTATATCAACGCATCGGTGTGGGCCACTATAGCCATTACTTGACCATCGGGCCCGTCACGTTGAGGTCTCAGAATCCGTGCCGCACGGTGTGCCGCTCGAGCGACCTCGAAATGGCTTACGTCTGTTATGCGGCCTTCCTCGTCCGCCCATGAATACGCAGCACTTTGATTGTCGTGAGCGATGTGCAGGTTGAATAGCTCGGCCACGTTGAGCGAGAATTCAAGGAGAGGTGGAAGAAAGTTGGCCATCGTGGTCTATTATGGTTGCATCGGACGGGGCCTCATATATACCAGTACCGGAATGCGGTGCAGATTGTCAAATCACATTGTCCCGAGCAGCGGCGCGGAGACACAGGGTTAGCCACACCCAGCGTCAGGGAAAACAGTGGGTTACAATGGAACTCGTGCAGGACTCGAACAATCTCATCTCGGGGCTCGCGTACATTCATTATCGCCGCACTTGAAATCTACGCCCATTCAGGCCTGTTCCGCACCGTAACAGTACGTACCGTATACGGTACTTGAGAAATACGTGAGTATGGATGGAGAACCGTATACGTACGGAACCGTCCGAAGGGAGAGTGAAATTACCATTTTCACTCTGCCAGAGTGTCTATGAGTGCTTTCATCGCTGTTTACTCAAAGTTCAATGATATCGTTTGTGACAATTAGGGATCGACACCGTAACCGTATATAGGGTAGTACGGTTGTGGTTGCGGCCGGTTGGTCACCCGTATGAACCGTCAACATGCAGCCTGTATACAGCATTTTATGGCCGTAAGTAGAGTGTTCCATGTCAATCAAGAAAGCTGGCCAAATTAATGAATTGATGATGACTATGTGTCGGTGCCGTCGCGGAATACCCTAAGTGGCTTCAAATCCAAGATCGCCCGGGCAGAACCGAATGTTTTTTTATCAAGGCATCGGAATTCAACTGGAGCTCACTGAAATTGCAATTGACTGAGTTGAACACGCAACCGATGAGTTGTCTCCCCAATGTCCATCGAAGACATTCAGATTGTTCCTAATGACCCATTCACTCAATTGATGTATCAGATAGGGTCATGCTTAATAATGGGGTTGTTTTGCATGTTCTTGTACGGTATGGAGCCTTGGCAAGTGGAATCCTCGTCTGAGGGGCAGTAGGAATGTTATCTAGCGTGCCGGTACTTTTTCTAACTTGAAGTTACTTAAGTTACTTACAAGTTACTTTTGCGTACTTTACTTTCCTTGTCTGCCACAAGTAAAGTAATGTTAGTTTTGGCAGGCTAAGTTAGTTTTTCCAAGTAACTCTGTTAACCATCGTACGTACGTACCATACCGTACGTATGGCCGTAAGGCATACGTACGACGCGATTCCCTACCTGTTCAATGTTCCTCAACCGAACAACTATCGGAGCCTCGGCCCTCAGCATGTCACCGCGCTTTTGATGTTCCGGGATGCTGGGTTCCTCTCTGCAATCTTGTTTCGATTCTTACCGTCACCCAAGACGCCACAGACGGTTTAGAATTCCGCCGAATCCATACGAGCCGTCGTAGAAAGAATACGTGATACGTGCATAGTCCGGAATGCGATTTCTGCAGTTCTTATGAGAGCCTGCCTCAGTGCTCGGTGGATCACTGGCTGAATATCGGACGACAGAGGCAACGATTCTGGTCGACATCAGCTCGAGTGCTATTTTCTGACGCCCAATATCGGAATTCCCAGAGTCGCCGTCCGAGAATACTACTCGGCAGCACTCCCTGGCGAACATTCAACACTTTCAGGCGCTTGGGAACCACCGGGTCAACGCACGAGCGAGCACCCAATAAACCATCTTCCGTCGAGTACAGGGTCGCAGAGACACACCGCAAATAGCAATATTCCAATTCCGTGTAACTTTCCTTTCAACTCAGAAACTGACACTTTCCTTTCCACTTTTTCTAAGTGGAAATTTCGCTGTCTCCACTGTGAGAACCTCCAGGGACGTTATTGGACACTTTGCCGGACGTACACAATTTTGCTTACCCAAGGTCACTCGGCTGTAGAGAAACCACGCCATAAACGAATCACGCCACAATTAATCTCGATCAAGCTGGCTCGGCAGGGAATCAACTTAGAATCAACCAACTTTTTCAGGCGCGGATGGGGGCCCTCAACTATCAACTCGCACTCCGTGTTGTGCTGTCTCACCTTGCAGCAAATCGGTGCTAATGGGAAAATGCGAGTAATACACTGCTCGCTTTTTGAGCTCATGGATTGCTCTCAGCCAACATACGGCTGGATACGGACCGTATCACGTATACGTACGGCGACTCGGCATACACTGAGGGTGGCTCCCGGTACGTGAACCGTACGTACGTACCGTACGGATGGCCGTGAGGCATACGTACGGTGCGATTCCCTATTGCTGTGGCCCCGTGTCTCCAAAATTAAACCCGTAAATCAAAACTCCTGATACTTGTTCAGTCTCTACCCTTCATGCTGGTTTCTTTCTGGTTATTGTGTGGGCGAGTCCGTGGTTCTTTCTGCCTGGGTTCTGTCATTTGCACGCGAGCACTGTTGATTTATCGAATACACTAATCTATATGAAGTTTGTTGACACTCTTTCCGTCCTGGATCACAACCAGGGCTTAGTTTTTCTTTAAATTTGGTTTGGCTCAACTTAGATTTGGCCTTAGACAGATCCAGAAATCATTCCAACGGCCCATGTTAAACTGCCCGATATCCAACTCCTTTTCTTCGCACGATGATTACATATTTACCGTGGCTCAAGCTCGCGCAGGCGACACATTGCGCCACTTTCTGCATCTCACAGGAAGCATTACATCTGTGGAATACGGTGGGCATAGCTAGTTTAGCTGCTGTTCCAATGCAATATACCGTCAAAAATCCGATTATACAACAATCCACCCCCGCGTCTGCTCTGCGTCAGGGCATTGTTCTCATTCTGGACGCACGGAGGTTTTGTCCACCGTTAGAAATGCGAGCGCACTATCATCCGGCGACATAACCGTTCCACATCCCTTCGCCCCAATTTCAAAACTACGAACATATTTTCTGATTTCAGTGGCACTGAAATTTAGTCCCCTGCCAGAAATCCAAGTCCACGATGCTCCGGCAATACTGTATCCTTAACGGTCCCGTCCCGAATTTGAATTGTTGTCATCTCGGGCGCTCGGTCCAAAGCAGAAATCTTCTGAAACGACTGGTGAAACGGCCTGCCATTTTCTATCAAACACCCATTCACGCCATCCTCTCTCTTTTTGTCCCCGGAAATTCAGGCCCAAAGAGGTTGTCTGGCGATGAATTGACCCTCATTGACATATTCATTATTTATTCTACAACAGAAGGATGTCCCCGGTTCCAATTTCCGCACAGCGGATGTGTGTTCGGCTCCAATTTCTGGCTCAGCTGCTGCAGAGATGATCGCTCTTCTACCAGTTTCCGTTTTAGATTCAAAGGCTCTGATCTTTGCAGAGAGGACGTGCCCTCGGTTCAAATTTCCGGTATCGATTCCCAGGTCAACTTCTGTTCGAAATTTTTTGAAGATGATGTAGCCCAAATTTCCGCCTTGGATTCAGCGAGGACCTATTTTCCGCTGGAATGATTGTACGAGATCCCTGCGCAAATCAGAGCGAGGAGAGGTTTCGACGCTCCTCTAGGCGAACTTATCCCGTGGATCAGGAAGGACTGCTCGGTTGGAATTCACTGCAGAACTTCGGGCGGATTACAGATCCTCGACAATCGTGAAATTTGATGGTACATCGCGTGCGCGGCTCTTCCTCTCCGCATCTGTTGGTTAAATTTCAGGACTGAAGGTCGCACAATGTGTCCGTTGCTCATCGTATGCATCTGCTGCTCATGCGCCTTGAATTTGTAGGGTAATAAACAGATTCAAGGTCGAAATTTCATCCTAGAATGCATCCTGACTTTGTGGGTTCACCAACGCACAGTCTGGAAGTCTCTCAGAACCTGCAGTTCGAGCTTTGGCAGTGGACACGATCCTCTTGCGATTCGTCATCGTGCGCAACATCCCCGATGCATCCATGGCTCATTCTTTTAATTCTGAATTTGTGGGTTCAACAACGCACGGTCTGGAAGTCTCTCAGAACCTGCGGTTCGAGCTTTGGCAGCGGACACGATCCTCTCGCGATTCGTCATCGTGCACAACATGCCCGACAAATCTTTCTGTCAATTTGTGGCGGAAATCTTGTTCAAAATCTGCAGCCCCACTCCCGTGTCCGCTGTCTTTCTGGTCAATCTATAAGACATTTCATCTGCCAATATTCCATCAATCAACCCATGAAGCTGTATGCGAACAGGGGCGCTCTTATGATCTTTCCGGCGATAAGTATGTTTCGGACTTTTGGATAACATTCACACCAGTCGCCCGGTGTATCCACTCGCCGGCTGCGAACTTCATGAAGTTGCCGATAATGTGAGACGCCACTCCTTGACAAAACTGTTAAAAGCGAAGCACTATCTTGTATATCATCATACTTTCCTCACCCTCATGCCCTCCCACACTGTTGACCACGCAGCTCTCTTCGCTGATGGCAAATATTTTGGTGAGCCTGTTGCCTCGTCCATCTTCTCTGGCTAAACTCCCTTCAGCCCAGGTTCCCGTTGTCGGAAAAATCACTCCCCCTCCCGAAACTTTGAGCGTCAAAGAAATTGTTTTCTCTGTAACGAAACAGCTTTTGGGTGACAGCTATAAGCTTCGTGAGGACGTTGTCGTCCTCAAGAACGCCGATGGCTCTGAAGTTTACTGTATCCTCACCCAGGTGTGTTTTCTTTGCCACTTCTCTCTGCTTGAAGCTAATTGCTCAACTCGCAGGTGCTACCTGTTCTTTCCGAACAATCCAAGTTCTTTTGGAATAGAGCAGCGAAGATGTTAGCGTCTATGCTTTCAACCGCTCAATATCCCATCCATGCTCAGACGTCCCACTTGGTCTTTTGGTGGGCCAGACTCGGTGGCCTCAACGGTCCTACAGTCAAAGGCACATCGAAGGAAACGGTACGCAGTGCTGGCCGATTTCCATCAAGTATCTTGACTGTATTTTTGCGTAGCTCTCCGAATTCACGCGCGACGGTTCTTGCGTTGAATTCTCATGGGTTATTCCCCGGGATACTGATTCCACTGGTCCCTGCAACCGGAAGATTCGTTTCAGTATTGACCCTTTTCACCCCGATCTGACAACTCGTCTTGCGGGCGGAGTCGTCACGGACTATCTATGGTCAGAAGCTGGCGGTATGGGGATTGTGAGCCAAAAAGGAGGTAAAGACTGGAAGGAAAAACTAGACAAATGGTTGTTCCCCAACCTCGAGAGTCCCGACCAGGTTGTGCCGGGTTGCAGCTATTTCATTGGCCAGTCCGTTACCCATCTTTTCACCGCAGTCGTCTGATGCAACTCGTAGCTTTCGATTTGGAGCCATCAGGCTCGATCACGCTGAAACACTACTATATACCTCCGCCGCCGGACCCCAACGTCGCGCACGTATTCAAATCGGCCATCGGCCGCCTTGAGTCGGATCTATCTCCCTTTAGACCGATTGTTGCCGCTCTCGATCCTTCGTTGACCCAACCGTTGGAGGCGCTGCTTGATTTCCTGGCCAATGAGGGCAAGGATTCTGGGCTGCTGTTCCTCATGGTGGCTTGCGATCTCAAGCCCCTTAAGGATAACCGCCTCAAGGCTGGTAACTCGTATTGCGATCGCTCGCCGCTCACTCCTTCCCATAGTTCTACATGTGGACCCCGAGGCATTCCTTCAAGCAGCTTATTCACAACATGACTCTCGGCGGGAGGCTCAAGGGCCCAAAACATGAAGCGGATATTGCGGACTTGACGAAACTTTTCAACAGCCTCTTCCCGTATGCCGCTACTGACGAGAACATGGAGCTGCGATCCCAGCATAGCGTTGACGACGTCCCTGAGGCTTATCAAGAAGATCAGGGTGGTCGCCACGACAGCGGCTTAGTTTATTACTTCGAATTATTTGTCGGCGAACCGAATCCTTGTCCGAAGGTCCATTCCTCCCAGATTTATCATCTCTTGACTGACACTCACCCAGGTCTACTTCTTCATGGACTTTTTCGGGAAGAACGACCTTACCACTGCGCAAAGCGTTGAGAATTTCCTCAAAGAGTTTGGGAAACCCGGCGAATCAGGCTGGCTCCCCGGCGATATTTCTCGCGCCTGGTAAGCGTGTATTTCGGTCCATTCTCTCATTCCAACTTATCGACCTACAGTCCTCATCGTGACTTGTCGGCTCGTACGGGCATCCAGACGGCGGTCTCATTTGGCATCAAACCCAAAGGTTGGGATGTCACAGGCTATTATTCACCTGAAGTATTCCGACCTGCTGAGGAGCCTGCGGAACACCTCAAAAACGCGGGTTTCAAGAACTAAGCAGGAGAGTTCACACATGGAGTTTCTGTTGCCATAAATTGGAAAATTATCTTGATCTCTATTGTTTTCGTTTGCTGTGTTCGTCTCGTCAAGAAAGAAAAGAACTAAATCGCTTCGGTTGATTTCCTACAGAAAGCTCGTGAGCCAAATATTCACGCGACGTGTCTATATGCTCTTCCTTGGTTCTGAGAAGGTCACAATCAAAGTGTGTTAGCGGCAGTCGACCGGATCAAGCAAACATCAAGCAGCTTGGCCAATACATGCCAACACTTAGTAAGGCCCATTTTCCGTCAAATTTGTGCTCCAAAGCCTAATGTTGGAAGTCCTCACGTTCGACACACATAGTGGGAGTGAGTGTGATATTCACCTACTGTGCCTATATGTAGGGGAGCAACGCTCGGGGGACCGTGACATGCCCGTTGCCTTTTTTTCAGGCAACGGGGCGTACCGTGATCGTGACCGTTGCCTCCCTAAGCAACGGGCCATCTGTATATACCTCTGTGGCTCAGTTGGAGATTGTCTTTTCTCTTACAAGTGACAGAACGCATACGGTCGTGGAACAATGTAAATTCAAGTTACCCAGTATGGTAAACCGATCGGATTGGACACTTTTAAAGAGTATGGGAGACGTGTTAATTGGTTGTAAGAATGACATATAAGTGTCCAGGGAGTGTATACAGAAGATTTATCACTCTGAGCCCACACCTTCCGTGATCGAAGCCAGAGTGAAGCCAAGTGTAGTTGATTCTTGGGTCAGAAATCATTGAGCTGTTGGAGTGCAGAGTGTTCAGATTTATCACTGACACTCATTAGATGGTAGAAAAAATCATGATTCATTTTAAGGAGGTGGTTGGAGGTGAGTTGAAGAGCGGCGGCTGGACACGGGAAAAGCGGCCCGGCCTAGGGGTGGAAACTCCTTCCCTATAAGGCAGTAGAGGGGTCAGCTTGGGGCCGAAAAAAACTTTTCGGCCCTATATCCGATTTTCGAGTCCCGACTTCCCCTTGGTCGATCCCGTCCACAACACCAACACCGTGCTGATGCAAGGTGGTGCTCTCACCCAGGGAAGCCAGCCCATCCCAGACGTCGCATCACTTTCCTGTCCTACCACTCAAGGCTGGAAAGAACCTCGAAACAGAACCCGGGGTGGCGCAGTGCAGGGGCAAGTGAAGAAAGTGTTTTGGTTCAACCCATTTCTTTGGGCGCTTATTGAGCCCACCATTCGTCGATGTGGCTGGTCTACTGAGAAGACGGTCCAAGCACTCTGGCGTGCTCACCCTGTGCTTTTTAATCAGCCGGGCAATAGGCTCCATCATGCGACCGTCTGGAAGTGGCTTGTGACTGGCATCTTGACGCCGTATCTCGAGATCGTGGATGAGATTGTGAAGACGTTCAAGGGATTGCGCGGGGCAGGGTGTGTGGTAAACGTCCACATCGCGCGCTCCTTGATGATTGCCATAATTGGTAAACGCCGGCCGCAACTTCTTGAATCATTCTCTTGTTCAGAGAACTATGTTCATTCTTTCTTGGATAGCACACTTAATTGGATGTCGCGCAAGGCCACCCGGCTGCAAAACACATTCCTGAGAATGCTTCAGAACTCTGCGAGCGGACATTTTTCCACCTGGCTCATGCAATTGAGCACCAAGATATTCCGGTGAAGTTCAGCTCAACTGCATTCACCTCATGCGCCAACAATTTATTGATATATGCCATTTAGCTCCTAATTAACTATGACCGGACTGGAGTCTATATCCGTTCGAGTGCCAGTCAAACCTTCGAACTCCGCTGATCGCAATAGGTCTCTGTGACTGGTAACGACGAGAAATGCGCGTATACAGTTGGTCTTGGTACCACACCTGATGGTCCGCTTCCGTTGGAGCAGGTTTGGTCGGGAGCAACTCCTGGCTCCCTTCCCACCGCCAAAACCGATGGCCACAGGGAAGCTAAGGACCGCGGCTTCCATTTTGCCTTCGCGAATAGCAAGAAGCGGACTAGTCATTTCTCGACGGAAAAGATGATGGAGGAACTCATCGAATTCATCATTTGGCCGTACATCAAGCAAATCATTGTAGACGACCCGGATCTAGATGAGGATCAGAAGGCCATCCTCTACATTGACATCTATCGGGTCCACACCTCGAAACTCTTCAGCGCTTTGTTTTTGAGAAGTTCCCTGACGTCATCCTCATTTATGTCCCCGGAAATTTGACCGGCCTCTTTCAACCACAGGATGTCGGTATTCAGCGTGTTGCAAAACACCATTTGCGACAGTCTCAATTGAACTATCTTGTTCGTTGCTACGAACAGCAGATTGCCGTTGGAATAACACCCGAGAACGTCAAGTTCTCGAGCTCTTATCCTGTTCTCCGTGATGCTTCTGTTCGCGCATGTGTCGATCTCTACGACTGGCTATCGAGCCCGACGGCCGTGATATCATCAAGCGCTCATGGGAGATGTGTGTCATCTCGAACAATCCGCAGTACAATCTTTCCTATGCATGCCTTACCAGCAAGGACACACGGAAGGCCTTGCGCAAATACCTTGAGCATGAAACCATTCTTGCAGATGAGATCAAGGCGCGTCTTGGTCCGCGCACCGAGCCGATGCCGCCGAGCGATATCGGAATCAACAGCGACGTTGATATCACCGATGGAGGGGATGTTCCCGTGGCCGAGCAGGACCAAGAAGCAGATGATGTTGACCATGACACCGGAGTTGCTCTTCCGGTGGTCGTTTATCGTGTCCTGCGGGTTCGCGTACAAGATAGATCAGGCCGCTGGGTGGCCAAAATTGGGGCTCAGGCTGATGGTGAGGCGCAGCTCTCAGCAGGAGATGCAGAAGAGGACATCTGGGCATATATTCCTCAAGGGGAATTGTGGATGAAGAGAGGTGTACTGGCCGACAAATCCGAGTCTGAAGGCGAGAAGGAGGGCAGTGGCGACGATTATGAAGGTGGTGCGGACAACTCCGGGGACGAGTAGAGATGAGGAGATTTTTTTACGATTTTTTACGATATTTTTGTGATTTTTTCAATGTCACAATTTTTTCAAGCAACCAGCCCCACTGTTACCATGACCGAGGCAACACAATGGGCTCTCCGTTACCGTGACCATTGCTCCCCTACATATAGGCACAGTATGAATACTGTACTACTGTACAATTTCATTCAATTTGGCGGTCACACATCACGCACCCCGTGCTCTGATAACTTCTGATCTCAGTCACAGGTCATAGTGTCCAGTGCCGAATGTAAATGCGTGACATCGGGGCCAGATCTCCCTTGGAGGTGCAAAAAAGGCAGAATTTACAAAAAATTTCGTGTTGAATGCCGAATTTTTGGGAGTGTTGGACCAAAATTTGTTGGTTGCCTAGGTGCCGAATCGGTATTCTGGGTCACGGGGCACAACCCGTGCCAAATTGAATGAAATTGTAAAGTATTACAACCAAAGGTTGTGACACTGTACATTACAGGAAGATACATGGCCAGTGGCCACTTACTATAATCCACTTACACTTCGTTACCTTAGATTTCACGTACAACTATATTCGCGGTATATAGTACATAATATCATCTTATCTTTCATTCATACTACTATGTTGTGAGACGAGACCTCTCAGGAAACACCCCTGCCACCCCCCTGCCTGCCTGAGCAAGCGTATAAAGGCTCCATGACCTTGGTGCTACAGAGGTCCCTGACTAGGGTCACAAGTCCCCTTGTCAAAAGGTCACAATGGCGGTGTGTGCCCGAGTCGGCGATGCACACCAATCCTATTCGCCCCGGACTAGCGAGCACTATCATGATCCTAGTCCGGGCTCTCCATCATGGTAAGCCCCATGGAACCCGTATCACAATGGAGCCCACCATGAGGGGAGCTTCATCAGGAATAGAGAGAGCGGGACGAAGCCTGGAGGGCATGTGTGCCTGTACTGCTTTGTCCCGCACCTCGCGAGTGCGAATACACGACATAGGTGTCATAGATTCGCGAACTGAGAGCCACCAGCACTCAACCCTGGGGGGCGAGCAGCCTTGGTGGCGACCCGGAGCATGCTGGCATGTCCTGTGCCAGCTCACATTGACTTGTGGAATGGATGCTGATCCGGGACGTACGGCCCGATCATTTGAGTGGCAGTGCTACAAACCATCAACGATCTCTATGCACCACTCCCTCCTCGATGTCTGCCATGGTCGACATGGATTCATGAGAGCGCCTTTGGGCGAACCACGGTGGCGTGGGAGACGGTCTGTCAACACTCCCCAAGTGCGATAGCGCTGCCAGTGATCCATACTCCCCAGCAGTTTCAGCCCCAAGCAATAGTGCAAGGGGAATTGCGGAGCTGAAGAGCAAACACCCTTGAAAAAGGGCACTTCCAGCAGCCCCCTTCCTTCGTGCCTTCCTCCTGACTGTCATGAAGTAGGCAGAAATTCTAGCGAAAAGCACGAGTGCATCATTGACTGCTCCCACCCGAATCCAGTCATTGACTGCACTGTTTCAACGGGCCCGCAGACAGCTCATTTGAACCCCTTGGCCCCATCTTCAGAAGCTGGGTCTATGAGGCCTGCCAACTGTGTCCCGGGAACGAGCGCGCTGAATGATGTGCTCCGAAGTAAACCCAAACAATCCAATTATCACCTAAATATAACCTCCACCATATGAAAACACCACTTACACTCACCAGTGGATGTATGGACAATGCAATGTACCCAGCCATATAGGGGGGGTACATTGCGTTAACGCCACAGCTGGGCGGTGCAGCCAGGTCGTGAACTTAAGGCGATGTACCCTGATCCGGCGCTTATACCCCAAAAGTGGTTGACAGCCAATTCCCGGCCGGAATTCTCAATATATTGGTGAATAATCGCCGTAGGTACTGAGCCATCACAGTATTTATTCTGCCGCTGCCCCCTTTTGTTCACTCAACCCTTGCTGAGCACAAGTAATGCCACAAAGTGGCCAAAACGAGCATGTTTACACGTATTATGAAAACAAGCTGTTCCAAAGTGCTCACAAAATACCATCCTCCTCCTCCCCCTCCAGCCACGCCTCCTCCTCCTCCGGATCCAGCTCATCCTCAAGATCCACCTCCACCGTCACGCCCTCTCGCCCCACTGCCTCCACGTCACCGTTCAAGTATGCATCTGCCTTGGCCAAAATGCCTGCCCACCTCCTTTCCAGGTTCGCGCAGCAGGCGTGTTCTGTTGCAGTGTGCTCTGCTGCATATGCATGTTGACCCTCTGTCAGCTCCGTGCTCGCTCCCGGCAGCTCCTCGGCCACGAGTGTGACGTACCCTAACTGGACGTACCTTAACGGTAGACAGTTCTCCTTTCGTGCCGTTCAACCGGCTCGGAATAGCTGTTCAACCGGCGGGTACTTGTATTATTCTTTAGACTTTTGACAGTGCTAGTCATCTTCGATGACTCGCTTAGTGTACAAGATTACGAAGTGATTGTATTAGTTAAGACCACGGCCCGAGTGGTCAAGATCTATCTTTTTTACCACCATCTCGCCCTGCCCTAGCAATCAGAAGTCCTCTCAAAGGCTTAGGATTAAGGACTGACGAGATAAGGTAAGTGTTTATTAGAGTTACTCGTTAACGTCCTCTATCATCAGGAGTACGCATCCCTCGTAGATTTCTCCTGGGACACAGAGATTCGCGGCTCCAGATTTCTGTTGCTGTTTAGTCTCTGGTGCGGTACTACACCATTCGGACCCTCCAGCTTCCATATTCCGGTACTCTAGTCAACCCCTTCGCTCGCTAGCGGCTCACTCTGTGTTTAACCCGACTATAAATATTTGAAGGTTTACGGAGTCCTACAAAGGTGGACATATTGGGAAGCTCAGATACCCTGGCCGGCGAATTTCATACCGAGGAGGCGAAGGATTCGGATTTCTCGTGGAGAAGGCAAAACCCTCCTCATCTCCCATCTCATCCCGCTACTCCTACATCGTTCCCTATTGTGGGTCGAGGGCGAGCCCTACGCAATCGTCCTCTGATTCCTAGAGGCCCCTCTTTCCGAGACTCGAGAGGTTTTAACTTCATCAATTCTCGAACTCCTCAAGCTCGCGATTCGGGACGACCAGACTTACGAGACGATCCTACAACTCCACGTATACCATACCCAACCTCTTCCTTATCGCAACGTGCGACCCGTTCGCCTGCTTCCACTCCACGTGGAGATCATTCGCGTAGTATGGCGACTTTGTTAAAAGTCAGATCCGCGGACGAATCGCGTACGGGAGACAGTTCGGGGGAACCGAATACAAGCGAATCGGCGGACAAGGATATGACAAGTACGCCCGAAACTCAGAGAATGGTTAAGCTCTTGTTGGAATATAAAGGGGGAGGAGAGGACAATTTGGAAGACTCCAGTGAATCCATGGATCAAGCCGCGTTTTTATTGTCGTTGAGATCGGAATTAGAAGAGGGAGATGTTATCGATCATGGAGATACCAGACCAGTAGGAGTCAAGCGCTTCGGAATGGAACCAGTTCTATTCGCGAGAGTGAACCGAGTAGCAGGAGAATTGCAGTTCTTTTTGGAGAGAGCGGCGTCACTAGTTAAGGGGAGAAAGAGATTCTTCAGAGTGGATCCGGAAGATGCGGGGATTCCCCTGCTCAGAGGCGCTGGATCCATATCCCAGCTATTAGCGGCTTGGGAGATCATGAGAAAGCGATTGGAGTTAGGCCGGGAATTCTTGGAAAAATACACCCGCGAATTCAGGAATCCTGATTCGGTTTTGGATTATTCTCCTACTTCTACGAGCAAAGCTCTGCAAGACGACTTGAAAAGCGTACAGTCCAGAGACGCCAGAGTGCGGCATATAATAGCCTACTACCCCCACCACAACGAAGGTCTGAGGGATCACCGAGATCAGTTACAGGTTATGACTGCTCTGTGGGATGATGTACTCAGGTTATCGAAGGGTAAGCCGACTCGAGAGGAAGAGATGGCGTCGTCTAAAAGCTCGGAACACAACGCGGAACCTTCGGAACCGGCGGAAGATTCTACAGTCGTTCCTAGAGAAGGAGGATTATCGTATTCGACCCAATATGAGTCGGCACAGAATAGCGGAGCTACCTGGTCGGTAGAAAGTCCGAGTGGCTTGGGAAGTTACCGTCATGAGGAGATAGCGGGGAACACGCTGGAGAAAGGTAAGGAACCAGAAAGGTTCCGGAGACCGTGGTCAGTGCCGAGCGCCCTCAATGAGCCGCGACCCACCGTAGCTTTGATGGCCCCTTCCACGCCATTCAAGACGGGAGTCCAACTTATGGCGGGGCTCGCTGCGGGTAACCCCCCTATTTCGCTGAGCGCCCATGAGATTGGAACGGAAGTACTGCCCAACATCCTCAATAGGTTAGGAGTCGGTAGAATGTCGACCGTATCGTCTCGTTTTCGGTCAGCTACGAGCCCCTCGGAAGTGCTGCAACCCAGACCATCGAACCCTTTCGAGAGTCGTGAACCTCCTGTATTGGAGATGGCGGGCAACACTGACTCTGCGCGTTACGTCATACCAGCAGTGAGGAATCGAGCCACGGACGTAGCTAGGGGCCTGGAACCAAATCTCCCTTTGCAGAATCCTCGGTCCGGAGGAGACCTACGGGATAGGGCAGGTTTTCCACCAGCCGGAGGATCGGGAGGCTCAAGTGGGAGTAGCTCGCACGGCCGTGACGGAGGGGATCGAGGAGGACCAGGTCGACGCGGCGGACACGACGGAGGACCAGAGGGAAATCCAGGAGGCAGTCCACCAGGTGGAGGCGGTAACGGGGGCAATTCTGGAGGATACGGACCAGGATGGGGAGGATTTGGAGGTCCTCCAGGCCCTCCTGGACCGCCCGGACCAGCGGGAAATCCAGGCCCACCGGGACTGCCAGGAGGCGGATCAGGAGGCCAGGGTACGGCTTATCCGCTGCAGGGCGCCTCAGTCCCAACCATCGATGTCAAGTTAAAGTTAGCGGACTTACCGACATGGGATGGAGATCACGACAGTGCAGTAAAGTATTTCTGGGACGTCTCTCAGAAGGCAGCGCTAGGAGGGTTGATTCCTGAAATGTTAGGTCAGTGGTTGGGAATGAGATTGGTGGAAGGATCGCCGGTGCAAGTATGGTACTCGGGGTTACCAGGGATACAGCAGGCGGTGATGCGAAGGCATTATTTGCTATACCTGCAGGCTATAAAAGAGCATTATCTCGGTAACAGCTGGCAAAGGAGGATGAACAGCGAATACGAAAGACAGAGATTTAGGCAAAGAGGTCACGAAACGGAAACCCCTCGCGCTTACATCGGTCGTAGAATCATGTGGACACGGATGCTAGTAGCTTCTGACGATGGGGGGCCATTAGAAGTATGGCACGTCATGGAGAAGGCTCCGGTGTCTTGGAGTCCAATCCTTATCCTTGAAAACGTTCAGTCCACCATGACTCTGTATTCCAAGGTCGTAGAACATGAAGCCGCGTTGGTGAACGCTTCTCGTTCGGAGCATTCTAACGCTAGGACCCTCACGGTAGATTCGTTGGCTGCCGCTTTGAAATCCTTAGGATACTCCCCAGAGAAGCGAGGGGCTAGTTATCGTCAAGTAAATTTCAGCGCTCAAGACGAGACAGCGGGGTTGGAAGAAATCGATGCGACGGAGAACCGAGACGCAGGAAGCGGATCCGACTCGATGGAGGACGAAATCTTCAAGCAAGTGTACGTGAATCTGCAGGCGAGGAAACGTCCGCCTCCAGTAGGAGGATACCCCTTCCCTAAGAACGATCATGTCGTGACTAAGCTGGGGAAACCCCCTCCTGGTCCTTGTCGATTGTGCGGGAGCGAGAAACACTGGAACAGGGAATGCCCGAATTACGTGGTGTATTCTGAAGGCTTCAAGAGGACGGCGAACATGACGTCGGCAGTGGAGGCTTCAGAGGAAGACACGATGTACCAAAGTCTATTCACAGTCTTGATAAATCAGACGTTGGCCAAGGAAAACTTGGATTTTGAGTCCTTGGGTCCGTCGTTTTTTGAGTCGGCCGTTCTGAAGGTAATACCTTCAGGGCGTAAGACCGCTCGCGCACCGTCGAAAGAAGACGAAGACTCCGCAGATCACCTCAATGGATTTCAAATGTTAGACGACACCGGCAATTTCGTAAAGGACACCCTAGAACGTGGGATCGCAAGAAAGAGAAGAGTGGAATTGGAGGAAGTGGAAGACGAAGAAAGTTCAGCGTGGTGGAGGAATAAACCCAAAGCGGAGAAGAGTTTACTGGAGCCTATGGAAGAAGAAGGCGAGGAATCACCTTTAGTGGGACCAACGGAGTCGAGAGCTCGAGGTATGGAGGAGAAGTTCTGGTATGGCAATGGCAAGTTGGAACTCGAGAACGAAGAGGACAGTGATTCTATGTCGGATACGGGTTCGGAAGAAGAAGCAGAGACGCTACCTCGGAAGGAGATCCATTACACGGGAAAGACAAGTGATGGAAACGGCTACCCGGGAACAGAGGACGGTAATCTGACTTCAACGTTGCGACCTACGGAACAACCAATCGTCCGTCTGTTCAAGCGTCGAGTATTCAGACCAGGGCGTTCAGCGTTGCGGACTTCAGTGCTTTCAATGAAAGGCTGCGTGGGATCCGCGGATAATCCGATGATTGACCTGAGAGTTGACACGTGTGCGGATGTCACTCTCATTTCCGAAGACTTATACTCTACGTTGAAAAACGTACCCGCGATACGCCCGGGAGTTCCTATGCGATTAGTGCAGTTAACGCATGAAGAGTCAGATATCAAAGGCTACACCACGATTCCGGTATTCGTAACCACTGAGGATGGCACTATCCTAGAAACCGAAGCTGAAGCATATGTCGTGCCAGGAATGAGCGTACCAATTCTGCTAGGGGAGGATTACCAAATCACTTATGAGATCGGGGTTACGCGAAACGTGGAATCGGGTACGAAGCTACACTTTCAAAACTGGAAGTTCACGGTTCCCGCTCAGAACGTCGCGAGGACTCAAGATCTTGGGCGAATATTATTCTTGAATCAAGTACTGAGCAAGGCAGTGCAGGCGAAGAGACACCGAACGAAACTCGTTCGACGGAAGAAGAAATTGGCGAAGTTCGGATCGGACAGACTCGTGGTGCGTGCAGCAGAGGATTACAGAATTCGTCCACATGAGTGCAAGTCAGTGCGGCTGGAAGGGTACTTCGAGGAGGACAGGGAGTGGCTGGTGGAGAAAACTTTACTAGCCAACGTGAACGATTCATATTTTGCAGTGGCGAACACCTTGATTTCATCGACGAATCCTTTTGTCCCGATCAGCAATCCGACTGAACAACCACGTATCATCCGTAAAGGGGAGGTGATAGGCTCGTTGAAGGACCCGGCGGAATTCTTCGACAAACCACGATCCAAGGAGAGTCGAGAAAAGTACGAGAAGGCCGCGGCGGCCGTAGCCACCATCATTCAAGCGAACCTAAACGTGGAGCAATCAGGGATTTCTCATAGAGGGCACGGCGATAGGAAAGTGGGTGGTTGTTGGCTATGCAACCCCGGACATGATCCTCCGTCTGCAGGAGACATACCTTTGTCGGAAGAGGAGGAGCAGGAGGAGTTGGAAGCCGAAGATTATGGACCCAAGACAGCTGCCATGCCAGACTTGGATACGCTCGAATCGTCGAAGTTGAGGGAGCTAATAGATGTGGGGTCGCTGCTGGAGGAACTAAAGGAGAGAGCGTGGCGAATGCGGGAAAGGAGAATCGGAGCTTTCCGATTTGATGGTCGACTGGGCCACCATCCAGCGAAAGTTCACATCAGGACGATGGATGGCCAAGTACCAATTGCAGTACCAATGTACGGCAGTTCCCCTGCGAAGCGCGCAGTTATCGACGAACAGATTGATAAATGGTTCGAGCAAGGCGTCATAGAACCACCTGAAGCTACCCCAATTCCTAACTAACTTGTCAGAGAGTCACGCCTGTACGATCTGACAAGTTAGTTAGGTCCCCAGACCCAGAAAGCTACCACCGATGTCTGGGTGGTGGGGGGCCTACCACCAGTACATTTGGGGGAGAAATTTTTGATTTTTGGTGGTAAAAAACACCCTAGATTTGAACTGATTGGAGTCTGTTAGAGCAGTCACAAACCAATCTAATGGAAGTTCTACCACCATTACCATCTGACCCTAACCAATAGTAATCAATGTTGGGTCACATTGGGAGGGTGGTCACATTTGTTTGTGACTTAGTCCAAATACCACTGCTACCACAGAGTGCCATCACAAAAGTCAGTAAATTTTGTGACCCACCCAAAATACCATCTGTACCACAGATATGATTTTGGATGTCAGTAAATTTTGTGACCTGGCTAACGTACCATCTATACCACAGACATTGTTTCAAAAGTCAGTAAATTTTGTGACCTGGCTAATGTACCATCTGTACCATGGTCATTGTTTTGAAAGTCAGTAAATTTTGTGACCTGGCTAACATACCACCACTACCATGGATACTCTCTTGGAAGTCAGTACAATTTGTGACCCACCTATATTACCACTCATACCACAGACCCATTTTGGAAGGTCAGTAAATTTTGTGATTTCTTTGCTACACTGCCACAGATCTTCTCTAAAACACTTCAAATATCTTTCCAGTGCAAGTTACCACTGATACCACATTGAATGAATATTTTATTGCTATTTATCACCGGGTTTGGGAAAGTATTTTGCATTTTGCGCAACAACCAAGCCACTGATTACAAAACTGATTGGACAGCCAGATTGAGCATTTTTGGCTCTACAACTTTGGTTTTAACTTTATTTTTGGAGTTTTTGATGTCTCGAGACTCCCAGGCTGACATATTTCTCTTTTGGGCCACTACGCCCTTTGCCCAAAATGGAAATATGTTGTTTTTGCCATTGCTTGGGTGCAGATTGGCCATTTTCCTTGGTTTAACTTTGTACTGGTAATACTTTGCGGATGTGGATGGGGTCTGAGTGGTAGAGAAGCAAGGTAACATAGCCATCATGTCTGAACTTGGAAATGTATTTCGCATTTTGCACCACAACCAGGGCAGTGATGGCAAAATGGATTGGACAGCTGGATAGCGCTGAAAAGGCTCTACAGCTTTGGTTTTGACTCTATTTTTGGGTTTTTTGGCGTCTCAGAGTCTTCAAGGCTGACATATTTCCTTTTTTAGCCACTACGCTTTTCGCCCAAAAAGGGAATTCTTCGTTTTTGCCCTAGTTTGGGCGCACTTTGGCCGTTTTCCTTCATTTAACTTTACAGTTATCATCTTTCATGGATGTGGATGATGTTTATATCACATTGCCTCAAATGTTATATCATATGTGATGATTTATATGTTATATACATTTGAGGCAATGTGATATAAACATCATCCACATCCATGAAAGATGATAACTGTAAAGTTAAATGAAGGAAAACGGCCAAAGTGCGCCCAAACTAGGGCAAAAACGAAGAATTCCCTTTTTGGGCGAAAAGCGTAGTGGCTAAAAAAGGAAATATGTCAGCCTTGAAGACTCTGAGACGCCAAAAAACCCAAAAATAGAGTCAAAACCAAAGCTGTAGAGCCTTTTCAGCGCTATCCAGCTGTCCAATCCATTTTGCCATCACTGCCCTGGTTGTGGTGCAAAATGCGAAATACATTTCCAAGTTCAGACATGATGGCTATGTTACCTTGCTTCTCTACCACTCAGACCCCATCCACATCCGCAAAGTATTACCAGTACAAAGTTAAACCAAGGAAAATGGCCAATCTGCACCCAAGCAATGGCAAAAACAACATATTTCCATTTTGGGCAAAGGGCGTAGTGGCCCAAAAGAGAAATATGTCAGCCTGGGAGTCTCGAGACATCAAAAACTCCAAAAATAAAGTTAAAACCAAAGTTGTAGAGCCAAAAATGCTCAATCTGGCTGTCCAATCAGTTTTGTAATCAGTGGCTTGGTTGTTGCGCAAAATGCAAAATACTTTCCCAAACCCGGTGATAAATAGCAATAAAATATTCATTCAATGTGGTATCAGTGGTAACTTGCACTGGAAAGATATTTGAAGTGTTTTAGAGAAGATCTGTGGCAGTGTAGCAAAGAAATCACAAAATTTACTGACCTTCCAAAATGGGTCTGTGGTATGAGTGGTAATATAGGTGGGTCACAAATTGTACTGACTTCCAAGAGAGTATCCATGGTAGTGGTGGTATGTTAGCCAGGTCACAAAATTTACTGACTTTCAAAACAATGACCATGGTACAGATGGTACATTAGCCAGGTCACAAAATTTACTGACTTTTGAAACAATGTCTGTGGTATAGATGGTACGTTAGCCAGGTCACAAAATTTACTGACATCCAAAATCATATCTGTGGTACAGATGGTATTTTGGGTGGGTCACAAAATTTACTGACTTTTGTGATGGCACTCTGTGGTAGCAGTGGTATTTGGACTAAGTCACAAACAAATGTGACCACCCTCCCAATGTGACCCAACATTGATTACTATTGGTTAGGGTCAGATGGTAATGGTGGTAGAACTTCCATTAGATTGGTTTGTGACTGCTCTAACAGACTCCAATCAGTTCAAATCTAGGGTGTTTTTTACCACCAAAAATCAAAAATTTCTCCCCCAAATGTACTGGTGGTAGGCCCCCCACCACCCAGACATCGGTGGTAGCTTTCTGGGTCTGGGGACCTAACTAACTTGTCAGATCGTACAGGCGTGACTCTCTGACAAGTTAGTTAGGAATTGTGGTAGCTTCAGGTGCATAGAACCCTCTATTAGTCCTTGGAGCGCCCCGGTAGTGATTGCGTACCGCAATGGGAAACCGAGATTCTGCGTGGACTATCGCAAACTGAACGCTGTAACGGTACTGGACGAATTTCCGATACCACGTCAAAGTGAAATCCTATCTGCAGTTTCGGGAGCGCAAGTGTTATCTTCATTGGACGCGTTGGCCGGATTCACTCAACTGGAGGTGGAGGAGAAGGACGTAGAGAAGACTGCTTTCCGCACTCACCGGGGGCTACTACAATTTCGTCGGATGCCATTCAGGCTCAGGAATGGGCCATCTATTTTCCAAAGAGTAATGCAGGGGATTCTGGCGCCTTACTTGTGGATTTTTTGCTTAGTCTATATAGATGACATCGTCATCTTTTCAAAGACTTATGAGGAACACATCGCACATTTGGATCTAGTTTTGGGAGCTATCGAGAAGGCCGGGATAACGCTCAGTCCCAAGAAATGTCACCTCTTCTACGACTCTATATTGCTGTTGGGGCACAAAGTTTCAAGGTTGGGACTGTCGACGCACGAAGAAAAGGTTAAAGCGATCCTAGAACTGGAAAGACCCACCAAGGTCTCTCAGTTGCAGACCTTCTTGGGAATGGTCGTTTACTTTTCAGCGTTCATTCCTTACTACACCGACATCTGCGGACCATTATTCCAGTTAGTGAGGAAAGATTGTCCCTGGAATTGGGGGAGAGAACAGGAACATGCCTTTCGGGAAGCAAAAAACGCTTTGCGAGTCGCGCCGTTGCTGGGCCATCCCATCGAAGGCCTGCCTTATAGACTTTATACGGATGCATCAGACGAAGCGGCTGGATGCGCGCTCCAGCAGATTCAGCGAATTCAAGTGAAAGACTTACAGGGTACTCGAGCTTACAAGCGTCTACAGCGAGCGTACGGAAGCGGCCTCCCTCCGCCCAAATTAACGACCAATTTGAGTCCAAAATTTGATGATGCGCCACCACCAGGAGAATGGGGACCTACTTTTGACGAGACGTGGGTCCATATTGAAAGAGTGATCGGCTATTACTCCAGAAGATTCAAGGGTGCGGAACAGTGTCAGGGGAACCGCCCGTCCGTCCGTCCATCCGTCCGTCCGTCCGTCCGTCCGTCCGGCTCCGGCTCATCGCACGGCTCCGCTTCCTCGTCCGATCCTTCGCCCGGCCTCCGGACCCGCACCCCAGCCTGCGCCTCCACCCGATACGCCACCTCCCGTCCCTCCGGACTCTGCTCCCTTCCGTCCGTCCGTCCGTACGTCCGGCCGTTCTCACTGGCACGTGCTGTGTGATCAAGCTCGAGACCTCTGCCGAACCCTCCGGGCACGTGCTACTGGCTAGTACTTAAAAACCTCGCCTAGCGTGAGAATCCTTATCCTTTCTTCTCTTCGGATTCTCCCGCTAGGTGCGTATTCTAGAAACCTGTATTTAGTACCATTCAATTGAGTTACTTCGGATTCTCCCGCTAGTCTCCCGCGCTCTGCGCCGAGCTGAGGTTGCCCTTACAGCAGAAGAAAGGATCTAAGGGATCAACTGGTCAAGATTGCGAAGTTCGGTGTAGACTCGGACTCGGACCGCTACGCTAGCGCTCCGGCCTCCCCGACTTCCAACCTCGACCCCTCCTCCTTGATGGACGCTCCGACGCCTGGAAGCGGGTCCGCGCCACCCGAGCTCCCGGATGTTTACATCCCGGAGCCGGCTGCCGACCCCGAATCCCGGCTGACCGCGGTCGAAGGCTCTCTTGCAAACATCGAAGCCCTACTCCTCCGCGTTTTACACAACAACCAAAATCCACCCGCGACTGCCCCCGTCCCTGCCACTCCGGCTCCGGCGGTGGGTCCAGACTTTACCACCCTCACCCCCGTCGCAAAATCGGTTCTTAGACCGAACCCCCCGGCCGTCTTCGACGGCGACCGGACCCAAGGACGGATGTTCCTCCACTCCGTCCTCACATACCTCCGACTGGTTCCGGAAGCCTTCATGGTCCACGGACAGCTCGTTGAGGAAAAACTCGTGCGGTACGCCATGTCCTTTATGGCGCGAGACGCAGCCGGACGATGGGCCGAACGACAGTCCGCAATCGTTCCGTTCCCCTTCCCGTCCTGGGCGGAATTCGAGTCCGAGTTCCGGCTCCGGTTCGTCGAGGAAAACGAGCAAGACCAAGCTCTCCTCCGGCTGGAGACCCACAGCTACTACCAGGGCTCCCGCGACGTTTACCGGTACACGGACGACTTCGAGGAACTCGCCGCCACGGCCGGGTACACGGATCCGCTCGTCCGCGTCACCAAGTACCGAGCGGGGCTCGACCCGAGAATCAACGCAGCGATCACCACGTCCGGAACCGCTCCGACGCTGCTAGACTACGCCGGATGGCGTCTCCGCGCCTTCCGTCAGTACGACGCCCTCGCCCGCGTCCGAGCGGGAGCACCTCCGACTCGCGCCCCGGCTCCGTCCGCACGCCCTCGCACTGGGACGTTCCTCCCAGTCCCCTCCTTCACGCCTGCTCCCAAAGCCGCGCCGGCGCCCGCCCTTCCGCCTGGCATTCCGATGGAAGTTGACCGGACCCGCGCGCGCTTGCTTCCGCTGCGGTGCGTCCGGACACCTCGCCCGAGACTGCCCGACTCCCTCGGACGTCCGGCACGCAGACGTCCTGGACGAGGTCGTCCGTCAACTCGGAGACGACCTCCTCGGAGAGCTCTTCGCGCGCCTCTCTACTACCGCCGGGCTTCCGACCGAGCCGGACGCCGGAGACGCGGAGCCGGAGGGTTTTCCGAACGCGGTCGAGTGAGCGGTGCGCCCTCGGTCGCGTCCCCTAATCGTTACTCCTGCCTGTACAAAGATATACCCAATAAATCGGCAGTTGAAACGAAAGACGCACCCCCTGCTCCGGCCTTCGTCCCCCGGCCGGAGCCCCCTATTCCCGCCCCGGAGGCAAAAACCCCTTCCATTCCCCGCGTCCACCGTCCGAGATGGGAACGCAGACTGCCCCGGCAGTTCGTTATCGATTCCGTAGAGGGCCGGAACTCCCTACACATTCCGTTGGAGATGCAGTCGGTGGAAACCGCGGCTAAGATGTCCGTGAAAGGTCTGGTCGACTGCGGAGCGACCGGAGACTTCATCGACTCGGAGTACGTGATCTCTCGCAACCTCCCCGTCCGGAAGCTCTCCCAGCCTATCCCGGTCCTCAACGTCGACGGCACGCCCAATGCGGCCGGAGGCATCACCGGAGTAGTTGATATGGTCGTCAACTACAAGGGTCACTCGGAACGCATCCAACTCGCCGTGACGCGGCTCGGGAAGCAGCACGTCCTCCTCGGATACTCCTGGCTTCAGAAGCACAACCCGGAGATCGACTGGGAAACCAAGGAGGTCCGGATGACCCGCTGTCCGACCAGCTGCGGCACTTGCCGAGACGAGCTCCGCGCCGTCCGTCGTAGCGCGAAGATCTCCGCCGCGATCCTCCGGCAGCTCCGCGAAGGTCCCGTCCCGTCTATCTGCGCCATCGACTCGGAGGAGTGGTGCGGAGACGACGGGTACGACCCGGACGGCGACGGAGACGACTTTCCGGACCTCACTCCGGACCCGGACGACGATGACGACGACGAACTCGAAGAAGGCGACCGGATCCTATACACCGCGTTCGCTCCGGCCGAGGAAATCCGCGCCGGCAGCACCGTCTCCCAACGGCTCGCGGAGGCCTTCGCCCGGAACTCGGCCCCGCCTGGGACTTCGATTCCGACCTGGGTCGAGGACTTCTCCGACGTCTTTGACAAGGAGTCGTTCGACGCGCTACCGGAGCGCCGGACGTGGGACCACGCCATCGAACTCGTCCCGGACGCAAAGCCGGCCAACTGCAAGGTCTACCCGATCTCCCCCCTCGAGCAGAAGGAACTCGACGCGTTCATCGAGGAAGGGCTGAGCACCGGCCGGATCCGTCCGTCCAAGTCCCCGATGGCGTCTCCGGTCTTCTTCATCAAGAAGAAGGACGGAAGCCTCCGGTTCGTCCAGGACTACCGGGCGCTCAACGCGATGACCGTGAAGAACCGGTATCCGCTCCCGCTGATTAACGACCTCATTAATCGCCTAAAGGGAGCCCGGTTCTTCACGAAACTCGACGTCCGGTGGGGCTTCAACAACGTCCGGATCCGAGAAGGCGACGAGTGGAAGGCCGCGTTCCGTACCAACCGAGGACTCTTCGAGCCCCTGGTGATGTACTTCGGCCTCACCAACTCTCCGGCCACGTTCCAGACGATGATGAACGACATCTTCCAGGACCTCATCCTGTCCGGAGACGTCATGGTATACCTCGACGACATCCTCATCGCTCACTCCGACCTCGCGCGCCACCGAGAGATCGTCCGAGAAGTTCTCCGACGGCTCCGGGCGCACAGGCTTTACCTCCGGCCGGAGAAGTGTGAGTTCGAGAAGTCGTCGATTGAGTACCTCGGCGTCATCATCTCGCACAACCACGTCGAGATGGACCCGGTCAAGGTCGCCGGAGTCGCCGCCTGGCCTGCTCCGGAGAACCGGAAGGACGTGCAGCAGTTCCTTGGCTTCACGAACTTCTACCGGAGATTCATCCGGGCGTTCTCGGACATAGCGCGGCCCCTCTTCGACCTCACGAAGAAGAGCGTCGCTTGGACCTGGACCGCTGCCGCGGCCGCTGCCTTCCAAGCCCTCAAGGATGCGGTGACCGCGGAGCCCGTCTTGGTCCTGCCCGACGAGTCGCGTCCATACCGGGTCGAGGCGGACAGCTCCGACTACGCCACCGGAGCCGTCCTGTCTCAGCCGGACGCGAACGGGAAGTGGCATCCGGTCGCGTTTTACTCCAAAAGTCTGAGTGACGTCCAGCGCAACTACGAGATCCACGACAAGGAGATGCTCGCAATCATCCGGGCCTTAGAGGAATGGCGACACTTCCTCGAAGGTACGCAGCATCCGGTCGAGATCTGGACGGACCACAAAAACTTGGAGTACTTCCGGAAGGCGCAGAACTTGAACCGGAGGCAGGCACGGTGGTCCCTGTACCTGTCCCGGTTTGACTTCGCGCTCCACCACCAGCCCGGACGCCTCATGGGCCGTCCGGACGCGCTGTCTCGCCGTCCGGACCACGGGGTAGGCTCGGACAACACGGACGTTACCCTTCTTCGCCCGGACCTGTTCCACGTCCGCGCGCTAGAAGGCGTCGTGGTGGCCGGACCCGAAGTCCCCCTCCTTCGTGACGTCCGGGAGGCCTTCACGGGTGAACCGGACCTTGAGGACCCCGTCGCGCTTGTCGCACGAGAACTCCTCAAGAACCGGAACGTCCGCCCCCCCCGGTCGTCCGAGTGGCGTGTTGCAGAAGGGCTCCTTTACTACCGCGGTAAGGTCGTCGTACCGCGGAATAAGGACCTCCGGCGCCGAATCATCGCCCTGCACCATGACACCCGGGTCGCCGGACATGCCGGACGGTTCAAAACCCTCGAGCTCATCTCCCGGAATTACTGGTGGCCCCAGCTGTCCCGTCACGTCGGCCAATACGTCCGGACCTGCGACCCGTGCAACCGGACGAAGGCGCTTCGGAAGCTGCCCCACGGAGAGCTCCACCCGACCGAAATCCCGGAGGAACGCTGGGACACCGTCTCGGTGGACTTCATCGTCGAGCTCCCGGACGCACACGGGTTCGACGCGGTCATGGTCGTAGTCGACGTCCTGGGTAAGCGGGCCCATTTCAACGAGTGCCACACCGGCCTTGGCGCGGTCGGAGCCGCTCGGCTCTACTACCGGAACGTCTGGAGGCACCACGGAACCCCCCGGAAATACATCTCCGACCGTGGGCCGCAGTTCGTCGCGGAGTTCACCACGGAGCTGTGGCGCCTCATCGGGATAGAACCAGCGACTTCCACCGCCTACCACCCGCAGACCGATGGCCAGACCGAACGCGTCAACCAGGAACTCGAGCAATTCGTCCGGATCTTCACGAACTACAAACAGGACGACTGGGACGAACTCCTCCCGGCCGCGGAGTTCGCGTACAACAACCACGTCCACTCCTCGACGCAGCAAGTCCCGTTCATGACGGACACCGGAAGGCTCCCCCGGATGGGATTTGAGCCTAACGGACTGCGCTCGAACGTGGAATCCGCGAACGAGTTCCGTGACCGGATCGCGTCCGGAGTCTCGGAAGCCAAAGCCGCCCTCGTTAAAGCCAAAGACGAGTTCAAGCTGTACTACGATCGCCGGCGCACGCCCGCCCCGGAGATCAAAGTAGGCGACCGAGTCTGGCTGGACGCCTCGGATATCCGGACGACCCGTCCGTCCGTCAAATTCGCGGACAAACGCCTCGGCCCCTTCAAGGTCGTGAAGGTTGTCGGAAAGGGTGCGTACAAGCTCGAGCTTCCCCCCCGGTACTCCCAGCTCCACCCGGTCTTTCCGGTGGTGAAACTCCAGCTCGCGGAGCCGGACCCGTTCCCCGGACGCCCCCGGAACGACGAACCCCCACCCGTCCTTCAGACGGACGACGACGTTCAATGGGAGGTCGAGGAGATCCTAGAAGCGAAGGTCCGTTATGGCAGCCTCTGGTATATGGTGCGGTGGAAAGGCTACGGCCCGGAACACAATAAATGGGTAAAGCACTCCGACGTCTTCGCTCGAGACGCCATTGATGCTTACTATCGCCGCTACCCCAACGCCCCGCGCCGGATCGCCTCGGCCGCTTTCGACTCGCTATCGTTCCGGAGGCGCGACGCCCAGGTCCGATTCATGCGTCGAGACGCCGCATTCCAAGGGGGGGGTGATGTCAGGGGAACCGCCCGTCCGTCCGTCCGTCCGTCCGTCCGGCTCCGGCTCATCGCACGGCTCCGCTTCCTCGTCCGATCCTTCGCCCGGCCTCCGGACCCGCACCCCAGCCTGCGCCTCCACCCGATACGCCACCTCCCGTCCCTCCGGACTCTGCTCCCTTCCGTCCGTCCGTCCGTACGTCCGGCCGTTCTCACTGGCACGTGCTGTGTGATCAAGCTCGAGACCTCTGCCGAACCCTCCGGGCACGTGCTACTGGCTAGTACTTAAAAACCTCGCCTAGCGTGAGAATCCTTATCCTTTCTTCTCTTCGGATTCTCCCGCTAGGTGCGTATTCTAGAAACCTGTATTTAGTACCATTCAATTGAGTTACTTCGGATTCTCCCGCTAGTCTCCCGCGCTCTGCGCCGAGCTGAGGTTGCCCTTACAAACAGAGGTATTCCACGACGGAGAGGGAGGCTTTAGCGGCGAAAGAAGGTCTCGTACGTTTCCAGCCATATATCGAAGGAGAGAAAGTATTGCTGGTCACCGACCATTCCGCTCTGCAATGGGCGAGGACGTACGAGAATTCGAATAGACGATTGGCCGCTTGGGGTGCAGTATTCTCGGCTTACGCTCCGGGGCTGGAAATTGTACACAGGGCGGGCCGAGTTCATTCTAACGTAGACCCTCTTTCCAGACTACCGAGATTGGCACCCGAACATACGTCCCCCGTGGAGATGAACCGGTCTACCATAATCACCGATTCAACTTTGGCAGCCGCTCAAGAGAGACAGCTGGAAGAGACTCCAGCGCAAAAAGCCACCTTTCTAGCTTGGAGCCTCGAAGACTGCTTGGAAGGCGTCGGTTCAGTATGGGCGATGACCAGGAGACAGGCTGCACGGGTGAAGGAAGGAGAGCCGCTGGACTCAGGGAATCCCGAAGACATCATCAATCCTCAAGTGGGTAGTAGACTGAATTCCGATGCTGTAGAGAGCAGCGCCAGCTCTCATAAGGAAGACGATGTGCGAGGTTCGGAGAAAGGCAAGGACAGAGTCGACGTGGGTGAGGAAGATGACGACGAGCTAGAGAAACTGCGTTCCTCTCAGGAATATTGGGGTGCACATAATCCTCCGCCAAACGTTCACGTCGGGATAAGCGAGGTCGAGAGGAAAAGATTTGTGGCTTCGTATCTGGGAGACAACACTTTCGCAAGAATCTGGTTGAGCAATGAGTCGGCTCCAGATAGTTGGAAACCAGGATATAGGTACTTCCGTAACGAGCAAGGTTTGCTCTTCTTTCGGGATGCAGACTATCAATCTCGACTCTGCGTACCCTCGACTGAAAGAATCCGTATACTCCGGGAGATTCACGAGAGTCCGGTGGAGACTGCCCACGCTGGCCCAGAGAAGTTATGGAGAAAGATTTCTTCCCGCTACTACTGGCCAAGGATGAAAGCGTTTATAACCAAGTTTTGCAAAAGTTGCAACATCTGTCAGAAAACGAAGAACGATAACTTTCGTCGTTACGGTTACCTCACCCCGAATCCTATCCCCACTCGACCTTACGAATCAATCTCACTGGACTTTATAGTTGACCTCCCGTTATCAGAAGGGTTCAACGCTATCCTGGTGGTGGTCTGCCGACTCACCAAGCATGTAAATCTTATCCTCACTACCACTGGATTAGATGCGGAGAGATTCGCTCTACTCTTCGTCAAGTTCGTGGTTTGTCGTTTTGGGCTACCCACCAGCATGATCGCCGATCGGGATCCGAGGTGGACTTCAGACTTCTGGACAGCCGTAGTGAAGTTCTTGAATACAAGAATGGCTCTATCCTCCTCTCATCACCCCCAGCACGACGGACAAACGGAAATCGTCAATAAGCAACTGGAAGTTATGCTACGAGCTTATACGGCGGGGTCAAAGAATTCGTGGGCAGAATGGCTGCACTTACTGGAATTTTCATACAATTCCAGCGTGCATTCGTCTACGGGTTGCGCCCCATACTTCTTGCTTTATGGTTTCGAACCCCTGTCCCCGAGCGATTTCTGGTGGCGAGGGCAAGGAGAAAAGGGAGATTCGTCCTACGCTGTTCAAGAAGGGGAGGCATCGGGATTCTTGAAAACGTTGAGAATGCACAGAGACCAGGCGCGTCAGGCTATCGCGAAGGCACAACACGAGCAAGCAACTCAGTACAACAAGGGACGCCGGCCCTCGCCCTCTCTAAAACCAGGAGACCGTATTTTGATCAGCCCTCATTCGTTGGAGTGGATGGAGTCAAAAGGGTCGGGCGCTAAGTTGACTCAAAGGTGGATTGGTCCTTTCGAGGTGGCGCAAGAGCTGAACCCGAATGTTTACCGCTTGAAGATGAGCGAAAGATATCCAGGGTTACCTATCTTCAACGTCCAGCACTTCAAGAAGTACGTGGAATCGGACTCGGAGTACGGAGAGCGTACAGTTCTCCCCGAAACGCGTCTGAAGAAACCCGCAGTCAAGGAGTTCGTTGTGGAGAAAATTCTGGCGCACAGATTCGACAAGAAAGGAAATTCTATCAAGTACTTAGTGCGTTGGGAAGATTATGGACCGCAATTCGACACTTGGGAGCCGAGGTCGCATCTGAGAAATTCGCCCAGAATTCTCGACGAGTACCGACGGCTACATCATCTTTAAACGCACGTGAGCTGAACGCGGCGGTCTTTGGGTACGGAACATTCGGTCGGTTATTCGCTTAGGACATCCTCGCAAATCCTCGGAGACGGAAGCAATTCCGTCTCCGCAAAAGAGAAATTCTCTCATCGCGTAGAAAGCAGTAGGCCCAAATCAGCACGCGCTGATCACCCTCTTTATAAAATTACGTGTGTCCGTCTGTCTGAAGCCTTCAAACTCCGACGACTCCGCCAGCTCCACACTTAGTTCTAATTGCTGAATGAATCTCAGCTTGATCTATTGGGGAATACAAATTAACCTTGAGATAGTATCAATTCCTCCATCTTCCACGTTGTTTGTGACTTCTCGGGAATTTAGGAAGTGGGCTAGAAGATAGTCGCTCGAACGGGCCGCGATGACAAATCCGACTCGGCAGGCACTGCCGCTCCCACACAAACTCCTCCCTTCCCTTCTCTGTCAAAGCGTGGGTTATGCGGCTTGAGGGAAGTTCAAAAAATAATCCTTTCCCACCCTGCGCATTACAGGTCCCCTAACCAGTCGAAGTGGGGGGCCGCGAAGCGGCCCACCGCGCTCTTGTATACCATAGAATGGGTTCTTCTCGTTATCGCGCTTCTTTCATCAGTTTTACTTCCTCACTTCCTCTCTTTCTCTCTCTCTCTCTCTCTCTCTTTCTCCCTCGGCGCTTTCCCTCCGGAACTACTCGGGACCGACGAGACTCCTCCTATCACTCGTGGAGGCACCCAGGAGTTGGCGCGAAGCAGAGATTTCTCGCTTAGCCCCGCTCTAGTTCGAAGACTGTCCCACAGATTTCTGGGGACAGGATTCGGGCGACCATGGAGCCGGAATGGGGACAACGCGTTTACCGGATGCCGATAAATGACGACGAGGGCTCCTTGGACTGGATAGGAATACACAAGCATTGTGCAGCCGTGCCGAAGGACGCTCTGGACAAGGACGACCACCCGCAGCAAGAGGACGACAGCCCGGTAGACGAGTTTGGTCGTTATCGGTCGATCGAGTGGACGGACGAACCCGATTGGTATCGGCCAGATTCTCATACTCGCGGGTGGATACCTCTGGCTAAGGAAGGTGATTTGCGGCGTGGAGCCTGGGCTCGAGCAACTAGGAGTCGATTCCATCTCTTGGGACCTTCGGACTCGGGTAAATGGATGTTAGCAGATCAAGAGCGGCTAATGGTGAGGAACGATCTCTCGCATTTGCGACACCTGGTGGAGGAGGTGGGGGAGAGCGAACTGCTGGACTCGGAGACCGCCATTCCTCCTTTGTTCGAAATCGATCGAGTAGACCTAGAATTCGACCGTCAGGACGATGTACAACATTTAGGAATGGACGCGCGCCGCGCTGCTTTGGACATGATGGGATTCTTGAACTGGTGGACCACCGCGATTCCGAGATGGATGGCAGGATTGCCGGTCGAGGTGGTGAACAGCGTGGAAGCGTTGGAGTTATCGCGCTATGAAAAGCGCGGATATCTGATTTCTGTGAACAGGGATTGGAAGACGTGCAACTTTTCTTTGTTAGTGAAGCGCGGTGTCCCTTTCTTCTACGTTTGGGGAATATTTGAAATGCAGGATAAACGTTTCCATCGGCTGACTCCGGGGGTAATGTCATCTTGGCTCGCTCAGAATCCTCGGAATACCCTTGCAGATCTATGGGAGGACGACTCGCCGGAGGATCTGTCAGCAAACGACCCAGCGAGACACTATGATCGCTTTCTTGAACTCAAAATCGATCCATACTCTAGGCCCAGAAACCCTCTTCCGGTCACAACCGAGATTTCTGGAGACGTCCAATACGATATCATCGATTTCCAGCACTGGTTCCGTCGTTGTGTCGACGAGGAAGACAATGTACAAGCTCTACACAGTCAATACCACCATATCGTGGTCGAAAGTGCTTCGGAGAGGACGACTCGGGTGATTTTCCACCGTTTCCACACGAAGCCTAGGAAAGAAGAGCTCAACGATCGTGACGAGATCATGACCGAAGAGCACTCTACCCTGGACCTATCCGCTCTCCGAGAACGGTTCAAGGACGCCTGTGCTCCGAGGGACGGTCAGCTGTACGACCTTGAAACCGGAATCGAGAGGCTGAGTGGAATTAAACCGGACACTCCGCACGACGTCGTAGCACGTATGAAGCGTGAGCAACTCTTATTGGAACCGCCTGGTTCGTTGGGGTCAAGGGCAGTGTGTTCCGACGCGTATAGCATGAACCATGAACTCAACGCCTCTGGATTTCGTAGAGGGGTGGGTCCTCGAGTCACGGGTCCGGGTTCGTCGCATAGTTCCGAACGGCGTGAATACGATTCTTCTAGACCTATGGCTCACACCTCAGGATGGGTCCAAGCAATGGCCGGTAGAGAGTGGAGCGACACCGTGGATCATTACCTGGGGCAGAGGAATGGACGCAGGCCAGAAATACGAGTTCGGGGAAGGACGGAGGATCGCTTCGACGACGCCCGTTCTTTCGTGTCTTCCGAGGTGGGACGCGACGGAAGCCCTAGACGTTCCGCTTCCCCTGACTTCAGAGGTTACCGAGCAAGGGGAACTCGGGATTCAAATTCCGTACGTGGGGAGGGGGGGGGGGGGGGGGTCCAGGGTGGGCTGAAAAAAACTTTTCAGTATATAAAGTTTAGAGCCTTGAAATGGCTCATAGACCATGAGAGGGGTGTTGGCTGGTTGTAATGAACACATATATATGTCCAGGGACTGGATAGAACAAGATTTATCAGTTTGCACCAACATTTTGCGTGATTTGATTTGATTTGAGCCAAGTTGAGGTGAACTGTGATCAATTCTCAGGTCAGAAATATTGTTGAGCTGTCAGGGTGCAGAGTGTAAATCTATTACCTGCACTCATTAGATGTTATAGAAAAGCATTTCAAGTCCAAGGAAAGGGTAGGAAGTGAGCCGGAGAGTGGCGGCTGTGCGCGGAGAAGCCGGCCCGGCCTCAGGGGTGGGAAAATCCTTCCCTATAAGGAAGGAGGGGGAGGGGGGGGGGGGGGGTTCTGCTCAGCCGAAAAAAACTTTTCGACCCTATATCCAATTTTCGAATCCCGATTTCCCCTTGTTACCGAGTATATCCGATTCGGCCTCGATCCCCGCCTCCATTCAGAAGGAACGAACAGTGTGGTGACACTAGGGAGGTAGTGGAACGCCGCGCGAATTGGCTTAATAACTTCCGAGACTGGGGAGCCGCAGCCACATACGAAGCATCTCTATGGCGAGTCCCTATGGAATATACCTGGAATCCGGAGGTCCTGAGCCTTGGTTACCTGCTGATTGAGGAATCTGCCGAATTCCGTCTGCGCTACCAGGCGATATCCAACCCAGCCATTAGATTCCCACGGCACCTTCTTGAAGTCGCTCTGGAGAGAGGGATTCCTTTCATAATCGCTTTCAAAAGAGCTGACTGCGATCGCTTCCGTCCTACAGAGAGTGACGAGGATAATTCCCGAACTGTTACTCGAGCGATGGTTGATCTCCGAGCGCGAGGTCCTCGTCTGGCTCCATCACCATCGGTTAAAACGATGTATCGAGAATACTGGACCAATTTGGGGAGACTAGGGGACTCTCCACAGATGCGAGCTCTTCTGTTCAAGGGCGGGGCCGCAAGCTGGATTATCCGCGTCTTTATCGGGATAGGAATTGTGAGACGGTTCCTCTCGGGGCCATCCGTGCAGGTCTCGGTGTACCACGCTGGCAACAACGACACGGGAGATCAGGATTCCATAGACGTAACGTGGGACGACGTCTCGGACGGGGACTACGAAGCAGTATTCGGGTACATCAAAGGGGCGACAGATGACACGGACCGATACCTATTCCCGACTGATGAAATGCTGGGAGAATTTTCGGACCATTACTTCAGGGAGTGGAATCCGTTCTGCGAACAAACCTACAACCATTTGAAAGCGGAGCTGGATGGCGGACGGGGCAAAGCCAGGATGAGAGGGGAATGGAAACATTACTTCCAGTCCTCGAATCGCGGCAGCGCTCGCCCTAATCTTATCGTGTCCCGGGCATTCATCAAGGACGGTGTGGACCGGCTGAAGGGAGCGCTTCAATATTCCCCATGGAACAAGCAGCGCTTGGTGGATATTGGGAAGGATTTGCCGCAGCAGTTTCAGCTGGATTTTTAGCGCCAAAGAGCCTAGAGAACGGGGGGCTATGTGACGTACCCTAACTGGACGTACCTTAACGGTAGACAGTTCTCCTTTCGTGCCGTTCAACCGGCTCGGAATAGCCGCTCAACCGGCGGGTACTTGTATTATTCTTTAGACTTTTGACAGCACTAGTCATCTTCGATAACTCACTTAGTGTACAAGATTACGAAGTGATTTTATTAGTTAAGACCACGGCCCGAGTGGTCAAGATCTATCTTTTTTACCAGGGTAGTACCCATCTTCGTCACTTAGTTACTTCGCTTATTTCGCTTATTTTCGTGAAACCTCGTCACTTTGATCGCATTTAGTGAAAGTTCGTTACTTCTGATGATTTTCTGTGAAAGTTCGTCATTTTAACTCAGCATGTTCCAAAACCCGGAAGCATCGGCCATCAGTGTTCCTTCAGCACAAGGCCGGGCGGGTTTTTTATATAGATACCTTACCCCAACACTAACTGCTAACCTTAACCCCTAACCACTAACCACTAACCTCTAACCACCCTAACCACCTAACCCAAACCCCTAACCGCCTAACCCAAACTCCTAACCACCTAACCTGAACCTAACCGGCTATGCTCGGCACACTGCTGATACGCATCACTTCGTGATGCGCCGAGCAGTTGCCGTGTATCAAACAACTCACGAACTTCCTCAAAAACATGCTAATGTGACGAACATTCACAGGTTCCCATCAAAGTCACGAAGATTCCCGAACTTAGGCGAAGTAACGAAGTGACGAAAATGGCGTGGACTCTTTTTACCACCATGTCGCCCTGCCCTAGCAATCAGAAGTCCTCTCAAAGGCTTAGGATTAAGGACTGACGAGATTAGGTAAGTGTTTATTAGAGTTACTCGTTAACGTCCTCTATCATCAGGAGTACGCATCCCTCGTAGATTTCTCCTGGGACACAGAGACTCACGGCTCCAGATTTCTGTTGCTGTTTAGTCTCTGGTGCGGTACTACACCATTCGGACCCTCCAGCTTCCATATTCCGGTACTCTAGTCAACCCCTTCGCTCGCTAGCGGCTCACTCTGTGTTTAACCCGACTATAAATATTTGAAGGCTTACGGAGTCCTACAACGAGGCGCTCCCACTCCCGCGCTGCAGTCTTGCCGTATGCGATCATGCGTCGCATTTCCTCGCGCAGGAGCCATACCTCTTCGTGGTTTCGCCTGGAGCATGCCAGGGCTTTGCACCACTCAACACGTAGCACTACCATTGATTAGTTTCCGTATTACCCCACAGAGAATAAAGCTGAGACTCAAATTCTTCGAGACGAGCGTTGTTTGCCGACTCTGGTGCTGCCTTTGGCCTTGCCGAGTACCAGATCCATGAGAGGCTATGCGAGCCCTCCCCAGCAGCCACACCTGTCCGCTGTGTGTGCAACCCTGCCCTCGATGATGGCCCCTCCGATTTCTGCCCGCAGCTCGTTCTGTGCTTTCTTTTCAGTGGTCAGTGCACGCTCGTTCAGGCCACATACATCGTTGTCGGCGAGGATCTGCAGGCATTCTTCCCACTGACCGTGACCTCGCAACACCAGCAGTGCCCGTGCGTACTGATAGCGAATTTTGGGGCTATGAATTCGAAGACTGACCAAGCATAGGATATTCTGGCCGCGTGTCAACAACCCTGCCCAGTGTAATTCCGTAGTTTGCAATAGCTGGCCATTGTGAAGGAGAGTTATATATCTTACTATATGCGCTATTAACTATGCTATATTTCATGTTTCCGCTCCCATCGGATTATGTACTTTTGATTACCGATCCTAGATTAGTAATCAATCTACTCTTTGCTCAAAACCTCCATGTCTTACTAAGTGCATCTTGCACAGAGGTGGTGCGTGACGACTAGCCCACCACCTCGGCTGAGCATCCATCCAACTGCTCTCCGCCCCAGGTGACAGGGGTCCAATTGCAGGATCACACGAAGTCCGGGTGAGAGGCTACCACTCTTGTCGATGGCGCAGAGCTTGACTTCAAGCTCTGGTTTAGTGCTCGCGGCACTATGCTTAGGTCTTCACCAACGAGAAGATCCCCTGCCGAAGCCCGACCGCTTCACAGTGGTGGACGCACAGGGGTCTTCATCAAGTTGGTTGAAGACCTTTTCACCATCGAGTTTTGTTCTGTGAAATCAGGATGAACGAGCGGCGGCTCCTCTCTGGAAGAGACTTCCTTCTTGTATTTCAAGCCGCTGTCACAACGACCCCAATTTCAAGCAACAACTGGATCTCCAACAACCAGAACCGGTGTGCTTGCGCACGTGACGGTGGCCAGTTATCATGGAATTTCATTTGTTTCCATCAAGCCCCTGGGTCGGATTTGCTTTAAACATTACTTCGAAAATTTATAGGGCTCGGCCTTTTACGAGTCCTGGGCTCTCTTTCCTTGGGCGTCTCTCAGCACGAGCTTTTCCCCTCGCGTTCCCCGTTACTGCCTGCCTCCGCGTGAGGGCAGGAAAGGTAGTCCCCCCTTTTTTCTTATCCCTGCTCCATCGATTGCACACATGTTTCATTTGAAACGATTGTCGAGTGCACCGCATTTATTGCCAATAGTTTTAGCCTATAAATACGCTTCACTCGTGCATTCTCCATTCCGAGTCCCCCATGGCGAAGATGGGGAACAAGCGAAGCATCAACCCCACCAATCCCCTGAATAAACCGGCCTCCCACCAGAGCAGAGCAAAGGGCTCTGGTGGTGATGGTGATGGCACCTCGCCCCGACCTGCTGTCCCGTCCCCCGTTCCGCCTTCTCGCTCGAACAACTCCCAGATGGCGACCAAGCACGACGTCGAAACAGAACACCTCGCTGCGGAGTGCAAGGCTCGAGACACCCGATTAGACGCCCGGCATGCAAAGGAACCGGCCGGCAGCAGCAGCGATGGCCTTCCTGCATGCAAGGTGAGCGACAGGAAGGCTCCAGCCAACTCCTCGTCTACACGATCGGAGAATGAGTCGGAGTCGAGAGGAGATGTTCAGGAGAATCCCTCTCCTCCCGAAGCGACCTCTCCTCTCGACGCTGAGTCTTCGTCAGGAGGAGGTACTGCCACGGACGCTCGAATCGCGAGCCTCGCTACGATGGAGGGGTCTTCGGCACCATCCCTAACCCCCTCTCTCATGTCCTTGGCGAATCCCGCCTCGTCGGTGTCGGGGCTCCAGTCCGTGCGCTCAGACCGCTCTTCCGACTCGTCGACATGGGCCCTACTTCTAGGTCGCAGAGTCCTGGGCACAGAGAGCATCTCGCAGTTCCTCGGCCGCAAAACTGGACATCAAATCTTTGTCTCTGTCTGCGCCAACAGCGATATCTACAACGAGGATCTTGCGGCTTCTCTGCACAAATTCCATCCTGTTTACGATCCTCTCCGAGACGAGGATCCTTTAATTTCTTATGGCACTGTCGACGGTTTATTACCGGGCAAAACTGCTGAGGAGACGATGGTCTTGCACGACATAGTCATGCGTTGGATCCAACCCCATATCAACCTTAACTGGGAGACCCTCGAGGAAGGGATCTTGAAGTTCAAGGAAGAGAAGCCCTCCAAGCACGGGCTTCTCATTTTCAAGCGCCAAGAGCGCCCTATCTATTCTCTGGGCTCTTTCCTCCTTGAATGCCTCGCTCATCTCATACTCGCTGCTACGCAGATTCTCGAAGGGCTGAATGAATTCCTGGGGAACCCCCCTAAGAAGTGCTTCCTTCTCGACCCCGAGTGGAAATTCCTCCGGACGATGGAGCTGGATAACAGTCGTACTATTATTCTTATGACGTTCGTGACTCTCCAGTTGCGACTGGTGAACTCCGGTCTTCACATCCGCAAGTTTCTGCAGACGGTGCAGTGAATGTACAGAGAAGTGCTGCAGGATCTGGTGTCGGTCTTGTCTACTCGAAGCTCTGTTCGCTCGGAGTATGGTCAAGAAGCCCCTCACGTAGAGTTGGTGAAACTTCTGTCCCGAGCGGACTAGTGTTGCCGCGACTCGAAAAGTCGAGTTGCGACTTCGAAAGTCAACTCAAACTCAAATTCAACTTGACTTGACTTGACTCAATAGGTCCAAGTCGACTCAAGTCGGCTCCAGAGCACATTTTTGAAAACAAGGTATTTTGTGGTGCTAGTTTCATTTGTGGTAGTTTCGCAAAAAATCACAGAAACGCGACAGGTGTCAACGGGTCATCACACGCTCAGGTCACGATCCATCAAAATTCAAGAAATTGCTTTTTTGTGCTGTCAATGACTCAGGACACCTTTTTAGAATTCAAAGCTTTGAGTCGACTTCGAGTCACTCGAGTCGGCTTGGAAGTCAACCCAAGTCGCAGTGCCGACTCAGCTTGACTCGACTCAAGTCGACCGCGACTTCGACTTCGAAATGACTTGGAGTCGAAGTCGCAGCAACACTAGAGCGGACTACGGAGCCATTGCCAACACCATTCACATGGAAGCGAGGGCGTGTCTAATCCAGGATGCCAACCTCCCTCCTCGAGACATCTTCTACAGAGAATCGCCGGGGGCTGCGGAAGCTCATCACGTCGCACTTCCTACTTCGTCCGCTCCCGGAAGCGACCATTCCCGTAGTGCGATGCTGGTACCCTCACTGATTGTTCCTCGAGGCGGTCCGAATGCGCTGACTCTCAAGTACCCTGTTCCACCCTCTCTCACAGCGGTGCCGCTCGGACCCGTCAGCTTCATGCCGGCTATTGGAATTATCCTTCAGTACGGGGGAAATACCACGGCGACGGACAAACCTCGACTGTTCAATCCAGGCACCAGCATATCGGAAGTTCGAATGCAAGCTAACCTGGTGGCTGCTGCTACTCAAGCTCCGCAGGCGTTGCCAAGCCAGTTCACAGCAGCAGCCGCCGCCGCTGCTCATGCCTTGAATGCGGGAGGACCCCCAAACCAACGCTGGACATTGTACAACTATCAGGCCACCCCCGGACAAGTCGGTATTCCGCCTCCTCCTGTCGTTACCGCTGCGACGCCTAACGATCCGGGAAAATGGCACCCACAAGTCAACAAGGGAAATCCTACTGGCTCTGGCCATCCTGGGGGTTACGGAGCGCCGGCCCTGGAGGTGAAGGAGGCAATGGGGGATCTGGCAGCATAGAGGCCGGTGGTAATCCGGGTGGTGGAGGAAACGATGGAGAAGGAGCCGGAGGTGGCGGGGACGGTGGTCCGCCCGCTAATCAGGCTAATTCCCCCTGGCCGCCCCCGGATTTGCAATTGAACCGCAAGCTTAACGTCCGTATGGTTCCCACTTGGGACGGGCACGGGAAAACGGTCATCGACTACCTTTAAATGGTCGTTGATCTTGGAGCCATGGCCCCATTGAAGTTCACGCAGTGTTGCGGATTAAGGCCTTATTAAGGGCCAATTTTGTTGTGAACCCTTAAGATCCTTAAGAAGGCCTTAATAAGGGTACCCTTAATAAGACTTAATTTCCTAAAACGGACGGACGACCAAAACTGAGATAGATACAAAATAACTAGTCATAGTCATCTCCAGATCCACCGATCCACCATCTTCCAGTTCTTCATTGCTCTTTTCTACACCCAACAGCTCCATCAGTAGGGCCTGTTTCACTACACAGTGGATATTTCTAATGTCTCTGTCTAGTTTGACGTACCCTGGTTTTGTTTTGACCCCTTGTAGAAGTCTGAAGAACTCCCAGCAGGGCCCCAATTTCAGAGGCGTAGTGAGGACTCCAAGCAGGAAGAAAACAATGCTCAAATGATGGGGCCACGTAATTTCACGTGGCAATATTAAGGCTTAATTAAGGGTTCAGAAAATCCTTGTCCATTGTTAAGGCTTAATGTTAAGGCCTTATTAAGGGCAACCCTTAATTAACCCTTAACCCTTAACCGCAACACTGAGTTCACGGACCGCACCCTCACCTTGTGGCAGACCATGCTGATAGATTTTCCGCAACTCGGTTAGCCAAAATTGGGACCTCCTCTTCAACGCCATCTCAGTGCACTTCCTCAACGAGATCTAGGTTCACAAACATTCCGCAGAATGGGAAGAGATGTGTTTCTGCCAAAAAGGGCATGAATTAGAATGGCCTCTGGATTTCATTCAGAGGCGTGTCAAGCATCACATGTTCCTTTTCCCCTCCTCGACGGACGGACTGGAGGTGGTATCATGCATCCTTCGAAATGCTCCCGATGTGTGGCTCGGAACCATCAACTCTACCATGCATCGCGATATCTTCTCGCTGAAGGCTGCCGTCGTGGCCTTTGGCCCCACGCTCATGTCCAATTGGAATCAAGCAATTCGCCTCGGTCCTTTACACCACTATTCAAATCGTCATCATCGTCGAAGGGGAAACACGGTCACGGTCGAAGAAGTCGAGGATGAGGATGAACTCCTCCTGAAATCCAATCCGTCTTCCAAGTCCGCCCACGCCGCTGACAGTCAAGCTCGCGGCAGATTCCGCCCACGTGAATCACCTGCGTCCGCGTGCCCGAAGTGGCCTGAGGGCAAGACTGTCAAGGGTTACGCCTTTGTTAAACGAGACGACGTCCACAGTCGTCGTAAACCCCCTGATGGATGCTACATCTGTACCAGCGGGAATCATTGATCAGCTTCGAAGTTGAAGCCTACGTCATACCAAATACAAGACACGCCGGAGCTTCGCTCCGGCTGGTAGGTAGATTCACCCTCTTTTTAAATGTAAGCCACTCTGTTCGAAGCCTTTCAAACTGCGACGTCTTCTCCGTCAGTTTGCCTTGGGTCATGAGATGAACAGCAATTGAACTTCAACCGAAGTGGTGGGCGCGAAGCACCCCGCCGCGTTCGTGTTCGTAATATTATACTCCCCACCACTTCGGTTGAAGTTGATCTCATGACCCATGGCAAACTGACGGAGAAGACGTCGGAGTTTGAAAAGGCTTCGGACAGAGTGGCTTAATTTCAAAAAGAGGATGACGAAAGTTCAAGGCGGTCAAGCCTTTTACCACCCTTTAATCTGAAGCCAATAATCCGGGCCTTTCACGATATTATTAACCTCCGAGATCGGCGTGAACGTGAATTCTATTTATTCAAGCAATTCACTGGTGGTGATACACTGCATTCCGACGCCCTCTAGCCACAGCATCCGGCCACCGGAGCTAGCCGAAGGGCCTTGATGGCCCCAGCGAGCCGGCCAGCCGCATATGGCTGGCAGCCTAGCCGAAAAGCTACCCGGATCTACCCAGACCTCCCCACAGCTCCCCGTCGGGGTTGCGTCGGGGAACTAGCAATAACTGGCAAGAGCTCACATCACGTGTGGCTAATCCACGCTGTCTAGGCGGCTAGCCAGGCCTAGCCCAAGCATAGCCACAGCTACCCTCGGCTAGCAAGAGCTCGCCGTAAGTGCGGCTATGGGCCGCCGGAATGCAGTGATAGGCGTACAAAACAAAAGGCATAATAAATACTGGATAAACAAATCTGTGGCAGGCCAAAAGACTTAGACCAAGTTCAACAGAAAATATCGTAGACGTGACCTTCAGTGAATAGCCAGATCTGCATCTGGCGGCCGGGCCACGAGATCCTGCAGCTGAATCAGGCGGGGTAATGGTAAGTCTGCGCATAAGATTTTTCGACCAAAGAGGACCCAAGAGAGAGCAAGGGAGCGATAGCTCTGCGAATGAGGATGTCAGAGAGAGCCAGTGTTTAACTTCCACGCGATGCCATTTAAAATTCAGCGCAAATGAGGATTTCCATCGACAGAACGTCGTTGAAGTCACCTTTAGTGAAGACTGAGGTCCGCATCTCGTACAAAACATTATTAACCACCTAGGCTATCAACGTGGAGCTGTCAAATATTAGGGACTGGCGGATTCAGGTGGAATAAGACGACGCACCAAGAACCCGAACATCTCTTGAAAGGCCCTGTCGGTCAGCAAAACATTGATCATAACAGACATCATGGGTGGCGAGCACCGTTCTCGCCACGGAGACCGCCCTGCTCTGAGAATGGAGTCAAAATGACGCTAGAAGAAAATTCGTGAGGAGGTACGCACTGATAATTGGCCCGGGGGCGATTACATCGATTGCGCGAAGTCCTTCCCGACGATTAGCGAGCGTGTGTTCGTTCGTTGGTCAGCGCACACACCAGAGGCAGGTTATTCCTGGGAATGCAAGCGAGCTTCTGTAGCAATTGAACGTTGGTTGATTGAAAATCTGGAGAAGTAAAAATCACTGACGAGCGCACCACGAGAACTTGAATTCTCATATGTCAGGGGAAAGAATTAATGATGCTTACTGCGGGAAAGGCAGTCGGCGTCAGTATGAGCAGTGTATGAGCAGAATATTCAACCCTTGGGCCAATGTATGATGAACTTGAGACCGAGGTTTGAGGACTTATTGACCTTGCACGATATGCGTCCGGCCTTGCAGAGGGTTCGATGTCAGAAGTCTTGAACGAGGCAGCAGCATCAAGAGTTGGAGGAACCAATTGAGGGGAGGCACGACAGCCATGAGAGGAGAGCGTTTTGATATTTTTGAGTATTTTGAGGGCGCTTGTTGAGACGACTTGACTGAGGTCAATGAACAACATTCAGGGGACATGGACCAAGCTTTGCAGCGACTTGACGTTGATAGAGCCAGAGAACTTGTGGAATCCCTCAAGACGCTTGATTTATGCGAAGGCGGATTGTTGGCAATGTCTTGGAGCGCAGAAGGGGAGGGATGATGATGGGAAGAGAAACGGAGCAATTTCGTGAAGCCAGGCCTTTTGAGTGGGTCTTGAGCGCAAATAACCGGCATGTGGTCGGTCCAGAATGGACACCGCGTGATAGCGCACAGCCCATAGAAGGCTTCTGAAACGATAAGTCTCGCGGAGAGTTGAGATTAAACAGGACACTCAACCGAATGGGCTAGCGGGAAAAAAAGAGATTGAAGAGACGAACAGACTGGGTACATTTTCAGCCATTGCGAATACAGCACGAGCTGGGACGATGAAAAGGAAATCTGATATTCATCTCAGAAGCTCGGAAAATTGCGAGCTCTCAGTGGCGTGCGAAACGAACAGTGCACAAACTGGGATGCCAAGGGTCAGCTGGGATAATGATTGGGGTATTTTCGGCGGAACAAACAGGTACACTCTGATTCGAGGCATCTCGATAATATACGAGTAATAATATACGAGTAATGCGAGTGCCTCTACTTTTAGGAGAGGACTTTCAGGTCTCATACGAGCTCGGAATCATGCACTACTTTAGCGGACATTGCAACATACCCATGGGTCAGTCCGAATTCATAATTCCGGGGTTCAGCCCAACGGGTGGATTTGGGCTTTGAAATGTGTTTGGTGCATGTTATTGTTGCCAGCGGCTTCCGACGGCTCAAGGCCCACCCTCGAGTCAAGACGTCGGAGTATTGTTATCGGGACAGGGATCGGAGGCCGGAAGTCGTGGCGGGCGAGGACACCCTAATACCCACTGCAAGGGGGGATCGGGATTAAAATTCCGTACGTAGGGAGGGGGGGGGGGGGGGGGGTCCAGGATGGGCTGAAAAAAACTTTTCAGTACATAAAGTTTAGGGCTTCTTAGAGCTTCAAAATAGCTCATAGACCATGAGAGGGGTATTGGCTGGTTGTATTGAGCACATATAAGTGCCCAGGGACTGTACAGAACAAGATTTATTACTCTGAACCCACGCTTTCCGTGATTCAAGCCAAGTTGGGGTCAACTGTGGTTGGTACTCAGGTCAGAAATTATTGAGCTGTTAAAGTGCAGAATGTTAAATCTATCACCTGCACTCATTATATGGTATAGAAAAACCTAATTAAGCCCAACGAAAGGGTAGGAAGTAAGCCGGAGAGCAGCGGCCGAGCGCGGAGACGCCGGCCCGGCCTCAGGGGTGGGAAACTCCTTCCCTATAAGGAAGGAGGGGGAGGGGGGGGGGGTCAGCTTGGGGTTGAAAAAACTTTTCGACCCTATATCCGATTTTCAAATCCCGACTTCCCCTTGCATTCCTGCAATGTTCGACACACCGGAGCAAAGCGCAACACATCAAGTACGACACACCCTGACTGCGGCTGCCGACTTGGGAGCCTTTGAGGGGCATCCTGACATGGATCTTGAGCGGAATGATTCTCTGGTGAGAAGTAGACATTGGTATAGCATATTTGCACACAAAGATATTACAACAGAGCTAGATCTACGAAGGGGGATAAGTATATGAAGGAAAGGCATAAGCTATTGAAGGTAAAAACCAGAGCATAGAGGGGAAAATAACCAGCCTAAGCAGAAAACGCGTGGGCCCAACTAGTGCTGGCCAAAAATATGATACGAAAAAAATAATTTTGAATATATCCAAATATGCATGGATACGATACGGCCTTGGACCCTCCCACTGAATATGAATACAGTTGAATATGAATATGAATATGAATATGATATGAATATGATATAATATGGTGATCAGTGTGTTCAAGTATATGGATATGCTCAACCGCATTTTTGGCCGCTTCGGTACTAAATCGGCAGAAGTCCAATGATCCACTGTCAACGGCATTGTCAGAAATCAGGTCTGATTTTTGTCTAGCCGCGCTCCGGCGCAGAAACTCCTACCCACGAGCAACTTGATGCAATCAAAAATGTTGTGATATTGAAGTTGAGGCTTGCCGGGCACCTGGGATCTGCATTTTGACCCATAATTGGATCCCTGAAGGTTCTTTTGTACCGCAGACAATAGAGGACCTCTTTGTGAGCAAGCTGCCTCGATTTCTGACCCGTTGTTTCCGAGCAAAATTGGTCCAGAATATATTTGAATATATTCATATCATATTCATATTCACTCTCAGACATATGAATATGATATGCTATAGATATGATACAGAGTGTCAGAGGTGAATACAATATGAGTATGGATACAATACAGAATTTCCATTACTCATATCTTAAGCAGATGAACTGATTTTATGTGCGCCTGTTTGCCTCCTTCTTTTTCTCCCACATCCGCCGAAGAATCTGATTATTACACCGGGCGCTCGCAAATTCCCGAGCTTCTCAGATCAGTATCATTCTCATCATTTATTTTCCTGACAGTTTCCGGGCGTACTAACGACCGATTTAAGGTGCTCTCTGTGAAGAGCACATTAACTTATCACTCTTATTCCTTTTATCTTAAGCAGATGGATCACTCTTATTACTCATATTACTCATATCTTAAACAGATGGCCTGATCTTATGTGCGTATGTATGCATTCTTCTTCTCCCACCCTCTCCCCGGCAGTTCTCGTATGTCTATCTTTGACGCATCATAATTAGGCTCGATCCAAGGATTCGGACCATCCCCAAGGTTATTTTCGACCTGTCCGAAGTTCGGACAGGCAGTTGTTCGGACTCCGAACAACTGCTTAATTTCTGTATACCAAAGGAAAAATCTCTCACGCAATCTCTCTTGCTTTCACCTCATCACATCCTCGCATTATTACTATATTGCCTATATTACGCAGATGCCTCGTATCACACTGTACTGTTTGCACGCTTCCTTATTCTCTCTCTTTTTCTCAGCCGCTCTAAGACTCGAACATGCTGGCTGGCAGTCTGATTTCCTTTTACTCTCCGGGTCCACCCGCCAGATCAAAAATTGTTATCTGCGACCTCCCCGATCAGCCTGTCAACATCCGCTCAAAAGGGCTCAGGGTCTACTTTGCTTCTTTCTTACACCCCACCATTTTCCCCCTGTTCGGCGTCCGTTACTCTACCCCATCCCCCGCACGCGCACTCATCCTCTGGCTGCCTGTTAATCAACTATCTGAATATGTCCTCAAAAAAAAGCCAAGCCTTACCTGATGTTTGCCGCCCCTCATCGCCATCGGCTCGCCCGGCTTCCAGCGCTGTGTTCCACCGGCGTCCATCTGCAACCCGCGAGTCTGACCAAGGCCAATGCGACTCAATTTCTATTCCGCTCAAGGTTGCTGGGGCTGCTTCTCTATCATCGACGTACTATCTGTCGGTGTCCCTTCAATTGCAATAGCATTCTTAACTCGTACGGCTATCCAATCAAGCCCTCCGCAAGACCCCGAAAGGATCAAGAATGAATCCAATTCCTGTGTCTTTCTGTTGATCGAGTCGCGCTCCCTGTGCATCGGCAGTGCGAAGCGCCATCCCTTGGACCAACGCACGTGTTCTGGTCGTCTTCACCCATTACCTGCGTTCCATGACGGTTTATACTTATAGTTTTTATCTTTTGTTGGTCTCCTAACTTTAACTCCAAGCGCCGCTTCCGCGAGCCCATATTGGCCACCCTCGGTCTTGAAATGCGAGCGGGAACATGCTGAAGGTGTGTTATATTATGGGTGCTGTACTCAATTGCATTAATGTTAAACACCTTTCCATTCACCACTCGGACTGAGCCCGGCTGTGCAATGTGGTGTTCCCGGGTACGTTTCCCGCTAGCTCCTTCGCATATGAGCTCGATGAGGATACTGTAGTAGTGTGTGTCCGGCCGCACCCGAGATTCCGTGCGAGCAACGCACGCGTGATTTGATGAGTTCCTTCCCATTTTCACATACATTTAGTGAAACTGATCGCCGCCAACGCTTCACATGATGTATCGTGTCCCCACGAACCTCAATACTTCCCGCGACCGGTGCATTCGCTTCACAAGGTTCCGAACCCCAACACAATGTATCGCCACCCGCAGTCGGCAGTCAATTTCTCCTCAGATTTTGCGTGGCCTCGAGTGAGTATCATGTTCAATTTTCAGGTAAAATCTATCCTTACCTTGAAGCCGCAGAAATCTCTCTTACTCCACATGGGCATGACGCCCCCGAATTTTTGCAGTGCATAGTTGACTTTTTCTTTCGTTGTGTAATCCTATGACGTATCGCTTTAACAGCCTGCTTTAGGGATTTGAGTTCGGAATCAATGTATCTGTGTTCACGTTTTTTTCATCCTCCGAGCTGATGGACTACTCGTGCCGCGTTCGACTGTATTTACCCTTGACAACAATCATTAATTCATCGATGGCTTTTTTCAAGTGGACCGTCTCACAGGTTCAGCCTCTCGTTCACCTGCTTGGGAGTGGGATTTGCATACTTAGGTGAGAATAATGGCCAGTGAAAATTCCGCCGCATTCAGCAACTCCATCCTATTCGTCGCCTTCCTTTGGCATGTGGTGTACACATCTGGCAAGACTTGGGCGACACAAACTTCTTTTTCAGTCTATCCTTATATTACTCTTACTATATACTGAAACTTCATGTCGGCCGGAATTTGTATCTTTGACTTATGCTGCCCAGAGTTTGTATCTTTATGCATTGTAAAGATTAACAAGCCCTATTAGACACATACGCCGGAGCGAAGCGACGGCAAATCTTGTATTCATATCATATTTTGGCCAGCACTAGGCCCAACGGACACGCCTTCCTACGAGAGAAACAAGCACCAATCCCAATGAAACATGTATTGGGGAAGGGGAGAGATGAAGGGGAAGAATTTACCACGTGGATTGCGCGATTCAGCACACAGAAAATAAAACTTGAGCACCCCAACTCCAATGGGGGCTGCGTGGGGTGAATTTCTTGTGGGCTGGCCCCTGGTCTGACTTGCCTTATAACTCCTGTTGACCCCTACTATGGCTGGCACATATCCAAACACTGCCCCTCTGGCAGTTACGGTTCCTGATGTCAAGGGAAAAGGTAACAGAAGTCGGGGATGTACACCCGATCCTACTGCTCAACCACCCACCAATCCACATATACCTCTGCCTGCAGGCCCATTCGGACCTCCTGATCCTTCTGGTCCGCCTGGTGGTAATGGCGGTTCCGGAGGCAGAGAAGGTGGAGGACCGCCCTCAGGTGGTAACCCTCCGGCTCCAGCACACCTACGCCTAATCCCGGACCTGGTGGCGGTGGTGGTGGCGGACCTTTTGGTCTGGCTCCGCCTCCAGGTCCTCCAGGTCCTCCAGGTCCCCCGGGCCTGATCATTCACATTCCTGCTCCGAAAAACCCGCCGCTCAATCTTACCGTGCAGCAAATGGCACAGGCAATAGCTCTCCTCACACAGAATTCTGTTGCTCCTCCTTGCTCCGCTCATACTGCTACCATCACCAAAAGTGGGGACATCTGTTATGGCTCGGCAATCTCTGCCTTGTCTGATAGGTTGATCATGCCATATAAACACCTTGCCAGGCAGATTTCAGATTATAAGCTATTGGCCAGGATGATGTGCCCAATGCAAGGCTCTTCCACGTCGATGATTGATTTTGATCCCATCTTTTCTCTCTTGTCAGTGATATCAGCTCGCTTAACTAATCCTGCCTTGGATAATCTCAAAGTCAGCATCGAGGATCTTGACATCTTTGTTGGCCCACTTCATCAGCATGTGCTCACGAAACCACTGTACTCGGTCCACTATCTCATGTCAGTACGCGCAACTTCAATTATGAGCCAGACACGACTCACTCTCATTTTCCCATGCCACTTGTGCCTTTGCGCGCTGGTCACTGCACAGACCAGAACCAAGGCTCGAGGTCCTTTGACCGGCTTGCCTTAAATGCTACTCCGCCTTTCCCCCACTGTTCATCCTGGCTCAGAGGCTGGAGCATAGCGTCATCCCTCACCACAAGCATCAATATGTATCCCCTGCCCACTGGACTTTGTTATGCAATGACTTGAGAAAGATGTGTTGTGGCACTGGTACCATAAATTTCTGTCATCTTCAAGTTCGTATTGAAGTTCTTTGTCCGAATGGTTGTGCACAACACCATAATGGAATTGTGTGCCTGCCCCTCACGTAGTCTGTATTCAACCACTGCCAAGTCCGAGAGCTTGAGCCACGCACGATCTGCCGGACTGAAATCCGAAGGCAGTAGCAACCATATTTTCTCTGGCTTGTCGACATTGATCTCCTTCATGTACTTGTGAAGCTCAGGGACAGGGTTGAACTGCCACTTGCGTAAAGCCTTGATGTCTGACTGAAGCCGCTGTCTGGCCAGTGCGAGCTCCTCTTCAGTGGATGTAGGCGATGCACGCAACCGCTTCAGATGCTCCCTGGCCAATGTGATCAGCATATGCCACCTCTGGGGGATTTGAATTGAGCACATACCTGTCTCTTTCCGCCAGTAAAGCAGCACTTAAGGTAGACGACAGTCACTCCTCACTAGGGATCACGTGATATGTCACATCACATGTAACACGGCAAACCTCACGACATGAAAAACCAAACACACTGGATTTTGCTCAATTTCGATGTTTTTGAGGTCAAGATTTTTTTTGGGGATATTACATAACCTAACTGCCTCAAACTATATCACATTCCACTACAAGATATTGCGAGAAGTGCTCCTGAGGTATTGCAAGGGCGAATGATGGCTGAGATACTTGTGTTGCTTGTGTAGTACACATTTTAGGGGTATCATTACTGTATATGGAGCGTGAGAACATTACATAAGTGGCAAATATCGAGCCAAGAAAAACACAAACCTCGCCCATTTGCTGAAAGAATCATTTCTGCACTCAAAAAAAAAAACAGATTGAAAAATGTGATACTGCTCTATGAATAAGAGGTATTTTGAAATTCTGAAACCAGGGATCTCTCAGGAGGACCTAAAGGCACTGTTTCCTGGTCTTACCTTTTGCCCAAGTGTTTTGTAGGCCGAGCCTTATCACTGTCACGCTTTAGTCATGTGACCGCTTGCAGGGAGTGACTGCCGCCTACCTTATGAGACTGATGGCCTGGTCAGCTGCTGCCCCCTCCTGCCGGTCCACCCAAACCTGAGGGAGCCAACATCCCGCCACCGCCCACTCCCACCAGTCCACCCGCACCTGAGACAATGTCCTGCTACCACCCGCACCTGAGGGAGACAACCTTGTGCCACAGCTCCCTCCTGCCGGTCCATCCGTACCTGAGGGAGCCAACGTCCCACCACTGACCACTCCCGCCGGTCCACCCGCACTGCACCTAAGGGAGATGTTGTGCTGCTGCCCCCTCCCATCGGTTCACTCGCACCTGAGGAAGATGTTGTGCTGCTGCCCCCTCCCGCTGGTCCACTCGCACCTGGAGACACTATCATACCGCCACCTGCAGTGCCATCTGGAAAGTGAGGCTGGCCTCCCAGCAAGAAGGCGAAAGGGAAAGGGAAAGGGAAAGGGAAAGGGAAAGGGAAAGGGAAAGGGAAAGGGAAAGGGAAAGGGAAAGGGAAAGGGAAAGGGAAAGGGAAAGGGAAAGGGAAAAATAGCAAGGGCGGAGAAGGGGTGCAGGGGGGAAATGACGAGAATGGCAAGCCCACACCACCAAAACCGATGAAATGGTGTTGAGTGGTGCCCAATGTGCCCAACGCGCCCCTGCCTTCCCTGCATCGCTTGCGGGGTGTATGCAAGCAGAGCCTCAAGCTTCATCAAGATTAAACTGTCTGTGTGATTAATTGGAAGATTAATTGGCGGGTCAGTTTCATACAATTAATTGGCGGATTATTGTGAGACCTGGGTAGGCTCGTCAAGAGGAACGCGCCAGCGGGGACTCCCAGCGGATCACTAGCTTCGAGCATATGTGGTGAGGACCTAGTCAACAGTCCTAGATCCAACGGAACACAACTAAGCACTAGAATATTCCGAGTACCGCAGTTTAGTTCTTGCCTCCAACGATATTTGTCTGGAGACCAGGTCTAGTGCAAGACTAAGCAGCCGTCTAATGGGGATCGATTAGAGGGCGACACGTGTAGTGGCTAGGCCAAGTAGAGTGGTCACAGAGGTCACCTATCCCCTGTCCTTGTATTCAGAGAGTCAAGAAGGGAAGGCACGTCGTGGTTGTTGATAGAAAGTGTAGTGTCCCTATTCTCACGCTATCAACTGACTAAGCATAAAATGATGTACTGTAGTATTTCGTTCAATTCGTATAGTCACATGTCACACGGCCAAAAAATTACCAAAATTTTCGTAAGTCACTGAGTCACAGAGGCAATTTTGAGCTTAGCCGAGCTGGCCGAGGTTAGCCGAACGTTAGCCGAGCATTGCCGGCGGATCAAATGTCCTAATTTGGATGCCGTACGAAAGGGTCAATTCGTACGAGGGTGTCACACCCCAAACCCTCGTACGAATTGAACGAAATACAACAGTACACGAAATTCATATGAGCTAGAGATTCATAAATAGGAATTGAGCGAAATTATACGGTCCCGGGTATATGAGAGAGGGAGACCTTACAATTAGTTTGGAGTTAGAAGTGGTTGGGTCATAGGATTAATCAGCAGATTAAGATTAGTTAGGTCTTCCGATTAGTTGGCGGATTAGTTTGACTAGGAGGATTAAATCTTAGGCGGCTGAATTGATGTGTGAAGGGAACAATTAAGAGTTCTGAGATTAAATCCTTACGATTAGATTAATCTCAAGGTACAAGATATACTACTAGGGTGACTGCATACTTAATAGGGGAATTCATGGTAGGCACTATTTTCCCGTTTGTAGATGAAAATAGAATGAATAAAATCATCATTTGTGGTATAAATGTGTGATCACCCCATTTGTGTGGCACCTATTATTTTAATTGTTTCCATATGAATATATTTTACAAACGGGGGTTTATTCCACAAACGAGATTAAATCGTTTGTGGAAATATTGGTCCCATCACTTGATTATATTTATTCACAAACGCGAAATATTCCCTACTGTGAATTCCCCTAATGCAAAGTAGGATTAATCCAGATTTAATGTATGACTAAGGCCTTGGATAATCCAAGGGAGGATTAATCTGCCCTGCTGCAAATGTTGCTCTTGTCTTCTCCCACCTCGGACTCCCATTGCCCCATTGCCCCATCTCCCCTCCTACCACCCAGCGCTTTCCGCGGTAGCCTCCCCGCCAAGCCTGCCCTCAATTGGCTATCCCTCAAGCTCTCCAAGTTCGATTTTCTGCCATGACTCGACACCTTTAGGCTTTAGCGTTCGCAATGTGCTCATTCCTGCTCCTGCTCCGAGATCTCAAGCCAGTGCATGGTCTTCAAATGTCCAACTGTGTCATGATCATCTGCAAGACCCTCAAGCTCCCATGAAGGCCTGGAGAACCGTTATCATCCAGTCTCTCATATCTCAAGTCTGAGTCCTCAAATGCCTCAACGCGCTCGAAGTCACTCAAAGCCTCAAGACCCTCAACTATCAAGCTGGCACAAGAAGGATAACCAATTTTGTACTGGCCAAACATGTGAAATACATTGAGAACCAATTTACAACGTGTTTTAAATAGTTGCTGGTTCAATATTCGAAATATGTGCAAAATAACTTCTCTATGACTCGGATATCTTCTGCATGCCATTGGGTGTGCAGAACACAATTCAAATATATTTTACATGCTGTTTTGTCCAAAAAATGCAGCACATTGTATATTGGTTCTTCATGTGTTTCACATGTTTGGCCAGTACAAAATTGGTTATCCTTGTTGTGTGGAGGATCTCACACGCAAGGCCTACTCGAGCCCTCAAGATGTCATGGTCAGGCGCTCAGTCAAGACCCTGAAATCTCTGGCTTTTGTGCGGGCTTCTTCCCTTGACAAGTTCACTGTTTCGTACTCGTTGACAACCTGTATTATTTTTCCACTCACTAATATACTTTTTTTCTATTTTAGTTGTCTGAATTCTGGCTGAACTCGTGGCTTTGGCTTGACATTATATGCATTTATTGATATCAGAACTGTCAATAAGCTTTGTTGAACTAGACCAAGTGTGCGGGTTCACCAAGCTTATTAACCTTGCATAAGGCTAGTTGTATTCTTCACCAGGCTGACAAGCCTTGCGTGCCTTGCCGCCTTTATCAGGGCTTGTTTGGCCTTGCCAACTTCCCCCGCTCTTCGTGATGACAAAGGCGGAGGAGGAGAGAGTAGCGTGCGAGCGAGCAACGATGACAACAACCAGAATGCCGATTTACTGGACAGAATACGAGGGCGGGGACCCACTACATTTGAGCGCAATGTTTCGTCGGAAAGACTCATCAGGTGGCTGTGTTCCCAATTATACCATGGTCCACGCCGATTGCTTGCTTGACACGTACCGTGCAAACAAACTCAAGCCAGTAAAGAGTTGCAGAATTCAACCGTTAGGGAACTCGGCACGTTTACCTCCACATACCGCTTCATTCTCCTCAGAAGCTCTAATTATTTCAAAAGCCAGTACTGCAATAAATTTTATGAGTAGGTGAGGTACCATGTAGAAGTGAACTCCCCAGTTAACAGCTGCACAACCCAGAATCTGGTCAGAGATTCAACATAGGGAGTGGTAAGCCCATATGGGTGCTCTCGCCGTCAGAGGCGACTAGGCGCATGACAGAGGTCCGAAGCCACGAGCCGAGTTACATCCACATTAGATGGTATAAAACGAAGGAAGGACAAATTCAAGACCACATATTTTTTTTCGAAATCCGGAAGCATACCGGCCACTACGAGAACCTTGGTTGCTGCACAGAATTCTGTCACTCTTCCTTGCTCCACTCATACCGCTACAAAGGCTCTGAACACATTCAATGGTTCGGCTCCAGTGAAGTTCACCACTTTTATGTCGCAGATCTATTTGCACATTGCGGAATGCCCCCAAGACTTTCTGACTGACAACAAGAAGATCTTCTATGTCCGGTCGTATCTCCGGGGCACCACTTAACAGTGGGCATTCTTCTCTCCTATTTCTCTGCTTGCTTAAATCCTTCAAAGTATTTATCCGAGTACTAGATCCTGTCTAGAAGGAACTCTCGAAGCAAACTTCTCAATTTCGACTCAGGTGTTAAGAAAAATCGAATTTTCGATCGCAATCGGGTATGACGTCACATTAGCCGTTTATGAAGAGGCCTGTCTTGGGGGATTTTTGATTCAAAGTAACTTACATCTAAGTATGAAGAACACTTTCGCTTACATCCCTGTTGAGGGTTTACATCGACCGAAAGTCGGCCAATAGCGCATGCACTTCAACTCTGTGACATGCTCAAGAATTGAAGAACCAAACAGCCAATCGAAATGAGGACCAAAACAGAACCTTGGACGTTGAACGAACTGAAATGGAAAGCTACAATGGTCGCTGAAGAGGATCCAGCTGTCCAGGTCGACCTAGCTATAGTCTCTTGGCGCCTTTCGGCGATAGCTGCTGGGATAAAAGTCCTGGAGCTTCCTGATCTGCTCAAGGCATTGAGTGTCAGCGAAACATGGATCACAATGAAATCGGTACGAACTTGTGATGAATAGGCTTCAAAGGGCCCACCGAGGCACACCAAGTGTTGTTCAATTTGCGCCACTATGTCATCGATATTACCCTTCAATTCAATCTGCTTCTTGATATTCTTTAGATTGTCATCCGTCGTTTCCCACCAAGTTGCAAATTTGTCAACGGATTGAATCACGAGTTCTAACTCTTTCGCGATGACCTCGAGTATGCAGGGAGCGTCCTGGCAACGAACAACCTGCGTTTGACGATCTGTAGCCCAATCAGCGATGCTTAATTAAGTTAAAGTGTAATGCTGGATACCACTTACTCGCAATCGCGTGCTCGGAGAGGAGCTTCACAGCCTCGGCCGCGAATTTGGTGGTGAGGACTGCAACAGGGATGGCAATCGGGAGAATAAAGCCAACGTGAGGAACAGCGCTTGAAAGTGCCCCAATCCATGCGATGATGCTCTTTACGCCATCCGAGTCAAATGTGCAGTGGTCGATGATCCAAGTCGCACATTTCTCCGAAAACCTCCATCTCCGCATTGCTCGCCGCACATTTTGCTGGTCTCGCTCGACCCTTTCCTTCAGTTCAGGAATACGCTCCCGTTCCTGAGCCGAAGTGAGTCCTTGGCTTCCGAACATTACCCATACGGACCATACCTTCCCCATTTGTCCAGTAACAGCAACGAATTGAGTGCGGGTTGTTCGTGCGTCCTTCTGCGCCCGCGAAGCCTCTTTCTGCATGCGCCCGATGAACTTGAGGATCTCGGTGTTCTTGAATTTTTTCTCCTTGAGGGCTTCACACAGCTGAATGGCATGAATCACAAAGACCTTGCCCTGGTCGCTACAGCGAAGACTGTTGTTGATGGCGTCAAAATAGCGATGGGCTTGCATTTTCAAACGGCCCAAAATGAGGCGTATAATAGGATGGCTATCAACGCACCTAGCAATGATAAACCTTAGTTACGGAATGAATAACATGAGAGTAAACCAACGTTGCGAGACACCATGGTTCGAGTAGCCGGAACGCCTCCACAGCTGATTTGAAGAGCGCCCGGACACCAACAGGGTCGTCGTAGGCCGGCGGATCCAGAGGGCTAGTGGGATCACAGCTTTCAGGATGGTCTGAGACGTCGTCGCAGGGTCGAGACATTGTACCAATGGGGTCCGTTTCTGTTCGTCCTGCCAAGTTCATATAGTACAAATGAAGGCCTCACCCAGAACATGGATACATCTAAAGACGGTGAGTCGGATCGGAAGACGAACAACATGCGGCGTAGGACTCGGAGTCCGTTAGGCGCTGAAGTGTGCTCATCGTGCAGAAGTTGCGACTCTCCAGCCGAACGGACATCGAGTTTGTGGCGGGCGACGCTTCCATGTCTATGTGCACTCGATAACTACCGTAAAGTTAAATGCGGACTCCAGCCTTCCGCACCAGATTAACCTTTGCAATGCTCCACGCACACAGCGTATCCATCCGCCACCGTGCCGCAGACGGTGTGGTAAACGCACGTCCAACGACGTTATGAAATCAAGACACAAAGCATGGCGCCAAAGTCTTGGACTGGCAACACGTGCCACGTGCGCTGGCTGTCGATTGCGACGTTGATCAAGACGTCGATCACTGTTACTTGAAGGTGATTGGCTGTATAGGTGTTAATCGAGATCTTTCAACGGGCACTCTGACCAGCCTGCCTACGGATGTGGCGGGCACGGCTGCCATAGGCAGGCTGGGACATCTCGGAGCGCTCCAAAGGGCTGGGCCGGAGTTGGGACTTAAATGGCTTCCCACGCTAACTTTCGCTTATAACCAATGACGCAATGACTTCGGCAATTGTGAAGCGAGTTCCCACGCCAACTTTCCTTCAAAACTACCTTGAACTCTATGGGATTTCTGGGAGCTGAAATACAATTCTGAGGACACAGAACTTAAGGAATGAGTTTAATGTTTGTTTACGGAGCTTAAAGCGAAGGAATTGCTTTAAAATTAGATCAGGAATAAATAATCTTTCAAACCCCTTAAATTTCAAACTCCGGCCCAGCCCTTTGGAGCACTCCGAGATGTCCCAGCCTGCCTATGGCAACCGTGCCCGCCACATTTGGTTGGCATCCCGTAGGCAGGCTGGTCACGAGCCTACGGGCACTTAACAGGAGGGGGGGGTTGAGGTCCCCAAGTGAGTGTTTGTACACCTTGATTTACTCAATGTATGCTGATAGAACACGCCACAAATTCTCAGGCCCCTGTTTCGAGCGGCAAAAGTGAGCGCTCTCACGTCTCATGCACCTACATTTCCCTTATGTCAGACCCCACATAGGGCATTAACCCTGTACACCGCCAAAGTCAGGACACATGGGCAAAATGTGGACGCAACTTGTGGCACACGTCTTTGGAGCAGCGGAAATTCAACTGTCGGGATGCTGATTTCCAGCTGGGAATACCGATGCAGCACTATGTCACCAGGCCAGCTGTCCAACAGCTGTTGACGCGACATGTGAACGAGCTGATCTGATGGCTGGCGATGCTGCCGAATTAAAAAAAAAAAAACAGACAACAGGCACAATATGTACTAGAGAGGAATAGAGGTTTTATTTGAATATAATGCTACACAACAAGGGGGTCAGCACCCGCCCAGAGCCAGCTGCCGCCTGATGTTGTCCTGGAACTTGCTCACACAGGTCTTCTCGATCTCGTAGACATCCGCGCTGCGAGCACGCACTAGGTCGGTGGTGGCGGCAAACGGCGGGAGGCCGACAAGCGCAATGATAAGCTGTGAATTCACCAATGCCTGAAATTTAACGTTTTCTGGATTTACCTTACGAATACATGCATGTCTGGGTCTATGGCGAGTCCCGAGTCAGCAGACCTGGAACTGTACGCTAAAAACCAAATCTGGAACCGGTTGCAAATGAGTATCCAGAAAACACATATACTGGATGCCTCTGACTAATAAGCCATTGGTTCTGGAGCTGACTGTCGTACCATAGGCAGGAGGTTGCGGATAGTCCAAACAAACATTAGGGAATATAATATCCACTCTGTGCCAATTGTTGAGCTCACAGCAAGTTTATCTTGAACGAGTTTCAACATTGTTTATCCGTGCTTGTATCAAGCAGATGACGTGTTCAATCATGTGATGGCTCCAGAACCTTTTGAACCGTAACAGGCTGGATCCAGATAAAGGGCATACATCCATCAAATATTGATCGGCTCAATATGGCAACCGAGTTCAAACCCAATTTAGGAAGTGACCTTTCAATTGGGCTATGAAGGGGACCAAGGTGTCAAATTGCAGACAAAAGACCAAGGGTTCTGAATTTCCAAGAATCATTCAAGGGACACTAGTAGTGAGCCCAAGAAATCCAGAATACTAGAACCGATTGGGTGCTAAGTAAGAGCCTTGATTGCATCATGAATAAATCAGACAAATAGGGAACCTGCTCAACCAGGCCCCAACTCGACGGTTAAACGATCTAAGGAAGCTCTCGGGCTACAGACAAGTTCAGGGTGTCTATAAAGAGGCATTCTGAAGCTTTATCTTATTCAACCATAATATCTAGGGGGACTAATCCAGAACTGACATTTCTAGGATTCAGGTTAATCAGTCAGCAAGTCTTGGCGATCACATTTCATATACCGAGTCACGGACATGGATACGCTGGTGGCCAATATATCAAGTTTGTAAAGTTATTTTTAGATGTACAGTATATAAGGAGGACAGTTCATAGGGAGAAGGCACGGAATCCTACCCGGGCACTGAAAGCGGAGAAGGCTGACGGTCTCTACAGCAAGTAAAGGGCAGAACCTCTGGCTTGATTCATCAAGGCTACTCCAATAGGATGTGCTTGTATTTTCAAGTTATCACAAATCTATCAGCTTTATTTGGGATAATACCCTTGTGTGTGTGTTCCAAGTGTGCTACAGGTGTTTCTGGATTTGTTGTGTGTTGCGTGTCAAATTGGTTCACTGCTCCTGCCTTACAAGGTTAGAGTGGGTGACCCAGAGTTGCAAAACTATAAATTGAACCTTGTCTAAGGACAACCATTGCACCTGCTTATAGCGATCCGTGCAATCTTAAAAACAACTGTTCCCGTGTATCTTCTATTGGTACACAAAGACTTTTACTTGGTCATACTCTCTGGAACTGTATCTGGAATCACTTGTGGAGTTTGGTCGGTTGTTGTGTTAGGATTTTTGTGTTGGTTTAGGGATTTGCGAATCCTGAACAAGAGCACATTTTCTTATTGCATTCAGCCTGTTGGATTTGCATATAGTTGTATTTCACCCATAGACTGCTGGCACACATTTCAGCAACAGATGTCGGAGGGCAGGGCAGCTGTTGGGAGGCGTCCGGATGGAAGGGGAAGGGCGCGTGTTTTTCCTGAGTAGGCCCCGGAGTGGCGACTTGGGATGCGGGGGTGCTCAGGCAGTGTGACCTTGACCTCGACCTCGGGCTCACGTGCGCTGGAGCTGGGCGACGGGCTCGGAACACGATGAGACTTGAACTCGAAATAAAACCCAAGTCAGCGACATTTGGGGAGAACGGGAGAGAAAAAGCACACACCACTCGATTTGCCGTTGATCTGCTGTTCTTCTTTGATTCCACCTTCTCGTCCCTTCGCCCCATCGCCACACTGTTGCGAATCCCGGATCTGGCAGATGTGACCAGAAAATGAGTTGCGATATTGGAGGCTTGAAATAGTCTTGCTTCTTGAAGTTAAGGATTTTGAAGATTTTGAGGGAGAACCTGCCAGAGCACAAGATGAAGTGCAGGTCGTGATGTGAGAGTAAGTAAATGAGGCGGGTGACAGAGAACAAGACCCAAGCATTGAGTTGGAGTGTTGAGACCTGAGGGCTTGAAGCAGCCTTGCACGAGACAAAAAGACCTTGAAGCAAGGGGGGATCGGGATTAAAATTCCGTACGTAGGGAGGGGGGGGGGGTCCAGGATGGGCTGAAAAAAACTTTTCAGTACATAAAGTTTAGGGCTTCTTAGAGCTTCAAAATAGCTCATAGACCATGAGAGGGGTATTGGCTGGTTGTATTGAGCACATAAGTGCCCAGGGACTGTACAGAACAAGATTTATTACTCTGAACCCACGCTTTCCGTGATGCAAGCCAAGTTGGGGTCAACTGTGGTTGGTACTCAGGTCAGAAATTATTGAGCTGTTAAAGTGCAGAATGTTAAATCTATCACCTGCACTCATTATATGGTATAGACAAACCTAATTAAGCCCAACGAAAGGGTAGGAAGTAAGCCGGAGAGCGGCGGCTGAGCGCGGAGACGCCGGCCCGGCCTCAGGGGTGGGAAACTCCTTCCTTATAAGGAAGGAGGGGGAGGGGGGGGGGGGGGGGGAGGGGGGGGTCAGCTTGGGGTTGAAAAAAACTTTTCGACCCTATATCTGATTTTCAAATCCCGACTTCCCCTTGACCCACTGGTTCAGTCTGCAACGTGCCCATATGCGGGCCCCTCGACGAAAGTGAGGACTGGCTCGTCGACCGAATCCTCCTACCCACAGATGACGGCTCTGTCGTTAGTGCACCCATGACTTGGGTGAATTCGGAGAATCCACATCTCCCTATCGCGAACCCTGGAGTTCGGCCATGGTACGTTTGCAAGGGTGAAGTGGTTGGCCGTCTCGTGAATCCCAGCCCCTTCACAAATGCCCCTGCGGACAAAGAGCATCTGGGGCGGATGGCCTCGAATGCGGAGTCCATCCGTGCCACTATCGGCTCCTTCTGTCAGCAAGACTTAGCAGCTGCTGGATCAGAGAAGCCTCTGCACGAGGACGATCAGTTAGAGGGCGATGACCAGTGGAGACCGAAGATGCGGTACCTGAAGACGCTCTCCCTGACGTGGACATATCGAGCCTCGTAAACTGGGGGCCGGACATACCGGCAGATATCAAAGCTCGTCTTGAGGAGGTTCTGCGCCGGAATGCGGCTGTGTTTGGAACCGGAGGTCGCCTGGGTCGAGTGGAAACCAAGGTACCCATTCTCCTCAAACCCAGCACGCAACCGACTTCCATGCCCATGTATGGCGCTTCCCCAGCCAAGAGGGAGGTTATCGACAAGCAGCTGGACGCCTGGTTCGAAGCAGAAGTCATTGAGCCGTCTGTGAGCCCTTGGGGCTGTCCTTGTATCGTTGTGTATAGAAACGGGAAACCACAACTCTGCGTCGATTACAGGAAGCTCAACAAACGGACTGTGCCGGACGAATTCCCAATTCCCCGCCAATCGGAAATCTTGCAAGCCTTGAGCGGCACACAAGTTTTGTCGTCGTTCGATGCTCTCGCCGACTTCATGCAGCTCGAGATGGCGGAAGACGCGAAAGAGAGGACGGCCGCTCTCATCGAGGTCTTTGGCAATTCCGGTGCATGCCTTCCGGGCTGCGCAACAGCCCATCTATTTTCTAGAGAGTCATGCAGGGGGTTCTGTCGCCATATCTATGGTTATTTACCTTGGTCTATATAGAGGATATAGTCGTTTACTCGAAGTCTTGGGAGGAACATTTGGAGCACTTGGACAAAACGCTGGGCGCTATCGCAAAGGCCGGGATTACCTTGTCCCCTCCTCTCATCTCGGATTGTCCACCCACCGGGAGAAAGCCGCAGCAATTCAGGAAATAGAACGCCCGCGCACGGTCACGGACCTGCAAAAGTTCTTAGGAATGTGTGTTTACTTTTCAGCGTACATACGCTTTCATCGCAGCCCCGCTGTTCTCCTGTTGAAGAAAGGAGTGCGATTTGAGTGGAAGGCGGAGCAAGAGATTGCCTTCCAGCAAGTGAAGGACGTGTTGGCTGGGGCGCCGGTGTTCGGACACCCCAACTGCGTGGAGCCTGGGATGCAGGCCTTCCAGTCCCTCGTCTTTTCGTGAACCTCTGCAACGATGTTGCTGAAGGTGGGAAGGACGAGTGGGCGACGGACTTTGAGGACACCACTGTTCACGTCGAGAGGGTAATTGCGTACTGGAGTAGGACGTTGAAACCGGCGGAACGCAATTATAGTGCTACAGAGCGTGAAGCATTGCGAGCGAAAGACGCCATCGAAGGGGAAGAGGTGATTCTCGTAACGGATCATGCCGCCCTACAGTGGGCTCGAGTTTATGAGAACGCTAATCGGAGACTGGCGGCGTGGGGGGCGGTGTATGCCACATATCCTGGCCTACTGATTGTGCACTGGGCTGGTCAAGTCTACTCCAACGTGGATCCTCTCTCGAGGTTACCGTGGATTCCGCCGCACAGCTCCCCGCTTCAAGAAGACATCCCCTCCATCGTTCCCAATGATGACAAGCAATAGGCAGCACAAGCAGCCAAGGACCGAGAATCCTTCGCACCGGCAAAGAAGGCAGCTTTTGTGGCCCTCTGGTGGAGCGACGTCGTGGAACGATTTGAAGCGTTTCCCGTGAAAACCCGTCGTCAACGGAAAGCTAGTGAGGAGCAGGAACCAGAGGATGTAGAACAAGACATCCTCGACGGAATTTCTCGCAACGAACAAGTGGAAGAAGGAACCGAAGAGGAGCCTCCTCTTCCCTTCTAGTCCTCCGATCCGTGGACTTTGCCCTCGGGTGTCGATGCGCCTTCGAAGGACGCGGAGGAAAGAGGGGAAGAGCATAACCACTTACTCCTCACTGTCAGCCCGGAACTGGTACAACAGTTCGTGAAGGGTTATAAGACGGATTCCTACTTCCGTAAACTCTACGTCGACGAGATGCACAGCGCTGACAAACTGCTAGCGCCCTCTCGATCCCAAAAGAGTTCGAACGGTTTGCTGTACTTCCAAGACGCCGATTGGAACGCCAGGCTCTGTGTTCCGTCCTCCATGGTGCCGTACGTCCTCAAATTAGTACATGACTCTGCAGTAGAGAGCACGCATGCTGGACCACGCCGATTCCTGGCAAGGATTAAGGAGACCTTCTACTGGCCACGGATAACGGCGGACATGGAGGAATTTGCAGGCACATGCAACGTATGCCAGAAGATAAAAGTCGATCATCGCCGGCGAATGGGAGGGCTGTGACCCGCGCATATACCTGCTTGACCATTCACTACGGTTTCGTTGGACTTGATTACTGGACTCACGCCCTCCGGCCCCCAGAAGTTCACTGCGGTGATCGATGTGCTCAGAAACAACACTAAAAACAACAAACTTTATATCCTTTCAGATATAGCAATGGTACGCTCAAAACAGTAAGGATACTATTTCCAAACACCAGAACCAAGAAGACACAAGAGATACAGTTCAGACTAGGTGAATCCGACAAGTGTCAGTCCCTGACCAGGGCCTTGACGAAGGTTGGAGGGAGAGGAACTATCTCAAATAGAGATACGAACACCTTGCCAAAGTAAATATCACCAGGTTTACACCAAAATAATATATACTTGACGGAGTCTAAGAGGACATGAAGCTTTTCAGCTATGAAACACAACAAAGTAGTGGTAGTGGTGGTGTCCGAAGACAGAGGTGGAACTCAGTGTCTCCGTAGCAAGTGTGACTCGAAAGTCCGTAGCAAGTCTTTGCTGTCAAGCCCGTAGCAATAGTGTTCCCGTGCCCATTCCTATCGTTCCCGTTCCCGTTTCCATTCCAACTTAGCGTTCCGATATAGCGTTCCCCTTCCAATCATAACTATAACATTCAAGTCACAACACAACTAGATCCCTTTATACAGCTAAGAACTTCCGATGATGGAGTCTAGTGAAAGGTCTCCCCAAATACAATGCCTTTCGCAAGCATACTGCCTACCAAGTTCCAACAAGCGGGTGATTCGGTGACCTGAACCTAATTCTACTCTGGGTATATATGTAAAGTACGTCTTCCATGTGAAAGTCCGTGTGCGTGTCCGTTATTATGTACAAGGGCCGTGCCCGCCCATGCCTTGCTTGTTCAGCCCATTCCAACTCTGTTTATCTGTTGGAAAGAGTTCTGCCCTCGAGGTCTCATTGGTTGGATGATTGATAATGGTGAAGCCGTATTACTCAGATGCCCAGGTAGGCCAACCATACATGTGCTGAGTTGATGGCAATTTCCCCTGACGATCTCGAGTGATGCCCAACTCGTATCCGAGCAGGATACAAGTTTCCCCTTGGTCTCTTACCCATACTTGGATAGTAGACCTCTGTGGCTCCCCAGTCATACCCATTTTATATGGGTTCCCATGATGATTTCTTGGAGACTAGCCTGACCGGTTCGCCTGGCCATCAATAATCCCATCAAAACCTTGGCTACTGCTTTGGTTACTCCGAAATCCATCTGTCAGCAACTGTGACGAGGACTTCTAGTAGATAGATTCACTGTTGTATGTTTCCGCTCTTACCGGTATTTGGTACACAGTATTATGTAGTACATCACGTAATACAACTATTCTTTGCCTTATTATTACTCGTATATTATCGAGATGCCTTGAATCAGAGTGCACATGTTTGTTCCTCCGACACTACCCCATTCATGGGCCCAGCTGACCAGAAATCTGCTTAGACGCCTGGGCGCTTGGTTAATTCCTGGTTCCCGATCAGCCCTCAACCTCCACTCAAAACGCTGATGTTCATTATCTCCGCTATCCACAGCTCTCCCTCGCCTCTGTCCACAGTTACCTATGCATGGAATCCAACATATTACTTGTAAATTATCGAGATGGCTGGAATCAGAGTGCATATATTTGTTCCTCCGATATTCCTCATATCTCAAGCAGATGAAATCAATTCGTTTGTACGTGGTTGACTTGCCGAAATTACCCCATTCACGATCTCAGCTGACCTGCTGCATCAGAAATTAGCTTAGACGCCCTGGCACTCGCTGCATTTGAGCTCCCCGATCAGCACTCAAGCTCCGCTCAAAAGGCAGGTTCTCCATTGCATCGCTTCTTTGGTTCCACCCCCATCATCTCTGCCCTGCCAATGCTGCAACGCCTTTCATTTTCTGGTGCCCGCTTCTTAGGAGTAGTAATGCAACATGCAACGATTCAAGCGCTCAATCTCTGGATGGTTACACTCCGGACCTCTAAACATTCCGCGGACCTCAAAAGCACTGCGATCGTTGCGTATTGGTTGCACATCCACTACCTCTTGGCTTTCAATGCTCGGATCAAGTTCTCTACCATCGACGATCGTTCAATATTGACCTCCAAACTGTTCACCTTGCGTATTCGGGTCTGGGAAATTTAGAGAAACTCACGAGCTTCGCAACGCAGTCAAGAAGCCTCAAGGCCACCGCTCCTCAAACTCCCCTATTGGGCAAGCCTTTAAATATTATGTCTCCGCCATTCAACTTCGGACATCTACTTATTCCCGTATGTCGCCTACTCAGTCACGCTGTCGTCTAAAATCGCTCTCACGATATGAACAAATCGACACGGTGTTCTTCTCGCTCATGGAGAGCGACCCCACGGACGAGCTGCTCACGATCATCGGATTTTCGCGTTGTTCTTCGCGCTCTAGACGACGCTCCCGGAGCGGCAGTTCTTCTGCACACTCGCGAAGCTGATCGGCTGGCACGCGGCCAGGCGGAGCGCGCGTGAGATCGCGGCGATCGGGAGCCAAGATGGAGCTCCTCGAGGAGGAGTGTCTCCGGTGGTCATATGATGTGCGTTTCCGTCTTTTTTCTTTCTTCCCACGTCTATGCGTTGACACCCGGCAGAAATACCCGGGATCTGCGGAGCGGGTACACGACGGACTGGTGGCTGTCTTCGGCCAGAAAGGACGGTACATGCCGCCGCTCTTCTGCTCCCTCTCCCTTCCCTGACCCTACCTTGGTGGCATATTGCAGGAACATCATCACACATCACGCCGAGAATGGGAGCGGTGTGGGGGGCGCGATCATCACAAGTGCGTACTGACTTTCCCTCTGCGATTTGTTACTGCTTCTGTTTTCTCCTCCTTTACTTTGACTTTCTCCTCTTCTTCCGTGCCTGTTTTGGTCGAGCTCACATGTAATCCATAGGCACGACGAAGATTGGAAAGGACACAGGGCTATATGCAAACGTCTGAGCGCTCCCGCGTCATTGGCGACTTGAATATGTGGGTTGATATTGGTGTAAGGACGAGAAAGGGGAGGCAACTGAAGAAATACTCAATTGATGAAAGAATTTGCAGGTAACTGTTGTACCGTAGGAGGGTTCCGGTTTAAATCGCCTCATGTCCTATGAGACCCCTGGGTTTAAACCAGTTTGAACCATAATGGTTTAAACCGGTTCAAACCATGACTGATTCCCCTATAAAAGTTGGCTCTGAACCATATGGTTCCAACTGGTTTAAACCATGATTGGAACCGGTTTAAACCGGGGTTGGAACCGGTTTAAACCACTAATGGTTCTAGCTGGTTTAAACTGTGGTTGGAACCGGTTTAAACCGTGGTTGGAACCGGTTGGAACCGGTTTAAACCGCGGTTGGAACCTGTTTAAGCCAGCATTCCTTGAACTCAAGATGTTCAAAATGTAGATTTTTTTTTTGGTTGGCACATGAAAAAAGTTTGAACTGGTTTAAACCATGGTTTGAACCAGTTAGATCTGTGCATATGGTTGAGGTATTATAACCAAAGAATTGAATCCAATGAATGTTGCATCAGAAAGATTGAGAGACTAAACTTGGTCCTCCTACAATGCCCTTCACACCCTTCCTCCCACCTGATCCTGAGCACCTGCACATCTGCGCCCGAGCCTGAGTCCGACTACAAACTACACCAGGTTTCGTCCTGTGTATGAGAGTGCAGACAGTGAAATTAAATTACAAGTGTACAGAGGGAGATAGAAATATGAAGATGTGAGTGTACAATAAACCCATGTGCCGAAACCATATAGTTTGTGGCTGGAGCACTTCACTGCACACACAATCTCAAGAAAGGTGACGGCGTGCTCGGTGTGTGTTACAGAGTTGCGAATGACCTGCGAGTGAGTGAATAAAAGCAGGGGAAACAAAAGGAAGACAACACATGTTCTCTTGCAAGATTTTGAGAACACCACAGGTCGAAACCAAAGATATGCTTGACACGACCACGGCGACTTAGACGACAAAGTGAGATCCCGAGAGAGAGGATAAGTAGGTGCGATGCTTGGCCTGGCCAAGTCATCAATTAGTCCAAGCGAATGCTGTGAATGGGAATGGTAACACAAACTGGTACTTGGTTAATGAAGTACACTGTTGTTTTGAATTGTGGTTGTGAATGGCTTGCTGTGAAAGAATAGGAATCTGAGATGAAAGACAGAAATCATTAGTCAAGGCTCAGAGTAATATCCAACAAAGTCGAGCACTCACTCGAAATCTTGTTACTTGATTAAGAACACAGTTGGATGCACATTGAGTCGAAGTGCTCTAGGGTAAGGTACATCAGACTTTTGACAAAAATCTTTTTACCTTGTACAAGGTCAAAAAAGGCCAAAAAAGGCCCCGAAAGGCCACAAGTTCGCAAGGCCACAATGAGAGACGAAATTTCCGCAAGGTCACTCGTTAGACTCTGGCTGGGGGCTAAATTTGTCAAAACTCAAAAGACTGGTAGGCGCAGCAAACTTATGAGAAATTGCAGGAGGACTCTTTAGGACTCTCCCAGACTCTCATAGCCTTCTCATGTGCTATTTGTGCATTTTTGAGAGGGTTTTTCTTGCACTTGGACCTTGTGAGCTTGCCAAAAAGCTCACAAGCCCGAAAAGGCCACAAGATTTTTGTCAAATTGCTGATGTAAGAGAATAGAATAGATGAAATGATAGATGCAATAGGGTTTGAAGCAGAAACATTGGTGGGTCCACTTACTCCCTGAATAAGTCGGTTTCAAGGCAAGGTTTTGAGCAATAGCATCCCAGCCTCAACCTTTTGGACCGCCCTTGCTGAAGATCACAGCAATGATCCAGGCAAGCAGGCTTATGCATTGAAGACTGCAAATATGTATGGGCAGATGTATGAGGATGCAGAGAAGAAGTTTGCAGATTGGAGGTACTTGGCCCAGTGCAGGGGTTAGTCTTGCCCAGCATATCAGATCTGAGCGACCAGATGCAAGGATTGACTGGGATGCTGGAGTAGCAGAAAATAATCGAGTATAACTGTGTTTGTTTTCATGTGTCAACCAAAAAATAAATATAGATTTTGAACATCTTGAGTTCGAAGCATGATGGTTTAAACTGGGTTGGGCCATGGTTTGAACTGGTTTGAACTATGTGTTTTCATGTGTCAACCAAACAAAAAAAGCTACATTTTGAACATCTTAAGTTCAAAGCATGATGGTTTAAATCGGTTCCAACCACGGTTCCAACCGGTTTAAACCGGTTCCAAACTGGTTCTAACCACGGTTTAAACCGGTTCCAAACCGGTTCCAACCACGGTTTAAACCCGCTAGAACCATTAGTGGTTTAAACCGGTTCCAACCACGGTTTAAACCAGTTGGAACCATATGGTTCAGAGCCAAATTTTATATGAGAACCAGTCATGGTTCAAACCGGTTTAAACCCAGGGGTCTCATAGGACATGAGGCGGTTTAAACTGAAACCCTGCTGTTGCTGAACTGTTATGTATCTCTATATAGTGCTCATCCTCATGTCCTCGCTAGCCTATCTACCAGATCCACGAACGCATTCCGGAATTTCCTCATCTCACCTTCATCTACCCACATCCTAGATGAGTATCTTCCTAACCCCCAAATAGCTTAGCATCGTACTTCTGCAATAGTCTGTATTCAAAGGGCACCATAGTTGTTGAAAATATATTCACGTTCACCCTTGATGAGCCTTGAAATTTTTTCGTTGCCGGAGCGAAGCGAAGGCATGTCTTGTACTTCCATGATCAAGACGATGTGAGTGCATTTTGCACGGGGGTGTTGAGCATTCAACTAGCTCCTCACCCCGGCTGGGCACCCATACATCTGCCCTCCTCTCCTGGGTGACAGGAGTCCGTTCGAAGGATTACACGATACCGGGCAAGAGCTTCGCTCTTGCCTATGGTGCAATATCTTACTTCAAGATATTGGACGAGCGCTCGCGGCGCTCCCTGAGGTCTCCTCCGACGAGAAGCCCCCTGCGCTGAAGCACGACCGCTTCACAGTGGTGGACGCACAGGGGTCTTCATCAAGTTGGATGGAGACCTCACACCATCGAACATCGCTCCGTGAGAATAAGACCTCGGAACGGCCGTCTACTCTCTGGCAGAGACCCTTCTTCTCATTCCTAGATGACCGACTCGAGGACTCTGACCTCACGAGACCCTCGACCCTCCGACGACCAGAACGGGCGAGCAATCCGCCCGCTACGGTGGTCAGTTTCGATGAATTTCGTATTTTCCTTCATCAAGACCCCTGGATCGGATCGTCGTTAACGATGCTCGAAAAACCTCTACGGGATTCCCTTTTTCACTGATCCTAGACTCGTTTTCCATCGCGCTAAGGCGCGCGTCCTTCCCGGTCTGCGCGTCCTCTATCGCCCACCTCCACGAGAGGCTTGGAAGAACGAGCCCCTTTCCCTGCTCGATCGATCGCCCACATGCTCTACATGAAACGATCATCGAGGCTGCCGCTCAATATTGCAAATTGCCCACTGATAAATACTCGTTACGCCCGCACTCCCACTTTCGTTCTCATACCGCTACCATGAGCAAGAGGAATCCCCCTCCTGCCGAGAAACCAGCCCCGTGCCAGGGCAAGGCCAAAACCCCTGGCGCTAGTGGCGACGGTGCGCCTTCACCTCGCCAACCTCAACCACCCCCTCCGAATCGCAGCTACAACCCGCAGATGGTGTCTCGCCGCACCGGCGCTCCTCTGGATGCCGCGACTGCTGCTGCGGCGGCTGCTGCCGAGAAATTAGCAGAAGATCGCAACGCTCGAGACGCCCGGGCGGCCACTCGTCTTGCCAAGACCTCCACTACGGGCGGCAACGGAAGTACAGCACCCACGGAGGGTTCCGCTCCGAACCTGAGTGGAGCGCCGCCCACCAATTCGGACTCATCCTCGGGGAAAGACACCGCGACTGCGCTGTCCAGCCTTGCCGCGTCGGTCCCACCGGCAGCATCCGCCACTCCGTCCCTCACGTCTTTAATCAATCCGACCTCCACCACGTCTGGGAGTCAATCAGGGCGATCCGACTCGCTGACCAACTCCTCTGGATCTGTGCTACTCCATGGTCGCGGAGTTCTCGCGACAGAGAGCGTCTCTCATCTCTTTAATCGCAAGACCGACTCTAGGATCTTCGTCTCGGTCTGCATGGATAGTGAAGTCCTTGACGAGGATCTTTCTGCTTCCTTGCAGAAATATCATCCCGTATACGATCCTCTCCACGACGACGATCCTCTCATTGCCTACGGTGCCGTGGATGGCTTAATGCCGGGCAAAACTCCGGAAGAAACGATTGCTTTCCGCGACGTCATCATGCGATGGACTCAGCCTCATATCAACCTCAACGGGGAAACGCTAGAGGAAGGAATCAGTCAGTTCAAGGAAGAGAAGCCGTCCAAGCATGCTCTCTTGGTATTCAAGCACCCCAATCAGGTTTCCAACACGTACTCACTGGGAGCATTCATCCTCGACCGCTTTGCCCATTTGGTGCTGGCTGCAACGCAGATTCTGGACGGGTTGAACGAGTTCCTGGGAAACCCCCCACAGAAACGTTTCCTCCTCGACCCCGAGTGGAAATTCATGCGGGTCATGGAACTCGATGGCAGCCGTACCGTCATCCTGATGATGTTTGCCACGCTGCAGCTGCGACTCGTCAATGCGGGGCTTCACATCCGCAAATTCTTACAGACTGTGCAGCGGATGTAGGGACTCACCGCGCCGGACTTGATATCAGTTCAGTTAACTCGAAGCTCTGTCCGTTCGGAGTACGGGCGCGAAGCACCTCGCGTGGAGTTAGCCAAGCTTCTCACTCGACCAGACTACGGCGCAGTGGCCGATACCATCCACGCCAAGGCCCGAGAGCGTCTAATCAAGAATGCCGCCCTCCCCCCTCGCGAACTGTTTTATCGCACGACACCCCGCTTGCTAGAAGCTCACCACATCGCTTTGCCAGCTACTCCCGCTCCCAGCAGCCAGGCCTCCAAGGATGCGCCAGAAAAGCACGGCGCAGGTTCTACTTCGGGACCTAACGAACCCACTCTCAAATACCCGGTTCCTCCTTCGCTTACCGCGGCGCCGCGAGGCCCAGTGAGTTTTCTGCCGGCCATAGGAATGATACCCTGATATGGGGAGAATCTTTCAGCAACGGTGAAGCCGTGTCTATTCGCCCCAGGAACCAGTATTTCTGAGGTTTGATGCGTTAAAACTACGGCCCCAGGCGTTGGCACCGTCCCTAACCAATACGCGGCCGCTGCGGCAGCAGCCGTGGCCACCCTGAATCCAGGAGGAGCGCCTAATCAGCACTGGACGTCCTACAATTATCAAGCGGCTCCCAGTCAGCAAGGCATACCCCAGCCTCCTTTTGTTAATCAAGGAGGACCTCCTAATGGCGATGGTAATGGACCATTCCAAGGCGGAATGGGAAATCCGACCGGACCATATCTCCCAGGTGGCTATGGTGCGCCGGCCCCAGGGGGAGATGGTGGCGACGGTGGTGCCGGAGGAAACGGTGGAGGAGGCGGTGGAGGCAGCGGAGGCGCTGACGGAGGCGGCGGAGGTGGAGGTGGCGGGGACGGTGGACCGCCTGCAAACCCACTCCCGGCCTCCAACCCGTGGGTGCCTCCCGATTGGCAACTGAATTGTAAGCTCAACTTGAACATGGTCCCTGCATGGGACGGCCATGGGAAGACCGTCATCGACTATCTCTGTTCGGTCGCAGAGCTTACCCGTCTCTCACCGCAAATGATTGTGGACCTCGGCGCCATGGCGCCTCTGAAATTCACCGACCGAGTGCAAACTTGGTGGCAGACTATGCCCATCGACTTCCGCAATTCCGTGAGCCAGAATTGGAATTTGCTGTTCAACGCCATCTCCGTGCCCTTCTTCAACGAAATATGGGTACACAAGCGAACAACGGAGTGGGAAGAGATGCGTTTCAGGCAAAAAGGGCGCGAAAGCGAGTGGCCTCTAGATTTCATCCAGAGACACGTCAAACACCACATGTTTCTGTTCACGGCTTCTACGGATGGACCGGAAGTCGTGGCGCAAATTCTTCGCAACGCTCCCGACGTGTGGCTCAGAACGATCAACTCCACCACCCATCGCGACATATTCTCTCTTAAGGCCGCGGTGGTAGCGTTCGGCCCTACTCTCATGTCGAACTGGAACCAGGCCCTCCGTTTGGGAACGTTGGACCATTATCCTCAATGCCAACACCGTCGCCGAGGACACGCGGCTACCATCGAGGAAATTGAGGACGAGGATGAGCTGCTACCGAAGTCCGGCCCACCATCCAGAACTGCTCACACTGCGGATAGTCAAGCGCGAAACAGGCCCGTCAACCGCCTCGACCGGATTGGCCAGAAGGCAGAACGGTCAAGGGACACGCGTTTGTTAAGCGTGACGACGTCCACAGCCCGCGCAAACCCCCTGGGAGTTGCTACATCTGCACAAGTGGGAATCACTTCGCCAGGAATTGCCCGCACTACGGTACCTCGCTGAGTTTGAGGGACGCCAACATGATTGATTCGGACATCGATGCTATACGTGAAGCTGAGGATCTTAGAGAGTGGTTAGCTATAACTGTTGAGGCCAATAATGATTCTATTTCTGCTTATTCGAGTGAAGCACGTGAATTGAGAGAACTCAAACGACGCATCGCGTTCCCCGCTGCCGAGCAACAACGAAACGCGGCCTCAGTACACGTCGTCGTCAATGGTCCCCCTAACCGCAACACCAGACGACGAGTCCGGTTCGAGAAGCCACCTCCTTCACCTTCCAATTCAAGCAAGGGCAAAGAAATTGAATCACACGTGCTTGTTTCACCCATACCATGCCGAGTCCAACGCTCCAAGACGCGAGTCGCTACATCCGGGCTCGAGGACAACCGGAACTCGTCCCCCCCTCATCAGGGAACGGATGAACCTACGGAATCCGACGAGCCTACGGCCGCAGAATTGAGGCCGGAACCGTTCCAGGAGGACGCGCAGTACTCGGACCCTCGCTTCAAGGAGAGACACATTGTTAAGGCCCACCGTGCGCGTTCTATGCCTGCCGGGATGGGATCCCTAGGTATCCGAGCGCTGCACATGAAGGTCCACATCGGCAGTCCCGACGCGCCCTCCACAATGGGTCGATTAGATTCGGGAGCGGACATTACACTAATGTCGGAGGAGTTCTTCAATTCCCTTCCTGGACTTCTGAAACCCAGGGAAGGATTGCACATGCGCTTGTACGCGCTAACCGGAGAAGCCAAAGTGCTGGGATACACGCGGTTCACGATGTTCGCCTTGTCCAACAACGGCTCCTTAGTCAGTTTCGAAGTGGAAGCCTACGTGGTGCGCAATATGCGGGTGCCGCTACTCCTTGGGGAAGATTTCCAAGTTTCGTACGAGCTCGGGGTGACCCGTTATTCCAGTGGGCACTGCGACGTACGAGTCGGTCGGTCTGAATTCGTAATACCGGGGTCTTCGGCCCAATGGGTGGATTTAGGATTTGAGATTTGTTCGGTCCACGCAGTAGTAGCCAGCGGATTCCGCCGCTTCAAGGCTCACCAGAGAGTTAAGGTTTATCACCGCTGCCTACAGGAAGAAGATTCCCGAACACCGGTACTCGCCGCCGAAGATACACTGATTCCTGCTGGTGCGGTTCGCAACATCCTTCTGCGCGGATCTTTCGAAGCAAGAGCGGATTGGCTGGTCGATAAAATTGTGATGCCCACGGATGACGCGTCCGTGATCGCGGCGCCGCTCACTTGGATTAATAGCGAGTCGCCATACCTTCCCGTAGCCAACCCTGGAGTTCGCCCGTGGTACGTGCGGAAGGGAGAAATCGTTGGACAGCTAGTCGACCCCGCCGGGTTCGGGGATGTTCCACGGGACGAGGAGCACCGCGAACTGATGGCGGCCAACGCGGAGTCTATCCGAGCCACGATCGGAATGCTACGACAACAGGATTTGTTCGAAGCCAGCCTTTCCAACGTCCAGCCGCATGAAGACGATCAGTTGGATGGTGATGACCAGTAGGGGCCCAAGACCACTGCAGTCCCTGAAGACCCACTACCCGATGTAGACGTGTCGACTCTAGTTAATTGGGGCCCTGACATCCCTGCGGACGTGAAGCCTTGCCTCGAGGACGTTCTGCGACGGAATGCCACAGCGTTTGGCGTAGGAGGCAGACTCGGACACGTTGACACCAAAAGTGCCGATTCCACTGAAACCAGATACTCAACCCATGTCGATGCCCATGTACGGCGCTTCTCCCGCGAAAAGGGAAGTCATTGACAAGCAAATTGACGCTTGATTCGAAGCCGAAGTCATCGAACCTTCGGTCAGCCCTTGGGGATTCCCGTGTATAGTAGTCTACCGCAACGGCAAGCCGCGTCTCTGCGTCGACTACCGCAAGCTGAACGAACGGACGGTACCGGACGAATTCCCAATACCCCGACAATCGGAAATCCTTCAAGCTCTCAGCGGCGCGCAAGTACTTTCGTCCTTTGACGCCCTCGCCGGGTTTACTCAGCTCGAAATGGCTGATGACGCGAAGGAGAGGATGGCCTTCCACTCTCATCGCGGCTTATGGCAATTCCGGTGCATGCCCTTCGGGCTGCGCAACGGGCCATCGGTCTTCCAGAGGGTAATGCACGGAGTACTTGCACCTTACTTGTGGCTATTCAAACTGGTGTATATCGACGACATTGTTGTCTACTCCAAGTCTTGGGACGAACACTTGGAACATTTGGACAAAACCCTGTCGGCTATCGCCAAGGCCGGGATCACGCTCTCACCAAAGCGTTTCGTCAGTTACTCGTCCATCTTGCTTCTCGGACAGAAAGTTTCGCGTTTGGGGCTATCCACGCACCGTGAAAAGGTCGCAGCCATTCAGGAGCTGGAACGCCCGCACTCCATCTCCGATCTGCAGAAATTCCTAGGGATGTGTGTGTACTTCTCGGCGTACATTCCGTTTTACGCCTTCATTGCCGCCCCACTTTTCGCGCTCCTGAAGAAAGGGGTACGGTTTGAATGGAAGGCGGAACAGGAAATTGTGTTCCAACAAGCGAAGGACGCTCTCGCGGCCGCTCCCGTGCTGGGTCACCCGATCCAAAGCCTTCCGTACCGTCTATATACGGATGCGTCGAATTTTGCTCTAGGGGCTAGTCTGCAACAAGTGCAGGCAATCAAGGTCAACGACCTGAAGGGCACGCCCGTCTACGATAGGCTGCGCGGCACGTGGAACGCCGGACTGCCGATTCCTCGCCTATTCGTAAACCTTTGCAAGGACGTCACGGAAGGATCGAAGGACAAGTGGGCAACGGAGTTTGACGACACCATTGTTCACATCGAGAGGGTGATCGCTTACTGGAGCAGGACTTTGAAACCAGCGGAACGGAATTATAGTGCAACTGAGAGGGAGGCTTTGGGCGCTAAAGACGCTTTGGTTAGGTTCCAACCCTTCATCGAGGGCGAAGAAGTGATCCTAGTGACGGATCACGCGGCACTTCAGTGGGCGCGGGTATATGAGAATGCGAATCGGCGTCTAGCGGCGTGGGGGGCAGTGTACGCTGCATACCCTGGCTTACGGATTGTTCACCGAGCCAGATAATATCCGAGCCCCACTTAAGTCGAGGGCGTTTGGACCAATTTTTTACTCGAGTCCCTGACTTAAGTTGTTACATCACTCGAGTCAAAAACGCGATATTTTATACAGCAGAAAAGTGTACAGGGTCAATGTATGTAATGTAGTGCAAGAAAATTACTCAAGTCCGGTCGCCGACTTGAGTGCCCTTCGTGACTTGAGTGGTACCTCAGCTCACTTGAGTCGGTCGCTGTGCGACTCCACTCAAGTCGAACTCTTTCTCGACTTGAGTCCTTGGGGGCACTCGAGTTCCAAGTGAGTCGAGTTGGTGTCATGACTCGAGTGAGTCCCCGCGACTCAAGTCGAGGGCTTCACTTAAGCAACTGCAACTCAAGTTAACGACGTCATGTAGAAGTATGCCCCAAATCAATCTACCTTAGAAGTCCTTGTAGGCTCGATGAATGCCCTGTTCACCAGCGCTTCAGTATTTTCCTTAAGCCTTTATATCGCCCACTTACCATTTCATCCATCCATTTGAAGTCCTCTTCTCGCGAGGCATCGATCCTGTCAACCAAGTCCTTGAAGGTCGTTGCTTCCACCCAATCCTTGTGCGCCCTGGATCTGGGGTCCTTGAATGTCAGCCTCGCGTTGTGCTCCAGGCGTCGACACATTGCTGCCTGCTCCCGCGCGTACGTCACTGCACCCATGCTTTCCGATCGCGCCTCCAAGTGATCGGCGCGCTTCGTCCAGACCTCCCCATCCCGCCCGAACCTCGTCATCACTCGCATGAGCTCCGCGTGCTTGCGCTCGTACTGCTCACGCCAGCGATACATCTTGGCCTCGGCGCGGAACCACTGTATGCGGTCACCTGGATAATATTATGAGTCTTGGCCGTTCATAGCTAAGGGTAAAGCACACCGTACTTTCCAGCTTGTACTTCTGTACTTTTTCGTCGTTGCTCGCCTCCCTTCCCGTCATTCTCTCCAACCAAATCCAGCGATCCGATTTCTTTACCTTCTTCTTTTGAGGTGATTTCCTCGACCCTTGCTTTTCGGGGACTTCCTCGATCTAGACGCCACCTCTCCGTCACTGCCACCCACTTCGGACTCCTCAGAGTTGCTGGCCTCGCTATCTGGTGTCGGATTCTTGCGTTTGCGGGGAGATGACACTCCTGTGAGCGCGAACATCAGTCTCACAATCAATGAACTAGTTCTGCCCGTACCTTGGCGCCTCACCATCTGAGTACCCGATAAAAGCACCAGCGGAGAGACGATGTCGTCGATTGGTCCAGATGTGGATGCGGTTCCCGAGGAGTTATCCGCGCCGGAGAACGCCCGCCCATCTACGCCCTTTTCCAGATACCACAGCGCACCATCGAAACGACGAGAATCACCCTTGGGGCGATGCAGATGGGTCTCCTTGCGACTTGTGTCTCGATCGGTCATTGGTGGATACATGTCTTCGGCGTCGGCCTTGATGTGCCCGAGACTGACGAGCGCCGCCCGCGCGACGTTGTACATGGTGATTTCCAGCGCCTTAGTGATGAGAGCGTTTTGAACTGCTCGCGAATTGCGTGTTACTCCGGCTTGCCCGCGGTAGTCCATGGTTTGAGCGATCTTGACTGCTGATAGTGCCATCCCCGCACCTTTCACTCTCTCGATCACTTCATCTGCGTGGGCGCACCGCACCTGGACCTCCCAGCCCCGCAGCTCTTCGTTTTCTTGGGTGGCATTGAGACGTCCGTGTTTCAGGAGGTAGGATGGCAGCTGCACCGCAGTTAACTCGGGCTCATCGACGTCAATGGCGCTTAGTTGGACGCGGGGAAGGAACGCCTGCTGGCGTTCTCTGAAAATCGTCAGCGACAAATTGAGCTCGTCGCGTAGTTTATTGATCGCTGCGCGCGTCTCTTCCAACGGGTGCTCCTTGTGGCTCTTCAGCAGCGCGACCACCAGATGCCTGTGCAAAGGGTTAGCATCAGGTTCCTCTTCTGTGAGCCGAATTCATGTAGGTAAACTCACTGATCGCGCTCGATCTTCATGCCACCGTTCATCCAAAGTGATACAGGTTGTCCGTTCGAGTCCTCTTTCTTGTCTCCCTTGAGTTCGCATTCGGCCTTCATGATCGAATCCAGAACGTCGTCAATTGTAGGGACTGCAACCCTCCCTGATTAGAAAACGACAAGGAAATCCAGGCCATCAAACACATACTTTTTTTCGCTTCATGCTGGTAAACACTGTGCAGCTCGCCCTCGGCGTCCTTGGTACAAAGCCTTGACAGCGTTGACCACTCGCCGACAACATCCGCGTGTTTTTGGCTGAGGTACTTGACGAGTGCCAAATGCTGCTCGAAAATGTCGAACGTGTCCCGTCGCTCGGCCGACAAAAGCTTCGCTACAAAATAATAAGGCAACGTTTACTCCCACTCAAATACAACATACCTTGACGCAGTACGTTGGATGTATTCCACCCGTCCATCACAAAGTTGATGGTATTGTGCCTTGCGCCACCGTTCATCTGACGAGTTGAGGCGCCCAGAGGGTTCAGGAATGCCCAAACCCTCTCCGCGCTCTCTCCGTGAAAATGCGCACGGCAGCCGAAATACACAGGCTGCCACATAGACTTGCATTTGGGCCCATGATCGTTAATATGGGCAGCGGCGACCTGCCCCTCGCACAGTTCTAGGAGATCGTGGAGCCAAGTCTCCTCGGGGAATTGTTCCAAGGCGCGCTTCAGCTGATTGATCCAGTATGCACAATAACTGTCGTAACTGAAGACGAGGGCCTCGGAAACAAGCGCCGTGTTCGTGTCGTTCGGGGGCACGGGGCGGGGGGGCGAGTTCCGCTGTTTCAAGTGCTCGCGCTGGGCGAGGGTCCCCAAAGCGAATCTGTCGACACAGTTAATTGGAAGACAAGGTGCTGTCCATTCGTCACGTACGCCTCTCCTTTGAGCATATCCACCAAAGACCCGACGACTGCGTGATCGCAAGCGCAGCAAATCACACCACTGATGGCGGTATTCCCGTACTTCAGGCTCCCTTGGTGTCGAATAGCACCAATGTGCACTCGACAGGGTGGTTCCTATACTTGCATTCAGTTCATGCCACCCAACATATTAACTCCATACCTTGTCTTCCTTCGCTATCACGAACGACTTCGAGATCCGGTCGAACTCCGCTTGCTCGGGAAAATACATGGCGCCGTCGGTGAGCGCTTTGTCCGTATCATTATCGCGCTTGAAGAATTTGTTGGCCTTGAAGTTGCCGTCGAGTGTAAGATGTTGTGAGATAAGATGCCTGCGCGCGCGTAGCCATTTAGCGTCGCCGCGGGTAAAATAAAAATAAACCGGTGGACTTACCGCAGATATCGTGGAATGGATATGTCGAGTGGCATGTTTACACCTTTTTCAGGACAGGCGGCGCAAAGTAGTCCGAGATATTGTTTGGGCCGATTCGGATATGCCCGGTCCGTCTCGCCCGGGAGAATATCATCTTGTCCGTGAGCGTATCCCCGTCGTAACTTGAGGTCGAGAAGGTGGTGGAAACGAATAATATTACCGAAGAACTTCTTGAGATCCTGTTTGAGCTTTAGCTTGTATCATCAAGGTCGATAGGAGGTAGCCTACTGGAACTGCGCCAGCAAAGAAGGGATCGGCCAAACGCTGCAGGACATGTAGAAAGTCGTATAATGAACCCTTGTCCTGATTTCGGTGTTCCCGAAATTGCTCGAGGAGCGTTAGGGTGTATCCGGTCTGGGGATCCTTGACGGTGCCCGGAAAAATGCCGGCCTGCAGTAGTTGCTGGAATTCGGGGATAGTGTCGATACCGTTCGCCTGCGGGCATGCGCAGAACCTGATCTGGGTGGCATGTATCCCGTTAGAGTCCACCAGCGTGAATAGTCGGTTTTGACCGGATTCGGGGCAACACAGTCCGTCATGGCCAAGAAACAAGGCGGCTTCGGGCTTGACTCGGCACAGGTCTGTTTTCTCGAAGAACCTCTCATTCGAATTCCAAACCAGAGCCCAGTGCGTGGGCATGTTGCGATGCCTGTCCAACCAGCACTGGCGACAAACAACTGCATCCTGCAGACAGTCGGCGCAGCGCACCTCCCGCAAACGCTGCCGGACACCACAGCCGCACGGCGAGAGAACACGCGCATCGTGTTGTCTGTCCAGCAACGCCTGGAGAAATATCTCTTCCTGTTGGCAGAGCTCATCTAAATGAGTGACATGCTGGACCAATCGTCAATGCTCACCACCCTTGGTCAGGTATCGCGTACCTCGCGTGCTTTCTTGGATTCCGCCTCTGTTGTGTGACATGTGGCCGTGATTTCGTAGCTAGGTTGCGCCCCCGGTTCAGAGTCGGGGTCCAGAGGCGCAGAGTCGTCCGCAGAGGGCCCGCGCGTGATGGTGTCTTCATTGTTTTCTTTGTTCTTGGGAGTGGCGACAGTGGCAACATGTGCCACCGGCCGTTGTTCGGAGTACGCCGGACCTACCGCAGGATCAATGTTCAGCGTAAACTGAGGCACACCGGTGGGAAGCAAGGGGCCCGAGGATGACACTGGTGGACGCGGACTCGGCCCGTTCTTCTGGGGTCGGGACTTCGCCTTTGACTTTTTCGAAACCAACATTTCAAAGAATAAGCACGTCTAAAGGACCGAATTTTCAGTCAAGAAATGAACACAAGTCTGAAAAAAAATCAAGGACGCACTCAAAAAAACACTCTTCACGTCGAAGAGACAGAAATCTCTTGTGGAAAAATAGAGGAGAGACCTGGCGGCCTTCAGTAGTGTTTACACATCGTGGCGCGCGACTTACCCGTGTCAATCGCGCAATATTTCGACGCGACGTGATGGGAGGACAGAAGTCGGAAATTCGCGTCGGGAGCAATTCTCCATCACGTGCACTTCAGTTTCGGAATGACAATGCCGAGCAACGAGATCATTGATGCGCGATCAATCGCGCTGATGCGCCTTGGCCAAGAATGCCGCCTGAATAAATTTGTGGCTAGTTGTGAGGAGTATGAGAATGTGTTTACCCAATGAATACCGTATGAAGAATCCTCCAACGTCCTTATCTTTACTCCAAGCACTTGGCGGTAAGCCAACTCCGCGCCCTCACACAGCGCGACCTCCCACCCTCCTTCTTTGTGGTCTCTGCGACGAACGATTCAGCTATTTCTCACTTGGGTCCCAGACGATATCGTAAGTCGTTTCAACCCAATTATTCTTGTGGGGCCTCTCACTCTGACTTCCGACTTGTGCGTTACTTCCAATCCGGTCTTCTTCACTGTTACTTCCTGTTACTTCCCATCTGGTCTTCCTCATTTCGCCTGATGTTGCAGCACATTAATAGTAGCAGCCCGATGCGCGGATTGGAGCATAGAGGTTAACTGGACCTGGGTGCACTGACAAGTCAACATTCTGTTCTTCAAAGCGACGAATGACCGACCAAATGTTGATTGAAAATTCACCGAACCCTGGATATCTACAATATCCAATCTAGTAAGTAATCGGATGCTAGGTGAAGTGGAAATGTACGCACTTAAACATCGCAGTCGGATTCGGAGACCGCCACTTTGGATTTTGAGACCGTGATGATTCTAGAAGCCAACGTTCTCCTGCCCCAATTAATACACAAAATTTGTAGATTCGAAATACGGAAGCAGAGCTAGTGGGAACTAGGCAGAAACACCTGAGTGAGTATTAAGTGATTGGTTTCCGTATGGAAGTGAAATCTACGCACCGAAAAGTAAGAGTTGGAGCGGGAGACCGTGATGATTCTTGAAGCCAACGAAGACTCATTGCAGAGTGGGCTTTCTCCTGCTCCCAGTCATACACAAAATTCGTGAATTCGGAATCGATTCGTAAATACAGAGCTAGTGGGAACTAGGCGGAAATTGTGTGCATTCGTAACAAAAATTCGTGAATATGGAGTTTGTCGGACTACATGACTAAACAGGACGTCTTTAGGTTCTATCTACAATAGTTTATTTCGATCTCGACATGTTCCTGTACGGGTGGCCAACAGGGATCTTGGGCGCCCAAATGCGACGAGCGGGAACGCGCGGCGCCGGCAGGGTCTGGATTGGCGCTACGGTCGAGTCAATTAGTTCAGGGACAACCAAAGCTAAGAAGGACGAACGCGGCGGCGAAGGCGGTGGCATGCGGAACTCAGCGAGCCGCGTGGTGCGGAACTCGCTGCGCAGGGCAAAGACTTCGTCGAGTTGACGACGGACCTTCTTCAAGTCTTCTGCATATAGGTCGTACGGTTCGCCGTTGTCGAGACCGTCTTCGCGAAGTTTGTAGAGGTCGTCGTAAGCGAGCCCATGGCGCTTGACGAGGCGGTCGAGGTCGTCTCGCACTTCGCTGCGCATCTTCGGGCGGCGAAGGTAAGTACGACCTGGGGGGGCTTGCGTCATGGCAGGAACTGGAATTACCGATAAGTGGAATGATGTGAGGTGTGAGAAGAATGAAAAAATCACGGACCAGTATGAAGAGCACATCCGGTTGGAACTTCCTGGCAAGCGACCGAGCCAGGAGGGCAGGTGCACTAGAGGGCGGAATGAGAAAGTGAAAGAGGATGAAACGCAGTGAAATCACCTCCGGCGTTGTCTCCGAATCCTCCTCCCAATCGAATCGAGGATTGCTGAGAGAGTACTTCCAGCAAGCCTTGCAAATCAGGTCGCAAGGATCCAAAGAGTCGTCTTCTTTGTCGAGAATGTACCACCCAAAACCCCACAGAGCAACGGGTAGCTGGCATTTTTTGCACGACTTGCCGATGACCCACAGATTCCGGGCGGCCATGGAATCGAGTTCGTTGCGTGTGAAACACATCGCCACTGCCGAATCTTCCAAAGAAGAGCTTGCGTTTATGTCGAAGCGGGGCGTAGGGACACGAAGGCGTGCTTGGTCGACGAGTGTACCAGGGGGAAGAGGCGCACGAGTACGAGTATTCCGTATAGGACCGGTCATGGTGGTGGCAAGTTAGGTCGTCGGCCGTCTGGAAAAAGTCTATGTTATTTCAAGAAAGAGACAAGCATGCGAGAGACTTCACCTTGTTTCTTGGATCCGAGCCACCAGCCTGAAATGGAAACTGAAAATGATAATGCACCAACGCTTTGCGGATTCGTTTTCGCGAGATGTACTGGCTTCAACAGAAGATCCCATTGTACGGACACTTTGCCATTGTGAATTGAAGCACACAATACAATCTTCTTAATTGCCACAAACCCAAAAGGTAACACAAATTGTCATTATATGGACGCTTTGACAGAACTTTGTGACAGCAAAGCTTTGGTCTGTCTTGAAATGGAGAACAGATAAAATAAATGGTCTGCCACATAGAAAATTTTACCGCCCACCTTCTCGCGTTCTCCTCACCATGGCATCCGATCTTACTTTGACCCGCTGTCTCTTTGGAAATTTCAGACCCCACGACGAGCTTAATCTCCGCCACCTGGCAGCCCTGCGCAAAGTCCTCGAGGTTGTTGGGGAGGCGACGGTGATGGAAATACTGCAACGCCGGACCGGACTCAGGATGGTGATGGGGACAGGGGGAACGGCGTACCGTCTCGGGACTATTTACACTTCACGCGTTGCAAGTCTCTTCTGAATGGGAACCTGTACTCTTGGCTTACCGGCACTAGGTCAACGGGCGCCTGGTAACGCGAGAGTACGCCGTCGAGCACGCTGTGCGAAATCAGCTGGCCGCCTACCTCGCCGGTTACGACTTCACCTACAGAAAGCAGGGGCTCACCTACCTCCTCCTTGACCCGCTCTCAGACCATCCACGGGGAGCTCTGCAGGAAGCCGAGCAAGCTTGGCACGACTGGGTCGTACCGTACCTTGCAGAACGCGGTCGCGTCCGGCCGGAGTGGGCGCTCGAACCCCTTCATGGAATGCAGCGAGTACGCGTAGCGCCGCCCAGAGGCCTTAAGCGCAAGCGCTATGCTCCCCCCCCTCCCCAACCCGCCCCCAGCGGCCCAGGATCCAGCCGCCTCCTCGCTATCCGTGTTCCCGATGATGAGTCGGATGCGGCCCCTCGTCCTCGTCGTCGGCCCGTCAAGAACTTGCCAAAGAGGTCGTCCACCGCGCGCCTGGTGCACCTGGGAACTCTTGACTTGACGATTTAGCTGATTTGCATAGAATCAGTGGCTTCCCACTGTGCTGTAGTGTAATTTCCACCTTATGCGATTAAAATCCCAAATTTTTGGCCATTTTTCCAGTCGACGACCATGAGCTTTCTTCAGTCAAGACTTGGAGTGAGGCTTCAGGTCGACATGTTATATCTATTAAATTTAGCCCGCCCTTTGAATTCAGCGCCCTTGACCGACTCGCTCAAGGTCATGGCGGCCTTAAGCAAGTTGGGAAGGCGCCACGGGAGCAATTGCCCGTCACATGCGCTCCAGCCTCGGAAGACCGATGCCGAATATTTCCCGCCTGCGTCCGCCCATCACCTTGAAAGTGTCGCGCCCGTAGTAGTCACAAATTCTTGTAGTAGAGCTGAATTCAGAGCACAACTGGTAGCTATAAATTCACGAAGAACGCAAAATGAAATGCTAAATACTGCATAGGAATGAAAAACGGAACGGATGTCGACTAATACAATGGCTAGCGGCGCGTCGGAGGAGGACATCGGTGAGGCCATTACGCTGCAAACTTGTATTTGTTAAAACTGAAGTGGTTTCCGTGATTTCAGGTAGGCAGCAAGCTATGCCAATTTCGCTGGAGGATATCTACCCCGACGCATTGCATGCAAGCACCCCGCCCGCATCTCGCTCGTCCAGTCCGCCTGCTCGAAAACGCCAGCGACTCGCCGAGGCCTCGCAAATCCCCAAGCGAGTTCTGAGGCTGATGAAGACGACCCCCAGGAAGACGACGAGGATGAGGAAGAGAGCGGGTCCGCGGATTTTATTGACAACAAGCCCAACCACCGGTACAGTGCGTTTCCCCTGGTCCCGAGCCCCGATCCCGGGCCAGAAAGCCGTGACGCGGAACTGCTGGCCGCCTACTATGACGAAAGGGCGCGAGACGAGCATGAGCGTGAGCTTGAGGAGGCGGAGGTGAAGTGCGACTGCGGGCAGGCGGGGGCTAATGTTATTCCGCAATTCCTGCCTTTCCCAACGCGGCCTCTGGATGGTTTCTGTGTCGCGCCCTACTGCGAGCTTCGCTTGGTAGATTTCATGACCACAATGAAAGGTGTCGCGCTCGTTGGAACTCAGGGGCCGGGCTCCCGTCTTGTGTTCTACGAGACCCAGGCAGCCCCAGAGCATGGTGAAGAGAACGACGGGGACGGCGCGCCAGAGGGGGACGATGCCAAGAAGCCGGCTGAGGCCCACATTGCCATAGCTCATACCGTGGCCAGGCAGGTACAAGCGTGGCTCCGCAAGGAGCATGTCTGGTTTCGTGGTCCTGAAGAGATTCCACTCGCCGAATGCAGCGCGCTGCTCGAGCTGCCGCGGGCCAATCTTGATTCCATGGACACGAGGTATAATCGCTTTGGGCGTCTGAAGAGCAGAATTTTCAATGGAATATATTACGACGACCTCATTTTCATTGCACCTAGACAAGAAGATCAAATCTGGGTGGTACCCCGAGTCCACGTCGATGTTTCACCACTGCCGCCAGAGCAACGACCACCCCGCCGTCTCTGGGATACAAATGCTCTCAAGGAGCACATCCCCTTGAACAAACTCGACTTCATGAACCGGGGTGAACGATGTGTTTGGGGGCGGCGGGTTTTTGCTCCCAATTGCGGGCTCGAAATCCTACCATTGTCCTCGAAGCACACTGTGGTGGGCGTGCATCCCACTGACGACGAACTGGAGCCTTTTTTTGCTAGCAAATGCCCAGAGATCGCGGCTGCCTTCAAGGGCGTCATTTGCGCGCTACAGGAGGGCGATCGAGTGGTGTCTATCTCAAGGCACGGCTGGGACGTTCAAGACGCAGGGGAAATCGTGGCCTTCTTTGAGCGCCGTGAGGCCAAGCAGTGCCTCCGGATGGCAGTATGCCTGCTGCCCCTCCGAATGAATCAGGCGGAGCGGACTGCCGCGTTCGATGGGTCCTTGAGAATGATGCGGACGAAGATGATAGGGGACGCCGAGGTTCCCAAGCGCGCCGAAGTTTTCCGCGTTTCGGAATTGCGACTGCATGTGCTCAGCCCACGCCACCGAGTCAATGCCGGGGACCGTGTAGTCGTCGTTGCGGGATCCACCCATCGCGGATTCGGTGGCCGCATCAGCGAATTTATCGACGAGGAAACAATTCGCTTCGATGCGCTGGAACCCGAGGCGGCGGCTGGACTGGAGGTAGCACTTAGGCATGTACGTCGAGATTTCCGATGTGGGGACATCGTGCGCGCAGTGCGGGGGGAATACCAAGGGCAAATCGGACTTATAATTGCGCTGTATCTCGGGGGTGAAATCGAGGTGTATATAGTCAGTCTATTCGCTATATCCAGTCTATTCGACCTAATATTACAATTCTCTCAGTGTGACGATGTCCAAACGGGTAACTTTGTGGATTCCGAGACAGGCGAGCTGAAGGTGAGGTGCCAATTGTCCTAATTAGGCAATATCCCACCCTGAAGTACCTAAAGGGACTAATGATACATTTTTGTTTTTCAGGTCACGACTGACGAATGGCGGGGCCAAGATGTAGATGCCACGGAAGTTAAGGTGGTGCGTGAGGTGTCCCTGGTGAGTTTGAGATGCTGACTGCATTGTAGATCAAATTGCGGACGCACAATGTGGTATTTGTGCCATTTCAGCATCGCCTAGACCCAATCGGGCGGACACGGCAAGAGACTGGGGCACCTTGGGATCGTGCGCGCGCGGAATGGGAACGGGACATCATGAATACCGGACAGTTGGTGACGGGCATGTTCGTACGGATACGATGGGGCCCAAAGAAAGCCCAGTTTGGCGTCGTTACAGGCTACCGATACACCAAGCCCACCATCGCAGAAAACTTGGTCCAACGCAGGACGTCTACTCGCAAGGAACTCACTGAGGACATCCGCATTCAGGTAGTTGTGGAGCACTCACAGACCACCCTGGACTTGCCAATTGACAAGGTGGTCGAGCGCTTGTGAGATTCTCTCTACCCGGACACTGAAACGTTTCTGAGGGAAGAATTATAGTTCCGGGCTGCCTCTGTTGGTGGCCGTTTTGCTGCACAGGTACCGCAAGCTGTATGACTTTGAGAAGAGAGCCGAGCGCCCCCCGACACCACCACTACCCACGATGGAGGTAGGGAACTTGACCGAGGCTGAGCTCACAAAAGTGGTACCGGTGCCTACCACCAGCGTACCAGATATCGGTATAGCTCCAGTCCTTTCACGCTAGTTCCAGCTGACTGAATCTTGCAGGTGAAACAACGGGATTATGGCTGACCCACAAGAACCTCGCTCGAAAACGTATTGACGTCCAAGTCGTCAGTCCGGATAGTCTTGTACGTCTTCGGAAGGAGCCGAATATTGGGAATAGGGTCGGAGTCAAAGTGATGAAGGTGGCGGGATATAATGGATATGTTCGTCCATTCGACCGTGCGGTAACGGAGGCGAAGGCGTACTCGAGCGTGCTCGAGTTTCTTTCGTTGGGGAGGGACGCGCTGGTGCCTATGGTGGCCCTACGTCCTCTGCGCACGACCCCTGTCAACGGGCAGCACGGAGAAATGTGCTGCATCAGTGCCCGGCGATGCAGGGTCATCATTATCGGCCCCGACGTGCAAGGAAGCCGCAGTCGAATTGGAGAATACGCGGAGACTGTACCCGAGTCGACTCCCGGCGCTGGGATCGAAATTGTCCGAGTCCGATTTGCTTGGGAGCGGCTGGAGAATGGATCGGATTACCAGGCACATGCGCAGTATCAGCTGCCATGCCTGTGCTCTGCGCTCAATCGGGAGACGCCAACCAAGCCAGGCCAGCCGCCACTGCCGCCCACGGACTTTGATAAAAAACGAGGTTAATGTATTTACTTCACGCACACCAAGATGTCCCCTCGTCACTCACATAGCATGTATTTTTTGTAAATAACATACGTCTATAAAACCGTGTTTAACAATTCTAATAATGTCGTGTAAATAATGAGAATAATTGGACTTCTTGGGCAGTAACAGACGAAGAGACGGGGGGCTTGGTTCCGGATTCAGGTATGATAATTCCTCTTTGAAAGTTGTTCCGACGCTGATTTTTTTTTGTAAATAGCATACATCTATGAAACGATCTTCAACCATTCTAACTAATAATATTGTGTAAATAATGAGAGTAATTGGGCCTTGGGCAGTAAGAGACGAAGACACGGGCCACTGGGTTTAGTTCGTACAATAATTCTTTCAAAATTGTTCCGATACTGACAATGCAACCTAGCGCTTGAATCGGCCGCTTGAGTGGGATAACTCGTTAAGGGAATCCAAGCCACTTCAATAAGCGAACCATTATTGTCTGTCAAAGCGCTCTCGGTAACCAATTGGGAAACTGCGGCCTGTCTGAGTATCACTTGTCCTTTCCGCCCACCTACTTCGATTTACGACTCGAAAAATCCTCCCGCCTCTCTTTCAGACGGCAATGAAAAACGCTTCGGAAACCCTCGTTGAAACAACAACCTCGACATTGGAGGCAGATGTACAGACGGCGTCACTGCCATTCCCGGAAGGAGTTCCAGCGGAGTACATTGGGGTGAACATACCTTTGATTGTAGACAGACCAAGGTATCTCAGGTGCGTCGTACAAACTCACGAACTGATTGACAACATGATGCTAACCCGATTATCAGGACCCTCGTTTGCGAGCATTTTACACTCGACGGAAGCTTCAAGGTCAAACGCAACAACGGGAGCAATACAGCGTTGTACGAACTCACAGACTGGTTGAGAACATGCTGCTAACCCGATTTTTAGGCACCTCGTTTGCGAGTATGTTACGCTCGACGGCAACTTCAAGGTCACACACGACGCGCGATAAACCGCTGACGCACGGCGAGTGCTCTGCGCTCAATCGGGAGACGCCAAGCCAGGCTATCCACCACTGCCGCCCACCGACTTCGATCATAAACTAGTTATTTCACGCACACCAAGTCGTCTCATCGTCATTATTTTTTGTACAAAGTATACGTGTATAAAACCGCGTTTAACAATTCTAATGTTGTGTAAATAACGAGAGTAATTGGACTTGGGCAGTGAGAGACGAAGAGACGGGAGGCGGGGTTTTGTTCCGGATTCAGGTACGATAAATCCGCTTTGAAAGTTGCTCCGAGACTGACAATGCAACCTAGCGCTTGAATTGGCCACGGGGTAGGGTTACTCGTTAAGGCAATCCAAGCGACTTCAATAATTGGCGATGCCTTATTGTCTGTCAAAGCGCATTCGGCAAGCAATTTGGAAACTGCAGCTTGTGTGACTCTCTGACTTGTCAATTCCTCCCACCTACCTCGACCTGCGGCGCGAAAAATCCTCCCGTCCTCCTCTCACCAATCATGCCGCGCAAAAAGGGCGAGAAAGGCGACACCAACGCCGACCCCAAGGCTTCAAAGATGTTTGCTACGTACGTGGAGGCCGACGTCCCCGACCGCATGGCCGTGCCACTCTTGGTGCGAGTCGACTTCAACAAAACAGGGGAGCTTCCTATACCGAAACTCTCCGACCACCAGCGCAGCTTTGTTCTCGGCGTGTGTTTGCGCGACGTCGACGTTGCGGGCTTGACCGAGGCGCACTGGAAGGCTTTCAAGACTAAAGCCTTCAACGAAGCCCTCGGGTCGAAGGCTTTCCAGCACCAGTCGGGACCGGACGATGCCGAAGAAGAAAGATTACTGATAGCTGAGCGCGTGGCCGAATGGAAGCTTGCGCATCCAGACAAGTGTGTCGAAACCAGCAGCGGGGACATCCAAGACGACAATGTCGACAATGCCACTCACGCGGCACTTCTACGAGGTTACTCCAAGGCTGCCTGGAAGAATGTAAGTCGTTTATTTCTTGGGCTCCGATTGACTCTGATGATGCGCAGTCGATTCTCAAGTGCTTTGCGAACAAAAGGTCGGCGAAGAAGAGTAAGAAAAAGACCAACAATGAGTCCGCCGACGCGACACCAAAGGCGACTCTTGGGGACGTTGCGAAATTGCTCGATTTTACGACACTCAATGGACGCAAAAAGTTCGCTGCCGAGGAGCAAGACGCTATCGCTGCGCTCGCAGCGGCTTTACCCGACGACATCAACTTGGGTGCCAGGACGCGCAAAGCAGAGCGGCTGCTGTGGGAGAAGCAGAATGCAGAGGAGTGGGATGCTGCCGCCACAAAGATCAACGAGAATACCGACTGGGTGGAGTAAGTGATGTTAATTGTCTCCGTGCCACTGGGCTCACTAGAATATTGCAGACGACAAAATACTGTCAACGGTGGCTTCAAGTCCATGGTGCAAGCCCTCAACGAGAGCAAGCAATTCCGACCATTTGCTGCGGTGATGTGTATGGGCTGGATTGACGTCGATGAGAACGTTCAATTCAATTGGTAGGCAGTCTGTGCGTACTTGGGATCTATACTGATTGTGGCGACAGGGTGGAGGCCGTTCCAGATGGGATATCCATTCCGCACGGCTTCAAGGAGAAAAACCACGCGTGTGTGCAAGGTTTGGCCGACCGCATGAACGACTGGCTCGCGGGGCCGCTGAAAGGTACGCTAGCTTTATTTTTGGGTTTTTCATGGGTGGCACCGGGTTTAATGGCGGGGACAACAGAGTACGTCCAAGCCGAAACGCGGAAGAACACCGCGCGAGAAATACCCACCTTCCCTCTGGCCCCCGAAGATGTGTACGACCAGGCACAGAAGAAGCTGGTCATTATAGTCTCAGCATACTTACAAGAGTCATACGGTGCGTGGCGCGAATGGTACTTGATTATCCTTGACGGCTCACTTTAACTCACTTGATTGCGTACAGAGTACGCGTTCGGGACACAAGACATTCCTTGGGCCGATATCGTGGAGAGGCCCACTGACTTCTACGACCCTGAGCGAGTGGAGACGCCACTCAAGGCGCCAAATTCGCTCAAGCCGGGCGAATGGGTCGAGCTCGCTGAAAATCTGGCATCAGTAGCTGGCGCAGGCACACCAAATCTTTTTCGCAAGCCAATGAAGCTCGACGACGATGGAGGGCCAAAGGGGACAGCACCCAAACCGCCTTTCGCCCCGATGCCACCTGCGCCCATCATCCCGGGGCCCGTGGACGACGATAACGAAGAACGCAGTGACAAGGGCGCACCCAAGTCGCCCAAGCCACCTGCGCCCTTCATCCCAGGGCCTGAGGACGTCGCGCCCAAGCCACCTGCGCCCTTCATCCCAGGGCCCGAGGACGTCGCGCCCATCATCCCACCTGCGTCCATCATCCCAGGGCCTGAGGACGTCGCGCCCAAGCCACCTGCACCCTTCATCCCAGGGCCCGAGGACGTCGCGCCCAAGCCACCTGCGTCCATCATCCCAGGGCCTGAGGACGTCGCGCCCAAGCCACCTGCGCCCGAGATCAGCAAGGGAGAGGACTACAACGACGGAGAAGACGACAGCGCGGGGGGACAGGAAGGAGGGAGTGGTCGTCGTCTCACGAGGACGTCTACGAAGGCGGCGGCAGCGGCGAAAGCAAAGGTGGCGGTGGCAACGAAGAAGGCCAGGGCGGCGGCACCGGCACCGGCCAAGGCCCCACGTCGTAAGGCAGTTCCGAAGCGCGTGCGGGAGGAGGAGGAAGAGCAAGAGGAGGAGCAGGTAAAGCCGCAGGCGAAGAAGCGGCGGCGGCGAAAGACTTGAGTCAGCGGGCGGACTCAAGTATCTGGATGACTCAAGTATGGGACGACTCAAGTATGGGGGACGACTCAAGTATGGAGGACGACTCAAGTATGGGGGACGACTTAAGTATGGGGGACGGCTCAAGTATGAGGGACGGCTTAAGTCGGATTTCTTGTATTTCATGTACCTACCACATGTACGATATATGATACAGATATATGAGATATATCGTGTATGACTTAAGTCATCGCAGAGGGCGACTTGAGTGGTTTTGGCCGACTCGAGTTGGGGGCGCGACTTGAGTGGGTATGCCGCAGAGGGCAGACATGCCTGGCAGTGGGTGGAACATGGGGTGGAGCGACTTGAGTCGCGCCGTGACTTAAGTCAGGGACTTAAGTAAAAAATCGGTCCAACCGCCTCTTGACTTAAGTGGGGCTCGGATAGTTTCACGGACTCACCCACTCTGTACCCACCAACTCGTGGTCCGTCCGGACAGCTGACCTTCTGATTTTATTGTGACACATATTCCCCTTAATATTCACTTCATTATACGCCTCATTTCCCCTTTTTCAAACTCAACCTCGCCGTAACTGTCATTTCTTGACTAATATTTGATGCTCTACTAGTGTTCCTCTATTGTTTTCTCTAGTTCCTGGCTCCTGATTAGTATGATTCTTACTTTGTTTTACTCCATTTGCTCTGCACTCTATCTGTATAAATACTGAAGTTTCTCTCAATACAGCTCAGCTTTAGACTGTCCACATTGTGCATTGCTTAAGTTCGCATCGCCTCCGCTACCGCCCTCACTTCTGCGAACTCGTTCTCGCTCCCGTCGTCTCACCCGCTCCCGGCCACTTGGTCACGTGTCATGGCACCAGACTATATTGAAAACTCGCATTTTAATTATTTCTACTACCCTACTTCGTGCAGCTTATACTTCATTGTTAGCTCGTGCTGAGTCGGCTGGTAGGCACGACACAGCCTACCCTTCTTATCTTCCGCTCATCTCAGCCTCATCCTTCCCTCACTATGTTTGAGGAGGCGGCGGATTTCACCTCCGGTGAAATAAAGGCCTATAGGAAATTTGTGTGTTACCCACTATAAAAGATTTATGTGCCAACACTCTGCCTCATGGCTCCTTCTAGGTGTTTCCCGATGCACTTGCGGCGCCAGACCATGACCCGTTTTTCTCCGTCGAAAATGCGCCCTCCTGGATCACATCACTTGGATTTCAGCTGTATCTGATGTACGACGACTCGGGTGATTCCAATTCCCTCTGGACATCCGACATCGCATCGACCATACAACTCAAGGCATATCGAAGCTATGTATGCTTTCTTACACCTAACAGCAACCAAAAGATCCTCAGTGATCAATACGTGGGGCATTCTTTTGTCAGTCTGGAGAGTCCGGAGAGCTGGATCAATCCCCGCCCGTTGGAAGCATACATGTTGATGACCTATGGGTCATTCGAGGATTATCGTGGTCGGCACCAGGATTCTACCCCCTTCAGTTCTCGTGCTCCGTCTCGAGCATCCTCACTAGCTGGATCTCAAGCTAGTAGCTGTATTTCCTGCATTCCATCTTCTCGAGCAAGCACACCCGCCTCTTTTGCCACCTCGGATGTGATGTCCCGTCCAGCAAGTGCTATGTCGATTTATAGTTCCATTGATGGTCGCGAATCGGATGAGGAATTTCCTGACCCCCGTGATCTGCTCGTAATCTCAACGGTTCCGGCACAGCCCGCATCCCCTCCGATCGAGCATCAATCCTCGGAAGAGTTGAAATCCAGGCCGAAAGGAAAGGGTAAAGGAAAGCTCAGGGCAAGCATCAAAATCACTCGACAGGAGTACGTTGATATGATATTGGATAACTCGAGTGTGGAATCAACCTGGAGCGTCCCACGCACTCCCACCGCTATTCGTGTCGACCTGTCGCAATCTATGGATAAACTTAGCATATCAGATGGCCGATTTTTAACACTGGATGCATTCATTCGGTCAGAGGTCACACCGCAAAAGGAAATGTTTCTTGTTGGATGAAAACCGACCGTGAAACAGGTAGTATCAATTCAAGTTCTAAACCTAGCTGAAAGTACGAGTGTCATTGTAATATAGAGTGAAATTGAAATACCTACTTTCAGAATTCATTTCAGTGTTATAAAGAAAGGCAGTTTCCTTGCATCATGAAAGCTTCCCAGAAACTCCAAGTTTCACAGTGCCTTTCAAGGCCACCAAAAGTGCCAGTTTCAGGCATAATGAAAGCCGCACTGAAAGAACCACTTTCGGTGCCGCTTTCCGATACCCCCGAAACAACAAGTTTCATTTCTGCGTGATTTTTGCCATTGGTCCGGGAAATACCGGACCAATAGCAAAAATGCCGCAGCTTTCTTTATGCCTCAAACTCATTCTTTCAATGTTTTTGAAAGGCACGCTAAAAGAGTCTCTTTCAGCATAGCTTTCTTTATTCGTGAAACTACTTCCTTCAGTGGCCTTGAAAGGTACTGTGAAACTGGGACTTTCCAAGACCCTTTCATGATAGAAAGAAACCAGCACTCTTTGTGACACTCAAAGGGCTTTTGAAACAAGCCGTTTCAATTTCACTCTATATTACATTGATATTTGTATTTTCAAGGAGGTTTATAACTGAAAGTGATACTACTTGTTTCACGGTCAGTTTTCATCCAACAAGAAACATTTCCTTTTGCAGTGTGGGTACGCTGTCTCTATCGTCTTGCTGAATCTCTGTGACCGAATATTTATGCTGCAGGACCAGGATTCGTGGGGCGGTTCAAGCGGGCACACAAAGGGTGATGGCAAGGTGTTGGGATTCTTCCCCGAGGATCTTGGCAAAGCCGTTGAGTGCCGCCGCTGTCAATTTCCATGCAATGGCGTTGATGCCTGTCAATTGCTCGACCCAAATCTCTTTGCTGGTTGCGAGAGGTTCACACCGGACATGGAGGGAATGCAGGAACTATGGCACCGCGAGCTCGATTCGAACGAACAAGAGGCGGAGTCGGCCACTGCCATTATTGCACGGTACGGCAGCATTTTATTTCTCTGCCGGTTCTGGAGTTGATTCATATTGATAGGTTTTACACTCGAATTGTTCATTCGAAGTGCAAAATCAAATGTGATGGGTTGCCCATGCTCGTTTGCCTTGCAAATGTTAGTTCAATTGTTTGAGTTTTGGATCAGATTGTTGCTGACCCTATAGCAGCCTTATGAAGGGAAAACACGCTTTGTTGGGTGCTTAAACTGGTCACGGGCCCAAAAGGATAAGCACCATTGCTGGCCGATCCCTCACAACGTCAAGGAGGCAGAGCTGCAATTTGTTATAGAACATGATGGTCTTCTGCCGGCCACGCATCAAAGCCCAAACATGAACGAGACATGTATTTTCACGGTACACCCCCGTATTGGATTGAAACATTGTCGTATGTGCCTTGCTTCTCATCACGATCAGTGGTTAACTCCTTCCCACAGGCTTTAGCCATGTTGTAAAATCATACCCGCAAGCATGCAGTCTCGACAGTGCCCCACAGAGATGATTGTTTTCATCCCAGTGGAGGCTGAGAAGACGCCCGCTACCCGGTACAAGGCACTCGTCATTCTGCGAAATGCACTCAATCATCCAATGCATCCGAAAATTAAACCCAGTAGCGAAGATCGAGTTAAGCTCGGAGCTGCAGTTCGTGCCATTGGCCTTACTGGTTTGACGCCCATGAGGCTTCTTAACGGTGAGTGCGAGGTTATTATTTGTGGTTCATCTGGTCTTATAAATTTCAGCGCCATATCCATCGTCTACGACGGACATCGAGTTGCAGAACAGAGTCCAGCATTCACCGACACTCGGAAGGTTCACGAGTTTATCGGTGCGGAGAAGAGAAAGGAACACCCACAAGGATTGGGATGGGATGGTATTCGAGCCCCCAAATGTTAAACATGAACTGATTCTTCCCAGGCGTACTCTATCACATCACAAAGGAAATCGAGCTTGTGAAATCCGAACAGTATATTCACACGGTCATGAATAAGAACGGTTGGAAGCTCGTAGTCACCCTGCACCCTCAGATTGTCATGCACATTCACCGAATCCTGTATTTGGTCATCGACTACACCTTCAAACAGATCGAAGGTTCAATGGATGAATGGGAGGTAGTTGGGTTTCTGGATCGAGCCCAATGTCGTCAGTTTATGGCTCCGGCATGTCTGGGAACTTGCTTATCTATTTAACAGGGGTCACATTCGGAAGCCTATATTGCGACACCAAAAAAACAGAGGCGTTCGAACAGCTCTTTACTGAGCTCTTTGCAACGGTCAAAAACATCACGGGTGAAACCTTCAAACTCGCACCGTTTTTTCCAGAGGCGAAGTGCCGCATCATCATGCTGGATGGTGAGGTGGCCCAGGGGCTGGGCCTCGGCGACTTCCTTGTGAAATACAACGACCCGAATATTAGCGGAATTTACACTCGCAATCCTCTCAAGCTGCTTTCTTCATGCCTCAAAACTTGCACCAACCATTTTGAACGGTACGAGCTGCGGGTTGACCGTGCATATCCTGAAAATGACCTCCATTCAGCCACGTCAATGATTTGCCCGTCGAGATCTCGAAAGCCATAATTCAGAAACTCAAATCGATCATGTGGCTCACGACACAAGAAGAAATCGACGAGTGGCACAGATTTGCCGCGGCTCAGACTCATCCAGCGATACACAGTGAGCTGGTTTTAGCTCGGGCAGTCCTCTTAGGCTCTTATTAACCGCCCTTTGAGATTGGTACCTCCAGAAAATGGCGAACCCATGGATCTTTCCTTCCATCAATAAATTCCTTTCGAAGATTAGTAACAATAATTGGGACATCACCCCGAACCACTCCAACCTTGTTGAAACTGCCCATGCAGGCTGCAACGCAGAGACGGCAATTGGAGTAACACTTCTCACGGGGATTATGCAGTTTGTTTTCCACGCCAACTGTCTTTCTCAGTTCTCAGTTCTCAATAGGGCCCAAGAGCGCGACAACGTCATAGCGGCAGAGTTGAATAGGCTCGACCAAAATGGTGTAATGCGTCACCGGTTCAACGGTAGCGCTGAACGCGAGAAGTTGTCCGCCCAACGGAAGGTCCGGAACATGCGGAAAACAGCCGTGTGGAACGATCATATAACCGGGTACGAGCTTAAGGCTGAGCGCGAGAATGGGCTGTTGGAGAACAAGGCATCGCTCGAGCGAGAGGGCACACTCCAAGCGCAGGTGAAATCGCTCCGGGACACTATTCAGCTTGACAAGCGTCGCACTGACTTGAAGGAAGAGCTCAACGAAGTACGCACGGAAATTGAGCAAGAGAAATCCGGACGTTGTGAATGGGTGCTTCGTCGCACTGAACTTGACAGGCAAATCAACGAACTATGCAGTGGTCCCTTGGCAGGAACTCGTATCAATGGTAGACGCCCTACCGAGCGCCCGACGGGGGAGATCGAACCTCTGGCTCCCTCAACTCTGTAAGGGCAACCTCAGCTCCGCGCGGAGCGCGGGAGACTAGCGGGAGAATCCGAAGCAACTCAATTTGAGGTACTAAATACAGAGTTCTAGAATACGCACCTAGCGGGAGAATCCGAAGAGAAGAAAGGATGAGGATTCCCACGCTAGGCGAGGTTTTTTATAAGTACTAGCCAGTAGCACGTGTCCGGAGGGATCGGCAGTGGTCTCGAGCTTGATCGCACAGCATGTGCCAGTGAGAGCGACCGGACGGAGGGGGACGGAGGGGAAAGGAGTCCGGAGAGACGGGAGGTGACGTTCCGGGTGGAGGCGCAGGCTGAGGTGCGGGTCCGAAGGCCGGACAGTCGGGCGAGGCCGGACGAAGGATCGGACGAGGCAGTGGGGCAGTGCGATGGGCCGGAGCCGGATGGACGGACGGACGGACGGACGGACGGGTGGTTCCCCTGACAAACTCAAGATGTCACACGAAACACGATGGATGAAGGAGTGGTGGATGATTCGGGTGTGTCTCACTGCTTTTTACTGTCCTGTTCAATGGCATTGATTTGTTTACAGACTTGGTGCAGACGAAGGATCGGACGAGGCAGTGGGGCAGTGCGATGGGCCGGAGCCGGACGGACGGACGGACGGACGGACGGACGGGTGGTTCCCCTGACATCACCCCCCCCTTGGAATGCGGCGTCCCGACGCATGAATCGGACCTGGGCGTCGCGCCTCCGGAACGAGAGCGAGTCGAAAGCGGCCGAGGCGATCCGGTGCGGGGCGTTAGGGTAGCGTCGGTAGTAGGCATCAATGGCGTCTTGGGCGAAGACGTCGGAGTGCTTTACCCATTTATTGTGTTCCGGGCCGTAGCCTTTCCACTGCACCATGTACCAGAGGCTGCCGTAACGGACCTTCGCTTCTAGGATCTCCTCGACCTCCCATTGAACGTCGTGGTCCATCTGAAGGACGGGCGGGGGTTCGTCGTTCCGGGGGCGTCCGGGGAACGGGTCCGGTTCCGCGAGCTGGAGTTTCACCACCGGGAAGACCGGGTGGAGCTGGGAGTACCGGGGGGGAAGCTCGAGCTTGTACGCACCCTTTCCGACGACCTTCACGACTTTGAAGGGGCCGAGGCGTTTGTCCGCGAATTTGACGGACGGACGGGTCGTCCGGATGTCGGAGGCGTCCAGCCAGACTCGATCGCCTACTTTGATCTCTGGGGCAGGCGTGCGTCGGCGATCGTAGTACAGCTTGAACTCGTCCTTGGCTTTAACGAGCGCGGCTTTGGCTTCCGAGACTCCGGACGCGATCCGGTCGCGGAACTCGTTCGCGGACTCCACGTTCGAGCGCAGTCCGTTGGGCTCAAACCCCATACGGGGGAGCCTTCCAGTGTCCGTCATGAACGGGACTTGCTGCGTCGAGGAGTGGACGTGGTTGTTGTACGCAAACTCCGCAGCCGGGAGGAGCTCGTCCCAGTCGTCTTGTTTGTAGTTCGTGAAGATCCGGACGAACTGCTCGAGTTCCTGATTGACGCGCTCGGTCTGGCCGTCGGTCTGTGGGTGGTAGGCGGTGGAGGTCGCTGGTTCTATCCCGATGAGGCGCCACAGTTCCGTAGTGAATTCCGCGACGAACTGCGGCCCGCGGTCGGAGATATATTTCCGGGGGGTTCCGTGGTGCCTCCAGACGTTCCGGTAATAGAGCCGAGCGGCTCCGATCGCGCCAAGGCCGGTGTGGCACTCGTTAAAATGGGCCCGCTTACCCAGGACGTCGACCACGACCATAACGGCGTCGAAGCCGTGCGCGTCCGGGAGCTCGACGATGAAGTCCACCGAGACGGTGTCCCAGCGTTCTTCCGGAATTTCGGTCGGGTGGAGCTCTCCGTGGGGTAGCTTCCGGAGTGCCTTCGTCCGGTTGCACGGGTCGCAAGTTCGGACATATTGGCCGACGTGACGGGACAGCTGGGGCCACCAGTAATTCCGGGAGATGAGCTCGAGGGTTTTGAAGCGTCCGGCGTGTCTGGCGACCCGGGTGTCGTGGTGCAGGGCGATGATCCGGCGTCGGAGGTCCTTATTCCGCGGTACGACGATCTTACCACGGTAGTAAAGGAGCCCTTCTGCGACACGCCACTCGGACGACCGGGGAGGGCGGACGTTCCGGTTCTTGAGGAGCTCTCGCGCAACAAGCACGACGGGGTCCTCGAGGTCCGGTTCCCCTGCGAAGGCCTCCCGGACATCGCGAAGGAGGGGGACCTCAGGTCCGGCTACCACGACGCCTTCTAGCGCGCGGACGTGGAATAAGTCCGGGCGAAGGAGGGTAACGTCCGTGTTGTCCGAGCCTACCCCGTGGTCCGGGCGACGGGACAGCGCGTCCGGGCGACCCATGAGGCGTCCGGGCTGGTGGTGGAGCGCGAAGTCAAACCGGGACAGGTACAGGGACCACCGCGCCTGCCTCCGGTTCAAGTTCTGTGCCTTCCGGAAGTACTCCAAGTTTTTGTGATCCGTCCAGATCTCGACCGGATGTTGCGTTCCCTCGAGGAAATGTCGCCACTCCTCTAGGGCCCGGATGATCGCAAGCATCTCCTTGTCGTGGATCTCGTAGTTGCGCTGGACATCACTCAGACTCTTGGAGTAGAACGCGACCGGATGCCACTTCCCGTTCGCGTCCGGCTGAGACAGGACAGCTCCGGTGGCGTAGTCGGAGCTATCCGCCTCGACCCGGTACGGACGCGACTCGTCGGGCAGGACTAAGACGGGCTCCGCGGTCACCGCATCGTTGAGGGCTTGGAAGGCGGCGGCCGCAGCAGCGGTCCAGGTCCAAGCGACGCTCTTCTTTGTGAGGTCGAAGAGGGGCCGCGCTATGTCCGAGAACGCCCGGATGAACCTCCGGTAGAAGTTCATGAAGCCAAGGAACTGCTGCACGTCCTTCTTGTTCTCCAGAGCAGGCCAGGCGGAGACTCCGGCGACCTTGACCGGGTCCATCTCGACGTGGTTGTGCGAGATGATCTAAGACGCCGAGGTACTCGATCGACGACTTCTCGAACTCGCACTTCTCCGGCCGGAGGTAAAGCTTGTGCGCTCGCAGCCGCCGGAGGACTTCTCGGACGATCTCTCGGTGGTGCGCGAGATCGGAGTGAGCAATGAGGATGTCGTCAAGGTATACCATGACATCTCCGGACAGGATGAGGTCTTGGAAGATGTCGTTCATCATCGTCTGGAACGTGGCCGGAGAGTTGGTGAGGCCGAAGTACATCACCAGGGGCTCGAAGAGCCCTCGGTTGGTACGGAACGCGGCCTTCCACTCGTCGCCTCCTCGGATCCGGACGTTGTTGAAGCCCCACCGGACGTCGAGTTTCATGAAGAACCGGGCTCCCTTGAGGCGGTTGATGAGATCGTTAATCAGCGGGAGCGGATACCGGTTCTTTACGGTCATCGCGTTGAGCGCCCGGTATTCCTGGACAAACTGGAGGCTTCCGTCCTTCTTTTTGATGAAGAAGACTGGAGACGCCATCGGTGATTTGGACGGACGGATCCGGCCGGTGCTCAGCCCATCCTCGATGAACGCGTCAAGTTCCTTCTGCTCAAGGGGGGAGATTGGGTAGACCTTGCAGTTGGCCGGTTTCGCATCCGGGACGAGTTCGATGGCGTGGTCCCACGTCCGACGTTCTGGCAATGCGTCGAACGACTCCTTATCGAAAACGTCGGAGAAATCCTCTGCCCAGGCCGGAACCGAGGTCTCAGGCGGGGCCGAGTTCCGGGCGTAGGCCTCCGCGAGCCGTTGAGAGACGGTGCTACCCGCACGGATCTCTTCGGTCGGAGCGAACGCGGTATAGAGGATCCGGTCGCCTTCCTCAAGCTCGTCGTCGTCCGGGTCCGGAGTGAGGTCCGGAAAGTTGTCTCCGTTGCCGTCCGGATCGTACCCGTCGTCTCCGCACCACTCCTCCGAGTCAATGGCACAGATAGACGGGACGGGACCTTCGCAGAGCTGCCGGAGGATCGCGGCGGAGATCTTCGCGTTGCGACGGACGGCTCGGAGCTCCTCTCGGCAAGCGCTGCAGCTGGTCGGGCAGCGGGTCATCCGGACTTCCTTGGTCTCCCAGTCGATCTCCGGGTTGTGCTTCTGAAGCCAGGAGTAACCGAGGATGACGTGCTGCTTCCCGAGCCGCGTTACAGCGAGTTGGATGCGTTCAGAGTGTCCCTTGTAGTTGACGACCATATCAACTACGCCGGAAATGCCTCCGGACGCATTGGGCGTGCCGTCGACGTTGAGGACCGGAATTGGCTGGGAGAGCTTCCGGACAGGAAGGTTGCGGGAGATCACGTACTCTGAGTCGATGAAGTCTCCGGTCGCCCCACAGTCAACCAGACCCTTCACGGACATCGTAGCCGCGGTTTCTACCGATTGCATCTCCAACGGAATGTGCAGGGAGTTCCGGCCCTCCACGGAATCAATAACGTACCGCCGGGGTAGTTTGCGTTCCCACCTCGGACGGCGGACGCGGGGAATGGAAGGGGGAAGTTCTATCTTTGCCTCTGGGGCGGGAATAGGGGGTGCGCCTTTCGTTTCAACTGCTGATTTATTGGGTATATCTTTGTACAAGCAGGAGTAATGATTGGGGGACGCGACCGAGGGCGCACCGCTCACTCGGCCAGGTCCGGAAAACCCTCCGGCTCCGCGTCTCCGGCGTCCGGCTCAGTCGGAAGCCCAGCGGTGGTAGAGAGGCGCGCGAAGAGTTCTCCGAGGAGGTCGTCACCGAGTTGACGGACGACCTCGTCCAGGACGTCTGCGTGCCGGACGTCCGAGGGAGTCAGGCAGTCTCGGGCGAGGTGTCCGGCCGCGCCGCAACGGAAGCAAGCGCGCGGCGTGAAGCGTGCGTGGGTCCGGTCGATTTCCATCGGGATGCCAGGCGGAAGGGCGGGCGTCGGCGCGGCTTTGGGAGCAGGCGTGAAGGAGGGGACTGGGAGGAACGTCCCAGTGCGGGGGCGTGCGGCCGGAGCCGGGGCGCGAGTTGGAGGTGCTCCTGCTCGGACACGGGCGAGGGCGTCGTACTGGCGGAAGGCGCGGAGACGCCATCCGGCGTAGTCTAGCAGCGCCGGGGCGGTCCCGGACGTGGTGATCGCCGCGTTAATCCGCGGGTCGAGCCCTGCTCGGTACTTGGTGACGCGGACGAGCAGATCCGTGTACCCGGCCGTGGCGGCGAGTTCCTCGAAGTCGTCCGTGTACCGGTAAACGTCGCAGGAGCCCTGGTAGTAGCTATGGGTCTCCAACCGGAGGAGAGCTTGGTCTTGCTCGTTTTCCTCTACGAACCGGAGCCGGAACTCGGACTCGAATTCCGCCCAGGACGGGAATGGGAACGGAACGATTTCGGACTGTCGTTCAGCCCATCGTCCGGCCGCGTCTCACGCCATAAAGGACATGGCGTACCGCACGAGTTTTTCCTCGACGACCTGTCCGTGGACCATGAAGGCTTCCGGAACCAGTCGGAGGTATGTGAGGACGGAGTGGAGGAACATCCGTCCTTGAGTCCGGTCGCCGTCGAAAACGGCCGGGGGGTTCGGTCGGAGAACCGATTTTGCTGCAGGGGTGAGGGTGGTGAAGTCTGGACCCACCGCCGGAGCCGGAGCGGCAGGGACGGGGGCAGTCGCGGGTGGATTTTGGCTGTTGTGTAAAACGCGGAGGAGTAGGGCTTCGATGTTCGCGAGAGAGCCTTCTACCGCGGTCAGCCGGGATTCGGGGTCGGCAGCCGGGTCCGGGATGTAAACATCCGGGAGCTCGGGTGGCGCGGACCCGTTTCCGGGCGTCGGGGCGTCCATCAAGGAGGAGGGGTCGAGATTGGAAGTGGGGGAGGCCGGAGCGCTAGCGTAGCGGTCCGAGTCCGAGTCTACACCGAACTTTGCAATCTTGACCGGTTGATCCCTTAGATCCTTTCTTCTGCTGTAAGGGCAACCTCAGCTCGGCGCGGAGCGCGGGAGACTAGCGGGAGAATCCGAAGCAACTCAATTTGAGGTACTAAATACAGAGTTCTAGAATACGCACCTAGCGGGAGAATCCGAAGAGAAGAAAGGATGAGGATTCCCACGCTAGGCGAAGTTTTTTATAAGTACTAGCCAGTAGCACGTGTCCGGAGGGATTGGCAGTGGTCTCGAGCTTGATCGCACAGCATGTGCCAGTGAGAGCGACCGGACGGAGGGGGACGGAGGGGAAAGGAGTCCGGAGAGACGGGAGGTGACGTTCCGGGTGGAGGCGCAGGCTGAGGTGCGGGTCCGAAGGCCAGACAGTCGGGCGAGGCCGGACGAAGGATCGGACGAGGCAGTGGGGCAGTGCGATGGGCCGGAGCCGGACGGACGGACGGACGGACGGACGGGTGGTTCCCCTGACAAACTCAAGATGTCACACGAAACACGATGGATGAAGGAGTGGTGGATGATTCGGGTGTGTCTCACTGCTTTTTACTGTCCTGTTCAATGGCATTGATTTGTTTACAGACTTGGTGCAGATGGAGGCCGAGGAGCCCGAATATCAACTCGAATATGCGGGCCCAAGATATGAACCAACTAAGTTCATTACAGATCCTGTTCCCGCCGCAGAGTACGTGGAGCCCATAAATGAACTTGAATATGCGGGCCCGATATATGAACCTGGTAAGTGATTTCTTTCGACATTACCAATTTCATGCAGTCAGCTTATTCTACTTCTGAGATTCTGGTACCTTTGTGCCCCAGGAATTTGTGTTCAATGGCACTATCGCTCCGCAAATCCTAATTGAAGGCAGGTCTTCCTTTCATGAGACTGAATCACCACTCAATTCCTCGTTAGATTCTTTCGGTGTGCCCATGGAGTATCCCCCAAACCTCGATGCTGGCCCGGTTGATTTTCCTAGTGACATTTTGGTCAATCCCATCGAGAGCGCCACTGGAATCGACGACTTCAACATGGAAGATTTATTTCCAAACTTTAACCCTCAGGTGTTCGATTTCGGCAGTACATACGATCTGCCCCCGTTACCTGCACCCCCAGCATCCTCCCCTCCCGCACCAGTGGTCACGTAAGGGATGCAATCAACCCGGAAGCACAAAACGAGGGAGCCGTAGGTCGATGTACGAGACATCATTCCAGAAGGGCAAAGTCGTGCGAGGTTCAGGGCTCGAGTCAGAGCTGAGGGTCCTGAGTAACTGGTTGAGTCCCCCATGCACATCGGAAGAAGTGCACCCTGGTTTTTTTTACTCACTCCTGATGACCACTTACAATTACAATTACCTGAGTACAACCTATGTTCTCCGTTCTCGATGGATGTTGTCAGGGGAACCACCCGTCCGTCCGTCCGTCCGTCCGGCTCCGGCCCATCGCACTGCCCCACTGCCTCGTCCGATCCTTCGTCCGGCCTCGCCCAACTGTCCGGCCTTCGGACCTGCACCTCAGCCTGCGCCTCCACCCGGAACGTCACCTCCCGTCTCTCCGGACTCCGTTCCCCTCCGCCCCCCTCCGTCCGGTCGCTCTCACTGGCACATGCTGTGCGATCAAGCTCGAGACCACTGCCGATCCCTCCGGACACGTGCTACTGGCTAGTACCTATAAAAAACCTCGCCTAGTGTCGGAATCCTCATCCTTTCTTCTCTTCGGATTCTCCCGCTAGGTGCGTATTCTAGAAACCTGTATTTAGTACTGTCAATTGAGTTACTTCGGATTCTCCCGCTAGTCTCCCGCGCTCCGCGCCGAGCTGAGGTTGCCCTTACAGATGTGTATTTAAATTCCCCCACCTTCTTCTGCCGCCTCCCCACACACCCTACTGCATTCTATTTCTCAGCCTCCTCAGCAATAAACTTGTGTATTTATCTGCAACACGATGAGGGCTTAGCACCTTGACCGAATCAGGTAATTTACCATTCACTCTGTGTAGCTGAGTACTAACGGTACATAAATGTAGACTCCTTTTCTCGGGATAGATTTGTTTAGAATTCATTTGCACTTGATTTCGATGAAGAGCACGAAAAAGGAAAGACTACAGCTACAATTTAACGAGGGCGCTCATTGAAAAGGGAGATAGGTGAAGCAGCAAACAAGAACAAAGGTGTTTGTAGGTGGCCGACGGACCTCACACTGGGCGCAAAGCCATATTTCCGCGGCGCGGAAATTTTGAATTTCCGCAGGATTTCCGCCACATTTGTGCATTATTTGCGCCGAATTTCCGCAGTGCGGAAATTTAAAATTTCCGCAGTATTTCCGCTGCATTTGCGCAGGATTTCCGCGGTGCGGAAATTTTAAATTTCCGCAGGTGCGGAAATACGAACCTGAAAAGGAAATAATGAAAACTGACCAGCTGACCTTTAATTTGCAGCTGTTACTGTTCATCTTAAAAGACTTACCAGAAACAGTATAAAGGGCTACTAACGCGATAATTAGAGGTAGGTGTACAGGATATGGTTACGTGCGGTTCTAATGGGTAACAAAGCAAATCCTCTGCAGTTACAAAAAAAAAGGTCCAAAGCCTAGAATATCGTCGCCAGCGCCCCGTCGTCGTATCCGCTCCCACCTCCCAGCCCCGTCTGACGCCCGGGTCCATTCTTCCCAAACCTGAAGCCGACCCACACGCCGCGGTCAAATGGCTCCTCCTTTTCCTTGACCGCGTCGGCGTTCTTTTGCTTCTCCTTGACCTTGGCATGCCGTGTCGACGCGAGCGGCTGCAGCGTGACGCACCACAACACTACCTGGCACGCTAGAGCAGCGCCCTCCTCGGCAGTGGGCACCGCGAGAGACGCAGCGGCAGCTGGCGCGGGTGCGCAGACGTCGTGTGTGGAACGCCGAGAGAGAGCACAAGGGAGGTGCTGGTGTGCGCCTACAGACTTGCGCGGGTGTACGGCGACGAGGACGAGACGAAAAGTCGCGGCGAGCGCGAAGAACGGGCGTTGGCCGTACCTGCGCAGTCGGTGAGAGGCGTCGAGAAGACGCGGGCGTTGGTAGCTAGCGTGCGCGGTGTGACGAGTGCGCGCGAGACGCTGGCGTCTGGGTAACGGCGTTGTGGGTGGTGAGACACACACAATCGCGCACGGTGGACGCGAGAGCGTAGGGAGGCGTCACGAGTCGTCCGCACACACGGAACGGCTATGGCGCGGACGAGCCAGCTCCGCGCGCACACCGGCAGCGCGAAGCCCACAGCACGTTGGATCGAAGCAGGGGCATGAGGCGACAGCGCTTCCGCACGGACCAAGGTCGCGGGGAGCGCGAGCGCGAGCGAGGTCGGTGGGCCAGGCTGCGCACGATAGGACGCCGCGATCGTGGCGACGAGGGGCGCGGACATTCGTCGTGCGGAAAACGCCTGCCCGCGGACGAGCGCAGACGCTGCGGCAGCGAGGGACGAGCGCGGTGGGTGCCGCGAGGTGGGCGCGGTGGACGAAGGGACATGGGGAAGCCACGCACGCGCTTGTCTCCATGGGTCGAAGGAACGGCGGGGTGCGCGATACTTTTCTGCGCACGTCGGTGTGGTAGACCTCGCCATCGAGACGAGGGTAGAGCGTCGAGAGCTGAGAGGCAGCGCCCCCCACTCGCTCGCACCCTGCGGCGCTTCTGAGCGCACCTGGCAGCGCGGGAGCCAGTACCGCGCGAAAAGCGAACGCCGTGGTGGAGCGAAGGGAGTCGGACAGGCATGGCGGCTCGAGGTCAGAGGCGCTGCGGCATGAGCGAGCGTAACGGAGGCGTTGAGGAACGTTGCCCAACGCCGAGCTGCGCGGCCGCACGGGTGAAGAATCGTCCGTGCACTACGGAGTGAACGACACCCCTGTGCGCGAAGGACGCTTGCGCGCGGGTTGAACACAGTAGCAGCGAGGGTGGCGTCGACGCGAGGTAACGGGACGGGTGCGCTAAGAGATGGCGTGGACGGGCTCCGCGCGCACACCGGCAGCGCAGAGCATCTTCGTGCGTGGACGCAAAAGAGGGCGCGGCGCCTGGCTACCCCGCTGCGAACGCTCGCTTGGAGGTGACGTGCCCTCCGAGAGTGCGTGCGGCACATTAACGGGCGACGGCGCACGCAGGGTGCGTATGTCTTGAACAACTCGGCCCAACGCGCCTGAGTCGTGCAGCAACGCGGCGACCGTACATAGCGCGGCACCAGGGACGAACTCACCGCAGACAGCGTGCTCTGGCCCTCAGAATCCCATTCCGAAGTCGCCACGAAAACCGCAGCCACTAGGGCGCAGGTTTTCTCGTTCTCCGTGTCCCCACTTCTTGATTCCCATAGCCATTGCACTTGAGACCCGGAATAAAGGTAAGGGAACGATGGCGGAAATATTTTGAAGGGTGCCGAAGACTTACGGGCTATAGTTGGAGAAAGTATTTGGCCGTTGCGAGTAAAAGATGGCGAGAATATTGAAATCCAGATATCAAGGCGTTGACAAAATAGACGGAAACCAGGGGATAGCCACCGGGGGTGATATAGAACATGTTGGAATACCAAAAGTGCGAGAGGAAGGGCTGGAAAAAGTTTTGCACAGAAGAATATGGTGGGGAGCAGACAAGAGGTGGGAGCCGAGATATCATGCATCGCTTTGCAGTGCCACCGGAGGCCGGTCCGATCTCTTTTGGATTTCTTGAGGCAGTCCGGGCTCAATATCCCAGTGAAAACACCGGCAAGCCGTATCGAGCCAGATCGAGCCAGTTATGACTGCTTTTGAGTGGGCATATCTGGCTCGATAATTGTCTCAGGGCTCGATCTGGCTCTCACCAATCACGAACCATTTCGTGCCAAAATTAATTCACATCGAGCCAGAACAAAGCTGCTACGAATCCCACTACCTACAGCCGCGCCGCCCGCTACCGCGCCGCCCACTGCTACAGCGCCGCCCGCTACCGCTCACCCGCGCCTGCATGCCCACCCGTCCGCACTCGCTACGCTGCCGATGAACCCACCACCACCACCCGCCTTGGCCATCTCCGTCTCATGGTGCCATTCTATCAGGCTCTGGTAAATAAATAAATAATGAGACAAGGAAGATGGAATATACTCACTGCATTTATCCCGCCCCTTTCAAATCTCTTGTTGCTTTTAAAATACAAGTGTCGCCTCGCGAGTCTGGGAAATACAATCAGAATAATTATAGGATGGCAAAAGAAGGATCACGCACCTGTTTCTGATACTTATTGCATCCCAAAAGCCTAAAAATGAAGAAGTTGTCAGCGACACTGATTTTGCATGTCTAAGAAAACGTACGAACCCCAATAAAATTTGCATGTCAATTGACGTCTAGTGCATCCACAATGTATTGTCCAAGAAAAACTGGATAACAGCGAGAGTGAGTGGATACATACTATACACGCGTACATTGCTGTATCATCTTCCTTGCAGTTGTTTCGGTTCCCGAAGGCGGGACTTTCGGCTCGTGAAGAGGCTTGGCATTGGGGGGATCTGGGACGAGGAGGATGAGGAGGACTGGTCATCGTCATCTTCAAAAGAGTCGTCCCATGCTTCGAGGGTAGTTAGGATGTGCTTTAAGGAATGGACAACGTTGAAATAGATGACAGTGCGCCATGAAAAACGCTCCAGCTCGATGAAATTCGGTTTGTACATGAGCTGGAACTGTTTCTGAAGGGTGCTTTTCCCGCTCTCGGCTGAAAAATGGGCGCTGTTGGTCGGAAGATGCGGGGATCAATGCACGTCCACGTACCTTGGCCGAGTAACAGCAGCTGTACGAAGACAAAGGTGAGTATATGCGCTTCAAAAGAGACATTGTGCATGAACTGACCTTGACGTCGCCCCGCGAGCGCCTCATTCTCTCGCGCTCCTGCCTGAGCTCCTCGTCAATCTGCTCCGAAACCAGTTTCGCCTCCGCCTCTGCCTCGAGACGAACCCTGCGCTCCTCAGGAGTCTCGGAGGCATGGCTTGCGCGCATCACCTGGGAGATCGGATCCACCGCCGAGTCCACACTGTACAGACTTGGTGCACGCATTTCGTCGTTGGCAGCGCTAACTACAGGCCCTGCAATCAGAATACCACGAAAGACAATGAAGACTTGGCTCTGCATGCACATACCATTGATAGAAGTAAGTACGCGCGGGAGGTGGAAGTCAGACAGACGCGATGGGTGACAGGTCACATAGCCTATTTGACAGTTGACTTGATGATCACCGTCGTCGCCAGCGGCCAGATGGTTCCGCATTTCCGTTTTTTGTGGTGGCCCGAACCTCATGTCTTTTCTAGTCTGTAACGCTGCACACCACTCTCGGAGAGCTCAAGGTCCATATTTGCATTGTTTCTGGGGACTCTGGCTTACTGCTATCCAGATTGAAATATTCTGTGAGGCAGTTCCCAAGACAGCCGAAGTCCATTGATTTCCTTGTGCAACAAAACACGCCTGTTCATGTCTCTAGCTATCGAATTTCCTCGCTTTATGTGCCTCGAATTACTACGATGACTCCGTCTTCCATTGGAACATTAAAGGCTTCAAACTGGCGATCCAAGTGGGTCAGGGAAAGGCGGTCAGAGGTGACACCTCTTGGATTTTGCCACGTTCATTTAATACTACCTCAGTATTTGCGGTAAACCCTTCCCGGACGAAATCCGCCCCACACTCAAGGTCAGCCGTTGACATGGTCCATCTACATCTGATGCGATCCTCCGCGGTTCAACGCGCGCTGCATCGTGGGGATGGTGAACGGTGGTCCGGATACGAATAAATCCTGGCAGTTCTTCATCACCTATGCAAAGCAGCCCCATCTCGACGGCAAGTACACGATTTTTGGCAAAGTCATTGACGGTGCAGATTCCACTCTTGACACAATGGAGAGAGTGCCCGTCACCGCTAAAAACCGGCCAATCAACGAATTCAAATTGACCCATGTGCGTAATTGAACGTGGATTGTGTATTTCATTTCAGACCATGTTGGTAGATAACAATATGATCTCCGTGGTACCACACGCCCTCGAATTCAGCAAAGTACGCCTGGTGACACCTGGCTCTCGCAGCCGCAACTTCGTCGTCTGTACCAAGCCGGGTAAGGGCCAGAAGCCAACTGGCATGCAAGGGAACGCCTTCAGACACACGAGCTCGCCTGGCTCGTCGGGCATGTTCAATTTCCCTTCCTCACTGTAACTCTCGACTGCAAGGCCGAGCATGCGACATTGAATCTCGCCAGCATAAACCGGCAAGGCAGAGCACATGCCGGCGAAAAGGGAGCAGATGTCGGTGCCACCTGACCAGGGTTCATGTCAGGTAAGTGAATGAATCAGAACAAGCTTTCGCACCAGTAATTGAACCCAGCAGAATGTTTGGATGGATATTTCATACACATGACCGAACAGGTCCGGGGAGAGGGGAGAGCAGGTACGGTGTTCGGTCAGTTCGCCTCGACGGACAGAATAAACGAAACGCACGAGTATATGTGACGCAGCGAGCTTAGATCGTGATGATAATGAGGTTTGTACTTTTTCTATATGAATGAGTTGAGGTCGGAACAATACAGATCTTGTATAAATGGAACAAACCGAAATTTGCTCGATATATTTGGCGCTTGTTCCAAAAATGAAGATTTTGAGATCGTCAGTGAGCTTCCACAGGAAAGCAGGATCTCGGGGTGGGCTGTCATCAAATAGAACAAGGGTGCAGCCTACACTGAGCCCGCTGAGAAGAAAATCATACATCATCCACCCGCTTGACAAGTGGTCAGTAAAAGTCACCAGAAAGAGACGGAGACGCACGTTGTGGTATAGTAGAAAAAAACATCATCTGGTTTGAGGTCTCCGCAGATTACGAATTCCTTTTTTAGCCTGTAATAGCATCCCACCAGCGCGATGCACAATTGCTCTGCAGAGATTAAATACACGATGAACCTCGTTGGCACGAGCTTACTTTGGCCGTCCTAACGCAAAATTAGAATGTAATATTTGGCGACCAACGACGAACCAGTCGAACCCGAAGAAAAAGGATCCAAAGCGGCCAGTTGAATGAGGCATGATACCAGAGAATTTCTCCTGAGGGGGCACGTCCCAGCTTTTTGGCCTCGCCCTCGAATAGAAAATCCTCCCAGTTCACCCAGTCTTCCTTCCATGCCCTTTGGTAGCATCGGGAGTAGAGGCTTCCACTAGACAGTTTTTTTCATCAACTCAAATAGTGTTTGTCTGAACAAAATTAATTAATTTTAACCAATGTCTAGTGCTGTGTGGTAGGCTCGTGACCAGCCTGGCTATGAAGAGCAACAAGTGCGGTGAGGCCTTTCCCGCTCCTTGTCCTTCCCAAGCCCCAGAGAACCGGTCGCACTCCGACACCCAGACGCAGATGAGGTAGAGGTGGTGGAGGTAGCCGAGGTATGTATGTGTCTGCGGCTGTGCCAGCACAACCCAGATTTAGAATGGCTAGAGTTGATCGATATCAGCAACAGTCCTTTGTTTTCGTGCACCCGCCAGTCGCGTCGTGTTTGCCCTCAACGTCACGGCGTGTCGGATCTGTGACTGGACGCGTCAAGAATTCACGGATGTCCGTGAATTTTACCGCACACCCCGAGAACACCAACGGGAGGCTCAATGCAGCACAGGGACAGCACGCTTGCTGACGTTGTCGGCCGCACGCTGCAGAACTCGCGTTACGTCGAGATCCTGATGCCGCCGCTGACGAACCAATTGAAGGACGACAACGAGGATTTGATTCCCCTCCTCGAGGTACGTTCTGTTTTCGTCTTTTTTTATCTTCCTTTTTTGGTGCCATTGCTGATGGTTTTTTTCGCCCAGTGCCTCGCCACGGTGACGCCTTCGTGCCCTATGCGCAACCCGTCTTCGAGCGGTGCAACAACATTATCCACCAGTTGCTGCTCAAGTATCAAGCCTTCCAGCAGAACCCCGGCATGGAGGAGCCGGACAAGTTCTTCCTTGTCGTCGCGCTCGACCTGCTCTCGGGGCTCACGCACGGGCTGGGCATGGAGCTGTAGCCGCTCATCAACACGTCGAACCCGAACCTGCTGCAGCGAGCTGGCTACCCCGCGACACATAGGATTCCACACGGAAGTGGAGAACACCGTTAATACGACACCACCACAGAAGCTCCAGAACGCGCTCTCGAACGCGCCGCCCTCGTCAGTGACGCCAGAGGAGTACCGCACTGCGCGCACTCGCCGAAGGGCCCAAGGGGGGTCCTGTCCTTGAGAAGGCGCCGCCGCCCGTGGTGCACGGCATCCGTGGGCGCACGGAGATTGATGTTCGTGCCGGCGAATGTGCGTAGCAGACGGATGTCCGTAAGTGCCCACAAAGTCGCCGTGTCTACTCACGCGTCTCCAGAATGCCCAAGTTCTTATCATAGGAGGTATGTATATCGCACCTGTTCCCGTTTTTCCCTCGTTTAGCCTGTGTTTTGGGCCGCCAGGAGGTCCTGCCGGATCATATGCCACTTCCGTTCTGGCCTGCGAAGGGATCTCGGTCACTGTGCTCGAGGCTTCGAGTCGCCTGCGAAATGAGGTTTCCTTTTCTGGGAATGGACTTGCACTGCCACTGCCTTTCATTACACTCGCTTTTCACACTCACACGCCCACAAGTATATATATGATAACAATATCCCTCCTTTTCCCCCAGTGGGATTTCAGTCGGTCTTACGCGGCATTTTCCGAGTCTACATACAACTGCGATGACTTGGACTGACTGTCCTGACGACTTGATCTGTGTCTGCATTTTGTTCTTCTGTCACGGGTTCCCTCGCATTGCCGCCAACATTCTTATCTTTGGGTGAAGCCTTGCTTGCATTTCTCTTGCCAGGAAACCGGTCCTTTTTTTCAGCAAGACTTTCTACTCAATACCGATGAGCTGTACGTTTCTCCCTTGTTTTATTTTGGATCTACATACTGTACAATTTCGTTCAATTCGGCGGTCACATGTCACACCCATTTTTTTTTATTGCGGCAATAATTTTTTCTCAATTTATCGGAATTCTTTTGGATTTTAATTGTACTAAAATTTCAGGATCGGTGCCGAATTGATTGAAATAGTACAGTATTCTAACGTGCACTTGTTAATTATCACAGTCTCCTCGGACTGACGAAGTTCGGGATCCACAAAACAACGCTGGCTCCGAACATGATCTCGACCGTAGAACACTTTCACGACGTCGAAGACGAGTGGTTCTATATTCTTAAAGGCAGCGGGACGCTCTTGTGCGCCGGCGAAGGCGAGGACACTACGGTTGCTGCGGGCGATTTCGTGGCCTTTGCGGCTGCGGCACGGCGCCCGCATACGTTCCGCGTGGGTGAAGAGGGCATGGAGTACCTCGTTGGGGAAGCAGGTAGGAACCTATGTTGTAAGTCCGTTGGATCAAGCTGAGATTTCGCTAATAGGGAACCTGTCGACGTGTGCCACTATCCGCTGTCGGGTTTTTTCCCCCAAGCAATCTTCGGCCACCCATCAATTCTCGAAAACAGAATCGGCAAAACACTGGTAAACCGCACTCCGGGAGCAAGTATGATACTGGTGGACACAAAGGATATTCAACAAAGTTGAGTCAGTCAGCGCTTCATATTTATCTTTCACTATTGATTTTTAGTGTGTAGAAGCTCACGTAGTCCAATCACCACCGCATGCGATTTGTTTCTGACGACTTGGAATTGACTTCATACATACGCACCAGTGGAACAGCCGAAAGCAGTCCTTTATTCCGCCCACTTTTTTTCAAGATCTCAGAAGAACAATTCCTTCCCTGCCACATCTATCATTTCGCACTGCAAGATGTTAAAGCATTTCTGGCTGTTGTGATATAGCATCATGTCTGCCTGCGGGACTGCAAGAAATTCGATGCATCATAATTCCTCGCTCCTTGGCTGCGCCACCATAAAATCCGAGCTGGGGACGACTCGGTCGAGTGACGCCAGTGTCTGCAGTACGTCGTTCAGGTAGGAGTCGTGGCTGTCGGGATGGCGCCGGATGAACCGGCTCGGTTGTATTATGCCTAGGTTCCAATGGTGCGACGGCGGGGGGACGGCAGCGCGCGACATTGTTCTGGCGCTGCGGCCTTGACGGGGCTGTATTGGGTGGATATGGAGATCAACTCTAAGCCATTCTAAATCTGGAATGTGCTGGCACAGCCGTAGACACATACCTCTGGCATCACCAAATCGGGAAAAAGCTTGCCAGCGAATACAACTTTAATGTTGGACATTGTCAGATGAAGGTAAGTACGACTACGATTGTTTAAAAAATATGTCCAAAGTCCCCACTATGAAATACGGCCAATATGCTTAGAATACGCTGGTATTCGCAAAATAATGCCATGTCAATATTTGCCATGATATTCCGCAAATAATTCGCTGAAACATGATGTATTCACGGAATATCTACTGCTAAAAATTTGCGTCAAACTCTGAGATCTGCGTGTGTGACGATTGTCGAATCAAGTATTATTATGACGTTTCGCAAGGCTCATAACGCAGAGAAGCCTTTATCTGTCCTTTCGAGCTCAGGTGGCCCTCGGAGAAAGTTACTTAGTTGCAGAATCCCAGAACCATTTATAGCGGATGAAAAATATAATATTAAGCATATACAAACAGGGCAGAAATCTAGATACGGAATCTACACATCAGATTCACGAGCAAGGCGAGCAGCCCTCATCAGGGCCACCGAAGATGTCTCGGGTGTCTCGCGGGACAATCGGCTCTCATGCTCCTCATACCGGGACCACCGCGGGGTCGTCCCGAAGACATTCCTGTAAAGGCAAGGTTAGACTGTGTGTAGCATTGCCGCGAAATGACGTACGTGTTCCACCAATCGAGCAGGCGAGCCACATCGTTGCGCGCGACAGGGCCCGGTGGGAATTCGAAATACTCGATGATGTTGTTATAGAACTCACGGTAGTCGAATCCACCGTCCTGGTCATCCCAATGATTGGCGTCTGAAATGGCAACACGATACTAAAAGCGACATCAGCGGAGTCGTGGATTAGATACACGGCACTTGCCTGAAACGCTGCGTAAGCGATCGAATGTCCGGTGACTGCTCTCAAGTCGATGATAGCTGCAACATTGCTCTTCGACTTGCTGCCGAGTTTCTTGGGCTTGGTGGTCCTAGGCTTCGAGCTCAAAGCACGGCGGGTAGGAGAAAAAGCAGGAATCTCCTTGTCCTTTGGCATGGTCTTCACGGATAAAGGCGAGGTGAAAATAAATTTGTAAGTCTGTTCAAGCATCACTACGTGCATGAAAGACAGGAGAATATATATTACCTTCAAGAGGAGAACATTTGTGAAGGGGTGAGCTGGATCAAATTTGCCAGGAGGATATAGGCCGGTCCACCAACTACCAGCAGTGATCAGGTAGTTAGGATCGCCCTCCCGAATGGCCGTCCGGACACTGAGCAGAAGGACTTCAGTACACAGGGATGTGGAAATGGTATGCTCTCACGATTGGTCGTTTCAATCGAACTTGACCGGGCAAAGGAGTCTGCCCAGATCGTCGTTATAGATGCCACGGTTCTCTCTGGAATCCGGGTCCAGAGCGGGGTTGAGGTCGGGAATCGCAGCGACAAGCCACGGTACAATGGCCTCTCGCATGTTTTCGGTGTCGTCGGAGCAAGTATTGCGCGAGCCGCCACGGAGCTGAAATTTGCATGAGTCAGAGATGTCAAGGAAATTAAAGATATCGTACGGCGGAAAGTACAGGAGCCAACTCTTCGTGGTCAGCCTCTGCAAGTAGCTTTCGTAGCAGCACAATGAAGCGGCAGAGCTCTCTATAGCCGTTATGCAAGATATCTTGCCTGCACTTGTGTTAGAGGATTGGAAGACTTTGCGAAGAGGACACAAACTCCATCGTCGGAACTTCTTCCTCTTCGTGAACTTCGTCGCCCAGAGTGCGGGCATGCTCTAAATCGTGGCGGCGATCGTCCTCTGCGATGAGCCTCTCAACACTGTCGAAGGTCGAAACAACCTTGCAAATAGCACGCCCGAGGTTTGCGAAGGATTTTCTTGATAGGTGATAAGCAAGCGAAGAAATGCAGAGCATTTGTGTAGAACCACATACACTTGCGAGGCCACATTGGTCTTGCTGTGGGCTTTTTTCTCCTGAGCTTCAAGCTGGGAAATGCGGCGCTTTAGGAGGTTGACTGTTTCCTGATGCTCATCAGAAAATCAAGCTCGCTCTGCTTCAAACATGATACATGTTCTCGCGTCTTCGTGGCAGACCTTGATATTCGAGTATCCAGTCACCGCCAGACGGATACGCCATTCCTTCTCGTCAATGGTGCAGTGCGCGCGATCATCCGTGTAGCCAAACAATCCGTGGAAGGATCCCCAAATGAAGTCGTTCCAAATGGCTCCTGGGCGCGGGGGATTCGCGCTACGCGCAGTGCCATCGGTATCGACGACAAGGAGGCGCCCACCGGGTGCGAGGAGGGTGTTGAGATCGTGGAGGGTTGCATTGAGGTCGGGAACGGCGTGGATGACGTTCAAGCCCGTAATTATGTCATAATGACCGAGCTGGAGCCCTTACTCGGCCGGCGTCTTCGAAAGGAAGCCGTCGATCATGTCGTCGGAATACAAGGCTCCGACCGCTGCCTAAAAGGATGGAGTCAAAAGCTCAGTGTCTGCTACGCGCCGTGACACAGATACACATACCGCTGGAGACTCCATTATGGATGGATGCACCTTCGAAATACGGTCCGTCGTTTCGAAGTACAGAGGGAACAGCGTCTTAGAACGCTGGTATTCCTCGTCTGTCCATGTGCTCTGCGATTGGGTTCGGACGAACTCCTCAGTCACGTCAAACAACCGCTGCCGAGAAATCTGTGCAGGCGTTAGTTACCTTCTCACATCGACAGGGAAATGTTTGTTACCTCTGAGCCGACAGGAGGATTTTGCTTGAGGGTGTCCGCCGTGACTCGCAGTGCCACCGTATCCAGAATCTTGAACATGACTCCGAGATCCTTCATGGCAGGGTTGTGCACCATCGAGGCGAGCTCGTGACTCGGCTGCGGATCGACCCATTCGAATTCGAGACAGCGCGAAAAGTCCGCCTTTTCGAAGATATCAAAGTGGCCCAAGTCAAAGTACTGTGTGCGAGTTTCCCGCTGGCTGTATGAAACGCCCAAGTCGCTCCAGTCCAAGCCAGGAGAGACCGCAGCCCCCAATTTGCGATTGGAGCGTTGATGGGGGTCCGAACCTTGGCGATCTCCTCGACCATGCGCCGTCTGGCGGCCTCCTCGCGGGTCTTCGTCTCGGGGGCAGCCCACGTAGACCAGCCGCCTCCGAACTCAACGACCTGTTTCAGGTTCATCTCCGTAGTTTTCTTGATCCATTCCCAAGACTTAGCTGCAGAGGGGCGACCTTCAGAAGCGGCAACAAGGCTATCGCCGCATGTACGGCGAGCAGGGGCAAAGTCGCAGCTACAGCAGTCGGCAACCATGGCTACACTGGCCTTTCTCCCATAAAGAATCAAATCCTCGAAGGTCTGAACGTCTGCGGTGAAGCCGTGTAGCGGAGAAGTAAAGACCATGGGGTGGTGATCAACGAAGGTGAGCTGAACGATCTCGTCTTCATTGGCTTTGAGGAGCTGAGCAAGGCGCAGCATCGTCATACTAGAAGCGGAGAATCCAGCGATACGGTAGGGACCAGCCGGTCGCGCTTCCTTGATTTTCTCGAAGTAGAACTGCGCCAAGGTGTCAACGGTATCAAGGGGAGCCTCGCGAGTCGGTTGAATAGCCCAGAGCGGGGTAGAGAACTGCTCTTGGATGGCCCGGAAAGCAGCGATATCTCCCGCACCACCGTGAAAAATGATGAGCGGGTTCCGCTCCCAATGATGAGTTTGAGGACAGTCTGGAATCGGCAATTCCAGGCGAGACGAAGGCCCAAGCATTGGGGTACCGTGCCTTCAGATACTCGATACCGGTGTTGGCGCTGTTGATGACAGAGGTTGGATTGAAGGATGACATTCTTGGGGGCACACCTCGCGTAGTTGGTCTGACCAGCGGCGTCAAAGCTTACGACAGAGGAAATGGCGAGCAAGAAGTCGAGTATCTCGACCGCGACGACCTTCTCCAAGGCGAAATACGCGTCCGTCTTCGGCTTGAAGGGGATGGGGAAAGTCTCGGCATCCTGCTTCAAGAACAAACTGTCGGCCAGGACGGCCGCGGTGAGTACGCAGCCAGCAAGAGGACAATCCAACGACTTGATGAGTGTTGTGAGAGCATCGACCGAGGTGGTGTCACAAGCTTCGAGCCGAAGATCAATGGGAAGGCTTTGCAGATAGTCGACTGCACCACGCAACAACCGGTTCTTAGGCCCGGAAAAGTTGCGCAGCGCCAGTTCGGGAAGTGACGGCGATATGGCGAGCACATTTCTGCAGCCACATTCGGGTCAGCACTTGTTGGCAACAAGAAAGGGTCGGACTCACTCGGTACATTTAAATGGCCACCTGGAGCCCAAAAGAGCCAATGCCACCCAAAATCACGTAGAACTTGTCATCCGCCAAGGTCAGAGACTTCGAAACGTCGAAGGTGGGGGGAAGCAATTGCGCCGGAGTGAGCGAGACATTTTCCACACTGACGGCTGCCAAGGCCTTAGGTAGGTGTGCCTCAATTGTGGTGCTAATTAACCAGGGATTTTGGGCTACGGTGGCGAGCGCACCCTGGTCTGCATCATTCCAGTTGAATACAGAGACAGCGTTGTTCCGAGGGATGGTACAAGCAGATTCAGTCGGTAATCTGCCCATAATAACATCACCAGGGGAAAGACGAGGCAGGATCAGAGGAAGGGAGAGGGGAATCAAAATTGCTTTGACACCAAGGTGTTCGAGAACGCGCGCGACGGAGGCAGCAGATTTGCCGGTGTCAAGGACGGCAGCTTGGATCTACTGCAAGCTCTTCAACGGCCGGGAGTCGAGGCGAAGACCAAGGGCAGCGAAGACCAACAGCAATGCAACGCTCGCAGAGCTCGGCTCATCAGCTATCTCAGGGATCTCAGCGATTTGTTCCTCGTGAACGACGACAAAGTTGGAGCGAGTGGATGGCACGACGGCCACCACACGAGTTCCGACTTGCCACTGTGATGATCGGGTGCGCGCCGCTGTTCCGACAATGCCCCGAAGTCCACCCTCTGCGTCGGACAAGGAGGAAATCTGCACGAGAACATGGTAGGTCCAGGCAGAGGGTCCGGAGGCGCGGACTGCACAACAGTGTGAGCGAACACGTGCTCCACTCTGAGTAATTTACTTATTCTTTCCTTATATAGCAGGTCTTGTCGCAGCCTCGTGGTATCAAATTTCCGCACCCGCGGAAATACTGCGGAAATGTTGCGGAAATGATGCGGAAATACAAAATTTCCGCCGAATTTCCGTGCCGCGGAAATGTGGCGGAAATTAGATATTTCCGCGGCGCGGAAATACTGCGGAAATGATGGCTTGCACCCAGTGTCAGGGGAAAGAATGCCTTCAAAAACGTTCAATTCTGGGGATACCGCAATGAAAAGTGGATCAAAGGATGCGCCTTCACGGCGTCGTTCTGCTCATGTCAAAATCTCATGGAGCGGGTTACGATGTGCTTCGCGAGCACTCCGCGCTTTCGGCAGATTCCTAGTACTGGGTTACCAAAGGTGCATCAGGCTGGTGAAGCGTCATAATGTGGGTACACGCTCATTGATATCTGAACACAACTTTCTTGATGTGCGGTGGCTTCAGCGGATCAATAATTCTTGCCGCTGATTGCCTTGATCGCCGCCCCGCGTCGCAAGCGGAGTTGACAAGCGAGTCCCACTATCAATCACTTCGTTTATGGGACTCGGACGCTGATAGTGGGAGTGGGACTCAGCTACTACCTTTAGTCGAGTTCCACTCCCATAACTCTCGTATATACTCCATGATCCCTGTGGTGCTCAGTCATCATCCGATGGCTGCTGACATTCTGCTGCTGTCAAATCGCGGGAATTTGCAATTGTTTGTCTTCCGTGAGTGCGTAGCCTCTCGGCTTCTGTCAAACTCTGGGCCAGTGCATAATTCCACTAGTCTAAGTGCACTGCCATGGCCCCACATATCCACTAGCTACTCCGAGCCAATGGGGTGCTTTTCTTTACAAAGCTGTCTGCACAATCACACAGGCAACGGCGCCGGATCAAATGCGTGGGAATATGTCCGGTAACTTCCGTACATTGAGCACGACCCATAATTCAAGCTCTTGGCATTGAATCCTTCCTGTGCAAGTGCCCTAGGACCAGCTCCTTGTGTCCTAGCATGCACTGCCTATTCGTTTAAGGTCATTCTGAGTGAGCAGGGCTCGGAACAAGTGCTTTAGTTCCCTGTCTACTGTAATTAAGGTTCCTCTTAGCCTAGGAGCGATGCTAGCACATCTCCTAGACAGCTAGGGCCACCTCAATCGATGGTAATCAATCTATAACTCATGTTAGGGTGATCCACAATGTCTGGTCTCGTTGGGTTCCTTGTCTGAATATTCCTCAATGAATGTATGGGCAATTATTTATATCTCCAGTTGATAATAGAGAGCTTGCGCAGAGCCACTGGGAGCCACCTGGTGGCTCTTTAGGCATGCGCTGCCCAGGGGCTCCACAGCCATTTCCGCATTTGGCGGCTTTCCGGTGGCTCTCTGGTGGCTCAAGTATGACATCATCTGCGCGCCATACGCCCATCCATAGACTCACAAGTAGCCTTCAGAGACACCAGATAAGCATATTTCAGGCCATATACACTCCGACCGACTGGACCTAGCTTTGGAACACAAGAATCAGTGGTATTTTGAAGCCACCGGGGAACGCATGCCTAAAGAGCCACCAGGTGGCTCCTGGTGGCTCTGCGCAAGCTCTCTAATGTACTGGGCCTAGCGCTAGCACGTCCCACTAGCGTTGCCACAGCACTACAGCCAGCAGCTGGAGCTCGCTCTGACTCTCCTCTCTGTCACCGAACAGAGGTCTTGAGTACTAGCTTATAGTAACTCCAAGATACTGCATTGCAATCCATTGGTTGTTTATATAATGGGCCTAGGAATTGCAAAAACAGCAAAAAGGACGTGCATTGGTTCTTGCACCGTCTCAGCGCCGTGGCAGGTGCAGGGGGCATGGGCAGCTCCGCATGGGCATCTTGCACATGCTGGACGACGTCCCTCAAGTCAGCGTCGAGAAGCGTCGCGGTTGTCGCAATATTTTCAGCTTGTTCATCCACCATGCACGTGAGCTGCACGGCTGCCGACTTCATCGTGTCGACCAGTTCGCCGTCCTCCTCTTCGGCGTGTCGCTGCGCTTTCACCGCCTCGAGTACCTCTGCGAGACCCGAGGACAAATCCTCGATGGCGACTTGGAATTTTTTCAGGCTCAGCGACTCTGCAGCCGTATGTATGGCATCGGCGGCCACTGCATTGCCCTCCAGCAGTGACGCCGCAATGCGCAATAGGACCAGTATAGTGGAATGTAGGGGAATGCCCACACACCTGTACCTGCTGCGCTGGCTTCCTCCGATGTCATGAATCCTTTCCCATAGAGGTCGGCTTTGAAGTTGTCTACAGTCCAGATATCCCACTTATTCGCGTTGGTGCTGAAGGCTAGTAGCTCTGGCCCGGTTTTGCTTAGGAGAAGCTTCGTTTTTGTTGCGTCTGGAGACGACTGCAGTGCACGTTCTCGCACGGGATTCAGCGCTGCCACGTTAGGGCTTTTGCTATTTTTGCTTGTTGTGCTCGAAGACGGCTTGGAGGCAGAACTAGTAATAGACATTGTATATGTATAGAGGTGAGAGTGAAGCCCAGGACCACTATGTGCACCGATGCCCAAGCTTCGAAATTTTCGAAGTGCCGATCAGTGACACGTGGTGGTTTGTTGCCAAGAGAGATCCTTGGTCAGTGGATTCCACTGGACAGAAACGGCAGCCTGTCCCAGTGTATTCCACTGGAAACCAGTGGAATCCGGTGGTCAACCTGCAAGTGCAAGACCATTGTGAAACGGCGAAACCTGCAGGAGGCCGGCGGAAAACAGTGGAAATGTCATTGGTATAGAACCACTAACCCCCACTGTTTACCACCAGTTCCCAATGGCGCCCAATAGAGCTTTGCCAGTACATTGTGAGCCAACGAAATCCACTGGGATTCAATGGCTCACTGCACTGGTTCCCGCCACCAACCAGTGCCGAACACTGCTGATCAGCCGAATGACAGCTCCGCATGTATTACTGATGTTAGAGAGCTTGTGCAAAAGGCACACGAGCCGCATGCGGCTTTCGGGCATTGCGCAGAATTCCCTGGATTTGACAGGTTTGTCTTTGGTTTCTGGTGAGTTAAATAGTCTCCTCCATCCCCGAAAACGGCTATTGTATACACAGAAATAAGTATCAGTTGGGTGCGCAGTTGTGGGAAGGAGCTTTTCCCGTCATCACAGCAGCTCCACGCAAACTTCCCACACTTTTCGTGTCCTACACACAGCAGTTGAGGTGCAGACAAGATTTCTTTGCATCTCCAGTGCATGTACTTGGGCCCACCTATCCTTCGACCAACCCAGTTTTTTTCTAACCTCACCTTTGGTTTCCGCATGCGGCTTTGCGCAATGCCGAAAAGCCACATGCGGCTTGTGCGGCTTTTGCGCAAGCTCTCTATTACCCTGTCTGAAACACTTTCAAACTCTGCTATCAGCGGAAGGGGATGCGAGGCGGCTGAGCAGCCGCTTGTGTTATAGCTACATAGACAAGCCGAGAAGCCCGCCGGCCCGCCACTTTCTAACTCGGGTGTGAATCGCAATTTTCACGGCGGTCACGAGGAGGTTCGGGCATTAATCTGCCCATTGTTGGCGAAAAGTTATGGTGGTAGCCAGGGGACAGAGATAGGAAATGCGAGACGTCGCTTCAACGCATCGCAGCTCCAGTCCTGGGTCCGAGCAAGGAGTCTTTATCAAGTGGCTGGTGAGCTTTGGAAGAAGAGCGTTCAAAGCACTGCCACCTAATTCGGCACTTGACACTGGGAACAAATGCAATATAAAGGCCAATTATATTGCAAGTATATACTCAGTATATTTGATATATTCAAAGCATATACTTGTAATATATACAAGCGGCTGCTCAGCCGCTTCGCGGCCTCGCATCCCCTTCCGCTGATAGCGGAGTTTGAAAGATGGTTCAGACGGATCAATATCGGATCACGGTGCATCAACTGACCAGCGGAGTTTAAAATGGCTTCGGACAGACGGAGAAGCGTAATTTTAAAGAGAGGGTAACAGAGGTCTGATGGCTACCATTTGTGGACTTGGTATATTGCAAGTATACTATGACCAAATAGTATCATATATTGATGAGATCACTTACTATAAAAGGTAATTATAAGAGGTGATAATATTAAAGACATGCAACAATTGCCTTTTATAGCAAGTGATCCCATCAATATGTGACACTATTTAGTCACAATATACTTGCAACATACAGAGTCCATAAATGGTAGCCATCAGACCTCCATATATTACAAGTATATGCTCTGAATATATCCAATATACTAAGCATATACTTGCAATATAATTGGCCTTTATATTGCATTTTGTTCCCAGTGTCAAGTGCTGAATTAGGTGGCAGTGCTTTGAGTGCTCTTCTTCCAAAGCTCACCAGTCACTTGACAAAGACTCCTTGCTCAGACCCAGAACTGGAGCTGCAATGCATCGAAGCAACATCTCGCACTTCCTATCTCTTTCCCCTGGCTACCACCCTACCTTTTCGCCAACACTGTCCTGGATTTACAATATCCTTCCTTCGAATAGCAGAAACCTCTCTCCCTCCGAGTCAGGCTTGCGCGCGATCCCGAAGAGCAGCAGCTTTCATACTGCTTGGCACCTTTTCCAACAGTCCTCGACATTTCAGTTCGAGTTAATGATGATCTTTCCCTTAGCTGCTCTGCGCCGTGAAGGACTAGGCAAAAAAACGAAACACAATCACCGAGACTCCACATATATACTGCTCCTATCACGGCAATCTACTCTCCAATTCCCACATGCCCGGCAACAGAATTCCCAACCCACAAACTGGTGACTTGATTCGAATCAAAACCTGATATTTTAGGGATTTACTATCTTCCTGTTCGCTGGTTTGGTTTGGGATCCGTTAATTAAAGGACTCCTGCTTCAACCAACTACTCTCAACGGCCAGTTCTACATACTGTACACATGTATTCCATTCAATCGCCGGGTCCCGGCTTGAAAATCCCAAAACGTAGGCCCTCCAACCTCTCGCTTTCCAAACTCTAGCATCTGTGTTTGCATTTCAGCCTCCCCCCACCCATCACACCAATGGCATGCTTCTCGTCGGATCCTCTCTTATCTTATCTCAATTTTTTTTTTGGCGCCATTGAATGAACCAACTACACTGTCGTTGAACGATGTGCTCCGAACTAAACCCAAAAAATCCAATTATCACCCAAATATAACCCAAGTCTTTCCAATATAAGCAGTGATGCCCACAGAAATAAGACGAGGATCAGAAATAGGCCGATCAGAGGAAGCAAGAGCCGAGATACTGACGAGTGGTAGTCCCTTGTACAGGGCCTAACAATAGGTTGAAGGGAAGGTATAAGATTCCCACAGAAAGATGAACCTTCACTACAAGATATCACTAGGAATTGGCCTGAGAGATAATCGAGCAATGGAAATAAGATAGTTTAAGAGCTTCGCAGCTATGAGACGAGCAAGTGTTGTGTGTGTGGTGGTGGTTGTATCTGGAGACGGGTGAGAGACCTCCTAGAGGCGAACAATAGACTGTTTCCACGAGGATATATGCCCGAAAGCTTATTTCCCAGAGAATCCGATGATGATTTACGATGAACGATGAATGATGAGCGATACAATTTGACGATTTGACGATGAGCGATGACGATGACGATAAAACGATTTCGATTCCAGAACTATGTAGCCTCAATCACGCCCTAAGACATTTCCAGTAACCAACATTCCAACAGAAAGGTTTCCCAATGTTACAGCTATTTGCACATGTAATGACACTCATCATTTTTGATGAAGAAGAAGCAACGTGTACTCTCCCTCTTGTAACGCTCATTGCGAGCTCAAATCTTGGTAGAAACACATAATTTTAGATGCATTCGGAAGCATTTCAACAGGGCTATTAAACCCAACCACTCTCTAGTTCCAATTCACCCCTTTATCTTTGACCCCATTCGGTGATGCGTAGCTCGGCTCCTCTTTTGCAACGCGTGTCCTGGGCGCAATACCTCACCGATTCACCTCAAAATAGGCGCATTAGAATCGCGTTTCCAGCGGCTTTCTAACATTACCCAGTTTTCCCTCTACTTCGCTTGCTTCAAAATCTGCAATTTCCACTTCAGACACTGCACTCTCGCGCTACTTTTGCTCTCTCTCGGTCATTTCTAGTCAGATTTCTCTCGTTCAAGGTGCGTTGGCATGTCTCCGGGCTAAATATTTCCGTCCGCTTTCCTTCCACCTCCAGCCCTTGACAATCACAATTGAAATCAAAAATTTCTTTTGGCTCATGCGACATCATCTTGTACTTGGCGCCATGGTAAAAAATCCCCGCCCCGTTTGTCTTACAACTTCCTGTATATTGTCTTTTTCCAGCGACAGGTCGCTTCGCACTCTGATCGCTAGGGCTCGCCCTATCTCGACTGTGACCGTGAATGGGTTAGGAGAGGGCACAGGGGCACGCGCACTCTGCCAGACGCTCACCCAGTCGGCAGAGTGCGAATCTTGCGCAATACAGGCGAGACTCGAAAGTCCTGGTATTATACTGAGTGCAAGGTTACCAAGGTATAAGCAATCAGAGTGTATTATAAAGATTATATACTTTTCATGCGTGGAAAGGAAGGAGAGAAATGCAGATAGAGAGGCAGGTCGGATGGATCGATGTACAAGGTGTTCGGGCCATTCAAAAATGCAACTGTGACAGCGATTCGAGATAGAGTAGTCGGACCGAGGGCTTGCATTGCACGAAAGCAAGGTCAGAACAAAAGTCGTGCCAGGTCTACTCCATGTGCCGGACACCATCCTGACGCACCGCTGGCGCCACGCAGCTATATGCAATTCCCCGTCTCGAGCATCGCGCGCTCATCGTCGCCCACGTCCATGTTTGTCGGCATGCCCGGAAGCACCTTGTGTTGTTACAGCACATGCAGCCCCAACGTGGGTGCATTGACGCCGGTGAGCATGTCCCCCGCGTTGCTCCAGTCAACCCACTCCCACGCCCACGCGTCGGGGTGCTCGGCAGAGGTGTGCAGCCCGGGCGGCGGCGCGAGGGCAAAGGCTGGGAAGGGCAGCGCATGATCGGACGCCAACAGCGACGGGGTGCACACAGCGAGGGTGATGGGGGTGTGTGCAGCCTGGTGGGCACGCTCGCAGTAGCATGTGCAGCTGAGAAGCGCGGCAAGATGCCGGCCATGATTCAGAGCTAAGCTGAAAGCGAATGAGAAATCATCTCGGCAAGGAGATAAAGACCATACCTCTGCAACTCGCACGGGGCTCTACACCTTGACCGGCGGGACACCTCGCTCATGGGTCACCAGCTTTGTTCTTCTCAGTCTCCGAGGCAGGGAGTCTGAGTGTGAAGGCAGCAGTCTGGGCAGCTGATTCTCGGTAACGGAGGCCCCCCTGGAACCAAGTTTCAAGACGCGGGCACCTTCAATATATAGAATATTAGAGCAAGTAACCGCAAAAACAAGTCCAGCCAGGCAGCAAAGGCGCGTTTTGAGGGCGAGTTAGTGCTGCAACCTTGGGTACCGTCAGAGAGCGGCTGAAAATGCGGTCATAATGCGGCCACTTTAAAGAGATTCGGTGCAGAATTGAGCTCCAGAGAAAGCATACAAGACCAGAAGTCAGGTGAAGAAGCGCGATTTGGTCAAAAGTAAAAGTCGAATCTGGTAGAAACGGTGGATATGAATGGATAGCGCCATGGAAATGCGGCAGAACGCACCTACACAAGAGCAAATTGGACAAGAAATTAGCAAGATATGGCCTTAAGAAGAGGACGCATTTTGGTGCTTCTTCTTCATCAAAATTGATGAGGTGTCATTACATATGCAAACAGCTGTAAAGTCCAACGACGATACACACTGCGCCAACCCCAGAAATAGTCCAAATCGCAAGTGTTATGCCTACTAGTACAAGGGGATTCTGTGTCCTACTCATAATAATGTCCCAACTACTTATACAAATCCCAGAATCATATGAAAGTCCTCAAACCAAGCAGAAATTAGTAAAATGGCCCGAGATCGTCCCTCCTTTCCGTTTACCCATCGGAGGAATAGCTGCAAGCGTATTGCCATTGGCCAGTGCCCAGGTAGTCCCTGATTTCCTGACCATGCGGCTTTTGTCATCCAGGATATTTGAAAACACCAGTCCCCTGGCTGACTGATATCACATCGTCCATCTATTCCTTCTGTCTCCTGCCCCTTTCCCTTAGTTCCTGACCATCAGATCTTATTTCCCTGGCCTCCAGCTTTCCGTAGATACCCCTAGTGCAACCTTTTCCCAGAAAGGTTTCTTATTCCCAACTCCGCTTCCTCGGAATAAGATCAATCCCATCAGATTGTCTTAACCGACCTTCGCTTATCCCGGAACTCCTCCGGTATGAGCTTCCCTGAGCCTCACATGCCTGTCACATGGAAGGCCTTGCCTTTAGCCAAGCAGAAATAAGCTTATTCTCACATGTCCTGTTGTAAGTATCTCTGGCTTATTCCTCGTTGTGGAAATAAGCTTCAGAAAGAGTCTCTTTAGAGGTTTGTGGGCTACACTCTCCTCTACAGTTTTCGAGGCGAGCACTGCCAGTCCGCAGGCTAGTCACCTACCCTTTGTACCCGTTACTCTGTGATCCTGACCCTGCCAGCTATACTGAGACCATATACTAGCTCTCTGAAATAAGCCTATACTGTAATCAGACTATTCTGAAACGTGCGAAAAGTGCGGTGTTTAGGTATAGTTCAATTCCAGACAGTTCATAGTTTCTTCCTGTCTTCCCGAGCCTCCTCTCATCTTCTCACATTCTCCTTCGCGCTATGTATGTCCCCTCCCTCGTCTCGAGCGTCTTCTGCGTACCACCGAACTCTCCTTGTGTGCTGCAGTAAATTGCCGCGACATCTCGCACTCCTGTCTGCTCTCTAGGGGGCCGCTCGTGGCCTGAGGTCCTGGAGTTCCCAATAATGAAAGGCTGCCCTTGATTCGACACCGAAACGGCTTAAAAGCCTGCCCCCGACCCGCGCCTTTCGGAGAGTAGGAAGGACCCAGAGATGAAGCCAGACCGGCGAGGATATGCTGTGGTGGACGCTTGTCACTGCTTCAGACATGGCTCTTGCTTGAGTCTTCGCGGTTTGAAATACAGTTCAAGTACTCAGCTCTGGGAGCCTCGACCTCGGAAAAGGTCAAGACTCATGACCGCGGAGCTCTGAATGGTCATCTAGAGTGGGTAGGGCTCCTGGCGAGTTTCATTATACTTACAGAAGACTCATCACCGAAATTTCACTGGGACCGACTACGTAGATGCTTGGAACTCCTCTTTGTCTCCCTCTGGATCGCATTCGTGCCAGCTCCGTCGCACGCTGTTCTCTATTCTCTGTTCTCCCAGCGGGAGAACACTCCGTAAGCCCGAAGTTACAAACCCGATTCGGGGCAACCACTTGTCGTCCAGTTGGATGTCACACAGCCCGCGGAGGTCGTGGCAGCATTCGCCGCAGCCGAGAAACATTTGGGTGCATATACTTACGGGCAGTGATCCTCTCTCTACACGCCGACGCACCTCCGACCTTTGTGTTATCCAGGCCTCATCTCCGTGGTCATCAACAACGCTGGATTTGGATCCCTCGGCGAAATTGGAGGGACTCCTGTGTAAGGCTTGATGCTCTTACAGGAGACTTTCCGCGGGAGTCTGTACAGAGTGCACAGGTTTCTGAGTGGTAAAGACCTTCGAGATCTCGACAGTCTCACTCTAAGACTAAGGGCCAGGAGTCGAAAGTTCGTGCTCCTAATGACCCTTCGTCGCCTTCTTCGAAAATTTGTAAGAAGTGAGGAGCGCGAGTCTATCACGACAACCTATTCGTAATCGTTAGTCATGGCGAAATATGAGACTCGTACAAATTGTAGGAGCCACCCGAATCTCTCTCAACCCGGAGTTACTCAACGCTGTTGAAGAAAGCAAGTGAGGATGATTGATAAAGGTAAGTGTAGTTGAGTACACGTGACTCCTTACAGTTGATGACGTGTATCTAACAACCGTAAGCGATAAGTCCGAGACTAATAATATGTAGATATTGCGAAAAATATAGCTAGGGACTCATAAGTCCATGTCTATGAGAGGGATTCCTTACAGAGCCCCCTGTCTCGATTATAGCTTTGGTTCAAATTCTTCGGGGATCCTGATGTCTGCCAAGTCAATCACCTCCCAGTCTTTGGGGTAGGATCTCGTGAACAGATCTTTCCCTTCAGCCCAGTGCGAGTAGTCGGGAATGAACTCGGGTTTCGTGCCTTTGAACCTCCCAGTGCGTCCGTTGCGGAAGTGCTTATGCCAATGCGACGCTGTGTACCAGTGCAAGTTAGGTGGGTCTTGGAAATATTCGTCTTCCAGGCCATTGAGAATCTTGAGAGCTCCGGCTGACAAATAGCCGCGCATGTGAGAGCAGCCAGCCTCGAATATCTCAGGGGGGACCACAACGTATACGATCGGCGTCTTGATTTTCTGACGCAATGTGCCCCAGTAGAATGTTCCTTTCGCCCGAAGTTAAGTAGTCTGTCGTCCAAAACTCCTCACCCTTCGGCCCTGTGAGTAGACGAGATTCCCCTTTGTAGAATTGTGAGACCTGGAGACTCGGACCAAGAGCATACTGGCGGACGATGTCTTGGTCGAATATCTCTGCCACGAAACGGATTACTCCACCTTGTGCGACCATAGTGGGAGCTTCGGGACGGCTAAGAAGTGTTCCCACATTACTTTTGTAGGCATTGAAAGCAGCGGCGCTACCTCGAACACGAGACCATTCTAAGTAACGTCCCGAAAGCCCGGCTCATATATAGAGCCCATCGTCTTGAGGATCAAAGGCGGGATAAGAACGTCCCTGTAAATTTCCTTAACCTCCATGTGCAGCGCCGCCAGAGATTTCAGCTTGAGAGCTGAACGAGTGGGACAGACGAGCTTACCTTGTGACAACCATTTCTGGTTCCAGGGGAGATTCTCGTAGCTCGAGTATCCAGGCGTGGACTCTAGTGATTTATCGCTCTATTTCTGGATCTTATCTCTAGCAATCGTTTCCGCGTGCGGTTAAAGGGTCCTCTCTCTGTTCAGAACGGGAAGTACCCCGAATTGTGACGGGGAGCTGGCGGGGGCTGAGCTGATCTCAACGCGAGGATTTTTATCGGCCAGGAAGTCGTGCATGTCCGCATCCCTACGATCTTGGGCTGACTCCTGGTTCTCTGATGCATAGCTCATCCCCAATTTACTGGATCTCGACGAATCCACGGATAAGGAGCGAGGAACAACATTTCTCGACGGCTGCATACGGTGCGGGCTTCTTGATCGCGAGTCACGCTTCTGTTAATAGCGACTGTCCTGGCTACGACCTCTGCTTCGCTCTCTATCGGAAGAAGGGGACGTCCCTCCTCGAGAGAACGGGCCGCTTAGAGATAGGCGGTCCACTAGGGGTCGAGAAGTCGATTCCCTCTTGTATCTCGAGGAGGGAGAGTATGACCTCCTTCGGGTAGGCAAAGAACTGCCCATCGCCATTCTCTGAAGGAGCGGCCTGGGAGGCGGAGAGCTAAGGTGAAAGGATAACGTGGCACCACGTTGTCGCATGGAAGGGCGAGCCGGAGCCGGGGTTCCTTTTCTTTCTCCCTCCTGCCGTCTTCTTCCTCGGCTCGCTGCCGAGCTAGACGGTCCATGCATACCGCGAGTGGATCCAGATCCCCATGTAATGTCGTGTTCCATTGGTAATGGGTCCCGGCAGCCGTCGAAGGAATTAAATGACCGGTCCGGTCTAGGAGCGTACAGATTCTTAGCTTGCTCCCTAATCGCGCTCGTTTTTTGGAAGAAGGCCGTGAGTTCTTGAATCTCTTCGTCCTCCTTGGTTATTCCGAAATCGATAAGGTCCACACTATCCGTCAAACGACGATGCCTTGCGGACAGAGGTTCCCCCAGAAAGAAGGGATTCTGTCAGTATAGAACGTACAATGTCCGCCCCCCGACGGGAGCTCTAGACGCATGTTTGGCTGCACTGAACCGTTCCCAATACGCGCGCGCGATTCCTGGACGTGTAATCCACCTGATACAGTAGAGATGGAAGTCAATTATCCCAACATCCGATCCGGGTTCGAAATGGTGAATCTTCTCCCCGAGGCGACCTGCTCCCTTGTTCTGAAAGTGCCAGTTGGACCTGCTCCAATCATTCGCCCAATTGCTATAGCTGGGTAATACCGATAGAGTGACTCTCTCTTTGCTATCTCTACGCAAGACTTCCTCCACTTCGCTCCAGACTTCGGGATATAAACACATGAACCTCCAATCTTTCTTCATGCCTTCCGAGAGAATTCCATGGATCGGCACTCCGTGTTCGAGTAGAAAAGGGAAGTTGGCTTCATGGTAATCGCGTTCCAAATGATACAAGACACCTATCTTGTCGCAGGAGCCAAGGTACAAGGAGCGGACAAAATGTGCATCTTCCGAGTCCAGGATACTGTAGAATTTCATTATTCGGCATAGGGTGTGACCTGTGACCGAAAATACCGATTCGGCACTTCGGCACCCAACAAAATTTGGCGTGACACTTGCAAAATTTCGGCATTCAAGACGAAAATTTTCAAAAGTTCTGCCTTTTTTGCAGTTCCAAGAGAGATTTGGGCTACGTGTCACGAATTTTACATTCGGCACTGGGCACCATGACCTGTGACCGAGACGAAAATTCATCGCGGCACAGGGAGTGCATGGTGCGTGACTGCCGATTTGAATGAAATTGTACAGTATCCTCCACGGATACTAGAGTGGAGATCCAAGCAAGTAATCCAACAATGCTAGAGGGCTCCTTGTTCCGTACCACCATCGTGGACGGTTTTCTCACGCCACCCGAGAACAGGTCGGACGCAGCGGGGGCCGCTAGTGACGCTCGAAGCTCGAGCTGAAGCCCCCCCCGCTCCCCGAGGTCCTTTGAGACCAGTCTCCCTAGTCGATACACCCGACCACCCCCACCTCGATACCCAGTCCGGACGCATAAAGCGGAACGGCTCGGCGTAAAAGATCATCAATCACAGACCATTGATGTGGCGGGCCCAACACGCAATTAGAACCATATATATTGCTCGACGTATCGCTCCCCGTATGCCTACGCAGGACACTGCACCCATCCCTGGGATGCCACTCAGGCCACCCCGCCCTCTGCCGGCCTCTCTTTGTCGCCAAGTCGTGTACGAGTAGACGCTTTCAGACAGAACAAAAGAAGATAATTTTAGAAAAACTATGATGCTCAGGGGATATAGAACTCTAAGTTTACCTCCTGTGCATCATAGCTGGACACGAGGCGATTTTCAGCTGTCATCTGTCACCGAGGAGCCCCGCCCGCTCCCACGCTACCTCCCCTTCCCCAACCGGTCGTCGACGCCAGCATCGACGACCGGGGCACCAGCCCGACACCAAACCGGTGGCCCGGCACACTACTCATATGAAATGTCGATGCACTCTTTGTTGGCCCGCGACCCACCCCCTCCCCAGGCAGTTTTCCCCTCACCGAAATCTCCGAGTCTTTGTGCTTGATTCTTCAGGCAGAAATCCACGAGGCCAGATAAGCCCCGAAACTGTGCTGATACAGCCTCGAAACGATAACGAGGCATGGGACGTACCTGTAAGTACCGAGAAAATGACCTCTTTGTGCAAAACTGAATAAAATGAGCAGTGAAGGCCGCACTTTTTCTTCACCCCCAACGAAATACACCAGCCTACTCCAGCTCACTGAGCTCCTCTCTGAACAATGCCCGTGAACACCCGCAGTTCCAGCGTTGCACGCACTCCTTCGCCAGTCGGCTCTGACAGCAGCGACATCTACTACGATGATCCGGTCTTCGTTGATGCCTCCTCCCCCACTGCCATGCCCGCGGCTACCGCCATTCTGGCCACTACCACGCCAGACACTGCGGCGGACGATGCTTACGACCCAGACGGGTACGACACCAATGCCGATGCTGCTGCCTCCATGAACGACCGCAACACCACCCCGACCCCCCAGCCCGTCCGCAACACGTCCCCAGCCTCGGTCATCGAAATCACCGAAGATGACTTCCCCGCACTCACCACCCCCGTCCCTGCCGCTGCAGCTGCGACCCGCAGAAAGGCTGGTAAGAAAAACAAAGGGAAGAAGCACGTCATCCAAGGTGCAAAATCCCACAACATAACGGACATAAGCTAACTTCCTCATGCAGAGAATGCAGACGAGGGTGACCCATTCCTCGCGGCAGCCACCGCGACGGCCATCGCCGACCCACTCGGCCCAGCCAGCGACATGCGCTTCGAGGCAGACACTGCGACAGCTGTCGCCAACTCACTCGGGCTCACGAACACCGCCCACTACGCGACTGCAGGCACCTCGTCCTCGCGCCGTGTGCTAGGCTCCCCACTGAAATGCCAATGCACAAACTCTGCAGGCGACGCCGCGCCCGCTCCAACCCGAGGCAGTACCCAAGCAAGTGGGTCCCCCTTCCTGGTCCCCACGAGCAGTGCTAACAACGCAGCTGCAGCCCCTACCGATGCTGCCGCTGCCCCAATTGCAGCTGTGCTCACACCCACTGTCAACGTGCCTGCTGCGGCACCTGCCCCTCCCGTCACCGTGCCTGTTGTAGCGGCACCCCATGTGCATACTGTGGCACCCGTCACCTTTGCTGCAGCCCTGGCCGCGCCTGCCCCCGCTGCCCTCCCCAATCTGGCTCCCGCCCCGGCCGTGGTGGTCCAGAATATCATTGCTGCAAACCCTATCGTGGCGCCAGCGGGGCCCACATGGCCCACTGCCGACGGAAACCCGCCCCGCGGCTCCTACACCGCAATTCCGGCGGGTTTTCCCCCCATTGTCTACTCGCACACGCTCCTCACGCAAGGGATCCCTCCGAACCTGATGCAGATGTACCAGGAAGTCCCTGGCCCCAAGTTCTTCATTTCCGTGAGTGGGGGGCAATGGCGTGGTATTGCAGACGCACAGCCTCATCCACAACTCCATCAGTAACGCTATCGACATCGAGCCCACCAACTTCCAGCTTGGGACTCCGCCCACTGCAGACAATGGCACTACCTCCTCGCTCTGGCTAGTGGCCGGCATCCCCGAGCACCTAGCTGCCACTGTCCTCACCTACCCTTTCCTATCCTCTGGCCGCATCACCATCTACCCCTTACCCTTCAACCTGCCTGTCAACGGCTTTGTCGGCACCTTCACTGATTTTACACTCCCCAACAACCTCAAAGGAGCAGCCGTGGCGAGAAACTTGATCCAGACAGCCATCCGTGGCGACAACAACATCACCCAACTCATCCAAACCCACCGCGACACCCTCAGCCCCCACGTCTCCGCTGAGCGGGCTTCGGAGATCTTCATTGACTCCGTGCAGGTCGACAGCATCGAGCTCGTAGTCGGCAACACCACCACCATCGCCTGGCAGCTGTACGTCACCCCCCCAACCAACGACCACAACATCTGGCTGAACCTGCGCCGCCTCTTCGGGCGCCTTCACGTGATGACAGCGCTTCACGGTTCGGCACGCATGCAACGCGCATACCGCTGCCGCATCTGCCCTGGTATCAACCACCCCACCGGCCTCTGCCCTCGCCGCCAGCGGTCTTGAAACATGTATTAAACTCGCAGAAAGAATTCATGAACGACGGGAAGTCCATAATGGTGTCCCGAGACCAACTGATGGCACCACGAGAACAGGGCGGACTAGCCATGCTGGACGTAGAGGCAAGGAACGAAGCGCTCCAGCTAGTAAAGGCTGGTACCCTAGTAGAAACGGACCCCGAAAAACGCTCTCACTGGGCGAGCCTAGCGAGACACAGCCTCAAACATCGTGTGGTCCAACACCCGGTCATAGCCCTCGACACACAATCAGAGGTGATAGTATAAAACTACCGAATAAACCGGCGGACGCACCCGAGTCACCACAAAGATATGATGAAATGCTTAAACAAATATGGGTCGTCCTTCCAGGCAGTGGCCCCCTCAGTAGAACTGCAACGCGAAATGCCACTGTGGCATCACCCGGGCGAAGAGGACGCCAAGACACAGGGGAACAACGGGAAAAGGGCGAAATGCCTGCGCTCAAAATACCGCATATTAAAAGTAGGCGGAGGTGCGGATACAGCGGCGCACCTCCAAGACCCCCTGCATTATAGCTCCGCGACGTGCCCATGTGATGCATGTGACGAAGATCGAATGAAGGGCTGCAAGGACCCACACCAATGCGCGGAAGCTGCGGAAAGAAAACTGGATAGACTACATCCGGAGTGGAATCCGCGCTGGGGAGAGGCGAAGGTCACGGAGCAGGGGCAGCACGTAGAGGAGGACACAGCGGTCTTCCAGCTCCCCGTCAAAATCGAGTCGCTCGGCCAAGGGATGCGCGCCCTGACAAGCCGGAGAGACGAGCCTAAAGAGTGCACACGGCCCAGACCCAGAACGAGGAGGCGGGCAGGAACAGCACCCGCACCGCATAACAACAGTGTGACAGTGTACATTGGTGGAGCAGTACTGACACCACCCAGGCAGACTCCAAGGGCAGCGGCAGCGGTGGTATATGGCCATGAAGAACCTCGGAATGCGCACTTCTGGATACCCGAGTCATGGAAACAATCATCCCAAATAGCGGAGTTTGCAGCTGCCCTAGAAGCGGTTAGGAGAACAGAACGAGACACAGAACTAAAAATAGTCAGCTCCCAGAGCTATGTTACCAAGGCCATGACCGTGAAACTAACCCAATGGGAATGCGAAGGGTGGGTGGAAATACCCCACAGCGGAGTCCTGAAATGTCTAGCAGCAGAGATTAAATCCAGAAATCCAGGAGAGCAAAGACAACCTTTGTAGTCGCGACACAGGCATCAGAGGCAAGGGGCCTGTGCAGAGAGGCTGCGGAGCTTGCAAAAGCAGGGGCAAGAAACACTAGGGCACGTCAGGTCGACCTCACTGTGCCAGCAGGGATGAACCTCACCGGTATACGTCTCCAGGGTAACAAACAGAGAATATTCTACCGCGGAATCCGAGAAGTCAAAACGCAGGAACTAGGACCCAGAGCATCGACAAACAGAAAACTGGAGGAGGTGAGAGAGACAATGCTGAGAATGCAGAACTGTAACTTTGCCAATGAGGAAATATGGCGGTCCGTCAGAAATAAAGACTTTTTGCCCCGCACGGCCCAATTTATATGGAAGGTCATGCACAAAGTGCACCGGGTCGGCAGCTACTGGAAGCATATCCCCGAATGCGAAGACAGCGATCTGTCAGGAATGCGGCGAGACAGAGAACCTGGGCCATATCCTGGTTGAGTGCGCAAGCCCTGGACAGAGTATCATATGGAAAGCAGCGGAAAAGCTTTGGCACGAGAAAGAGTCGAATTGGCCAGAAGTCTCCCTAGGTGGTATCCTAGGATGCGGTCTGATGGACTTCAGAGATGAAATGGGGAGGACGAAACACGGCACTCGACGCCTATATCGGATACTAATGTCGGAGTCGGCATACACAATATGAAAACTCTGTAATGAGAGAGTCATCTCTCGGGCCGGGGCCCGTCTGACAGAGAAGGAGATCGTGAACAAATGGGCATATGACATAAATCAGCGCCTACAACAAGATGTAATACTGGCAAACAGATCCACCAAGAGGAACCGCCCACGTCTAGCGCCAGCACTGGTCAAGGATACGTGGGAAGGGACCCTCGACAATGAGGGAAATCTATCAGAAAATTGGTTAAAGGAAGCCAGAGTATTAGTGGGTCGCAGGGCACTTACCAAAGACCAGCTCCGTCTGCGCAATAGTGCAGGGGTTGGTTAGCTCGGCAGCCTCACACTGCCCCCACAACGGCGTGCAGGTATGCATTTCTCTGGCTGGTGTCTTTTTCTCGTTTCCTGGGCCTCTGGGCCCGAACCTTACGCGCGTTACTCTGGGCTAACCGATAGTTAGTTGCTTGTAACCTGATCGTACCACCAAAAAAAAAAATGCTCAAACACGATCGCTTGAACAGCACAACCGCGTTATGGACCTCCTCCTCTCACTCATGAATCCATAGTGGCTTCTGCTTTTCCTCTAGCGAAGGAAGATCACCAGCTATAACAGAGGAGCCGTGCTGGCAGTACTACGGGCTGGCAGAAGCTAGCAGTTTCACTACGCGAACCAAGCGACCAAACATATCAACAGCGGAGTTAGCCCACTCAGGAACAACTCGGTATCCTATGTCGTGAGCTAGGCCTTCGCCTGGGTCGGAATCCTCGCTATCAATACCGTAGAGATCCTCAGCTACTTCTTCGTAGCTAACCGGCTCAGTGAAGAGGAAACTCAAAGGATCATCCTCCCTGAGAGTCGATGGCACCTTTGGTATCCACGGCAGCCAATGTTCCTGAGGCCGATACCACGTAGGATTGCTGAAGCAGTTGATTTCGTCAAAATGCTCGCTGGTTAACGCCGAGGGTAAGACGGGAGTGACAGAATCTATATATTGCAGCGCCAAGAAGGATAACCATGCCACTTCGCCGAACGTGGACCAGGTGGGGATGATCAAGGCGTCGGACTTGGAGAAGAGAAAGTCGTCCGTCTTGCTCCGTTCGAATCTGGCGTTGTAGGAGGATGAATCCATGCTGTGGTATCAGGATGTATGCGCTTGCGACATGAACCGAAAATTTGTGAACTACGATCGCAGTGAGAATCGCACTTCCCAGTCAACCGAAACTTCGTGAAGTACTGGGGAAGCCGACCATCCCAACGAAAGGCAAGGGAGCCCGGGTAACCAAATCGACGCGAAGTCCTATAGTTTTTTGGGGGGATAGACCGTAGACTGGCCACGGAAGACAATACGAGAGATGAGAAATAGGGAGAGATAGAGAAGAGAGATAGAGAGAGAGATAAGTGGGAGAAAAAGAAGAGGGAAACGTAAGACGTGGCGATGATCGCCTGATGCTGATGGTATTACAACCGGATATACCGGGATTCGGCTGTTGTGCCGAGGATCTACTCTTCCCTAGCTTTGGCCTCCTTAGTGAAGGCGCGAAGCATCTCCGGTGCATTGCGAAGGTCCTTCCGCGTCTGCCATGAGTCGAACTGCGGCCCGAACCCGCGCCACCGTACTAACCAAGTGTCCTGCTTTTTCGACTTGTTGTATCGTGTACCGACAATCTTTTCGACTTCCTATTCCTCTGTCGCCACGCGATGTTCCCGCAAGTCAGGAGCTACGGTTCTCTCGCCAAACTCCTCAGGACTTTCGCGGTACGACTTCAGGTGATCCAGATTGAACACGGGAAATCCAGGGTACTTGCCGTTCAGGCGCAACTGGTAAGTCCTAGGGTTGATTTTTTGCAGGACTTCAAAAGGGCGGATCCATCTCTGCACCAGTTTAGCTCCTTCACCCTTGGACTCCACCCATTCCAATGAATGCGGGTTGACTAGGACTCTTGACCCGACACGGAACTCCGGTACATCCCTTCTCCCTCTGTTATAGTACTTGGCTTGTTCATCTTGAGCTCGTGCGATGGCTAAGCGAGCACTCTCCCTATGGATCCTCAAGCTCTCCAAATAGGCACTGGTTTCTTTAGCCATGCCGTAGGTGGACGGGGCGCCCGTTTCTCGTGGTAGCAAGAAGTCCAAGGGAGCTTTAGGAGCGAATCCGTATAACAGCTGAAAAGGGGTAGTACCAATAGACACATGTACATTGCTGTTGTACGCGAATTCCAGCAGTCTAAGCCATGAAGACCGGTCATCTCTGGCCTTGGACACGTAAGCCCTCAAAATAGTTTCCAACTGACAATTAATGTTCTAAGTCTGACCGTCGTGCTGAGGGTGATGAGAAGAGGACAGAGACATCCGAGTTTTTAAGGGCCACTGTAACTGCTTTCCAAAACTCTGAAGTCCATCTGGGGTCCCTGTCGGCGATGATACTATCCGGCAGGCCAAACCTCGCCAGCACATGTTCCATAAATAATTCAGCGAATCCTTGTGTGGTAAGACCTGTGGTAGTAGGAACGAAAGAAGCATGCTTTGAGAGGCGATCAACCATCACCAGAATTGCGTTGAATCCATTTGACCACGGAAGATTGACGATCATGTCCAGGGAAATTGACTCGTAGGGTCTTGAGAGTATTGGGTTTGGCATCAAGTATCCATAACGAGTATAGTTCCTGTTCTTGGATTTTTGGCATATGTCGCATGAATGTCCGAAGTCCTCCAAATCAAGCTTCATCCGTCGCCAATAGAATTTGGAGCTTATTTTCGACCATAGCCGCTCGGGACTCACATGGGCAGACTCTAACGGGGCCTCGTGTGCTTCAGTCTTGATCTCTTTCCGTTTCGACTTTGGTACACATAACCGGGGTTGATAATCCGCGTCCCTGAAGAACAGTAACCCTCCATCCGAGGGGAAGAATCGTTGCCCCGGAGTCCAGAGTCCCTCGGCTACTCGCTGTGTCAAAAAAGTAACTGGAAATTGGGTTGCACAGCCACATAAAACATATATTATGAACTTTCATGTACATATTATGAATCTAGCGTTAATTTGGTCCAAATTGTGACATAACAACTCACCATAGAGAGCAATGCACTTGGCACAGTAATAAATTTGAAAAATCATCCAAAAACTGTATTATTTCCCTAGTGTCAGCTGGTCATTTCACCTCGGAACAAACCTGTCGGCGTCTAAAATAAGTCTACACATGCTAGAAGGCACACATAGGGTCTTGAGAAATAAAAGCTATCCGATGGTGCTGCAGGCAGCAATTAATCCGCAGAGAAATTACACCCCTTTTGAAAAGAAATTGCTAATCTGAAATTTTCACTGGAAACCAAGAGGCATGCCGGGTTTTCGCTGGTATGTGGAACTCAGTGATACTTTTTGAAAGTTTTGGGGTGCCAAACTTCCCAGGGAACCCCTATTTTTGGCACCAGACCTGCTTCCGGTTACTTTATGACACAGCGAGTACTTTAGGGTCAGCCCAGATATTCTTGAATTCCGAGTCATCCCTATACGCCTCGACCCAGGAGGCTCGGTAGTGATCCTCCATACCTATGTGGATATTCGGCGGCGGATTGTGCGCCCCCCAATACTCCTGCGTCGTATCCAGAGTATCTAATTCTTCTGGGTTCTCCTGTTGTCGTTCCATAACTCTTGGAGACTGGATTGTTGGCTGCTCAGAAAATGACAACGTTGTGGAGGGCGCAGACGAAGATGCTGAAGGAGGCTGCGGCTGTTCAGGAGTAGACGACGTCGTAAAGGGTGCAGACAAAGATGCTGAAGGAAGAGTCAATCCCCCCCCCCACGTCTCGACTAGAGGATTGTCTCTCGTCTTTGTCGAGACTCGAGACGTCCTCTCTCATCCTTTGGCTTCTCGTCGTTGCAAAGACGGATTTCTTCCCTTCCATCGCATCGTCTATGGTCCAAGCGCTGAAGGTCGTACGGGCCCATTGCAATGCTGAGTGATCGGTAACCAAAAGAATCTTCTCGCCCTCGATGTAGGGCTGGAATTTGACCAATCCCTCTTTAGCAGCGAGGGCCTCTCTTTCCGTGGTCGAATAGCGAGTTTCTGCTCCCTTGAATGATCGCGACCAATACCCGATCACCCGTTCCACGTGCACCGTAGTCTCGTCCAGAGAGGAGCCCCAGCTGTCTTTGAAAAGAGTGTCGTCCATTTTTGCTGACAGTTTCGTGACTAGGTGAGGGACTGGAGATCCCTCTTTGAATGCTTTCTCCAACTTCTCGTAAGCTCGAGTCCCCTTCAAATCCTTCACCAGGATGGGCTAAATCTGTTGCAATGCAACTCCAGCAGCTTCGTCCGAAGCGTCCGAGTACAGGCGGTAAGGGAGACCTTCGATGGGGTGCGCCAATAAGGGAGCCCGCTGCAAAGCCAGCTTAGCTTCCCGAAATGCATGTTCCTCTTCATCTCCCCACGTCCATTTACTCCCTTTCCTCAGAAGACGGAATAGCGGGGCGCAAATATTCGCGTAGTAGGGTACGAAATTAGAGAAATATACCATTACGCCAAGGAAACCCTGCAGTTGAGACAACTTCTTCGGTCGTTCCAAGTCAATGATCGCTTGAACCTTATCTTGAGGCGTAGAGAGCCCCAACCGTGAAACCTTGTGACTGAGAAGTAATATTGATGAATAGAAAAGATGACACTTCGAGGGCGGCAGGGTGACTCCAGAATTTTCCACTGCCTCCAGTACTTTGTGTAGATGATCTATATGGTCTTCATAACTCTTGAAATACACCACGATATCATCAATGTAGACGAGACAAAATAGCCAGAGGCAGGGGGAGAGTATTCCCTGCATGATACGCTGGAAGATCGGCGGGCCATTTCTGAGCCCAAAAGGCATACGTCGAAACTGCGACAATCCTCGATGAGTTCTAAAGGCCGTCTTTTCCACATCTTCAGGGGCCATGTCCAGTTGATTCAATCCGGCTAACGCGTCCAGAGAAGACAAGACCTGCGCGCCCGATAAGGAGGATAGAATTTCAGACTGTCTGTAAGGGCAACCTCAGCTCGGCGCAGAGCGCGGGAGACTAGCGGGAGAATCCGAAGCAACTCAATTGAATGGTACTAAATACAGGTTTCTAGAATACGCACCTAGCGGGAGAATCCGAAGAGAAGAAAGGATGAGGATTCTCACGCTAGGCGAGGTTTTTTAAGTACTAGCCAGTAGCACGTGTCCGGAGGGATCGGCAGAGGTCTCGAGCTTGATCACACAGCACGTGCCAGTGAGAGCGGCCGGACGGACGGAAGGGAACAGAGTCCGGAGGGACGGGAGGTGACGTTCCGGATGGAGGCGCAGGCTGGGGTGCGAGTCCGGAGGCCGGACGAAGGATCGGGCGAGGAAGCGGGGCAGTGCGATGGGCCGGAGCCGGACGGACGGACGGATGGACGGACGGACGGGCGGTTCCCCTGACATCACCCCCCCCTTGGAATGCGGCGTCCCGACGCATGAATCGGACCTGGGCGTCGCGCCTCCGGAACGAGAGCGAGTCGAAAGCGGCCGAGGCGATCCGGCGCGGGGCGTTGGGGTAGCGGCGATAGTAGGCCTCGATGGCGTCTCGAGCGAAGACGTCGGAGTGCTTTACCCATTTATTGTGTTCCGGGCCGTAGCCTTTCCACCGCACCATGTACCAGAGGCTGCCATAACGGACCTTCGCTTCTAGGATCTCCTCGACCTCCCATTGAACGTCGTCGTCCGTCTGAAGGACGGGTGGGGGTTCGTCGTTCCGGGGGCGTCCGGGGAACGGGTCCGGTTCCGCGAGCTGGAGTTTCACCACCGGAAAGACCGGGTGGAGCTGGGAGTACCGGGGGGGGAGCTCGAGCTTGTACGCACCCTTTCCGACAACCTTCACGACCTTGAAGGGGCCGAGGCGTTTGTCCGCGAATTTGACGGACGGACGGGTCGTCCGGATGTCGGAGGCGTCTAGCCAGACTCGGTCGCCTACTTTGATCTCCGGGGCGGGCGTGCGTCGGCGATCGTAGTACAGCTTGAACTCGTCTTTGGCCTTAACGAGCGCGGCTTTGGCTTCCGAGACTCCGGACGCGATCCGGTCGCGGAACTCGTTCGCGGATTCCACGTTCGAGCGCAGTCCGTTGGGCTCAAATCCCATCCGGGGGAGCCTTCCGGTGTCCGTCATGAACGGGACTTGCTGCGTCGAGGAGTGGACGTGGTTGTTGTACGCGAACTCCGCGGCCGGGAGGAGCTCGTCCCAGTCGTCTTGTTTGTAGTTCGTGAAGATCCGGACGAACTGCTCGAGTTCCTGATTGACGCGTTCGGTCTGGCCATCGGTCTGCGGGTGGTAGGCGGTGGAGGTCGCTGGTTCTATCCCGATGAGGCGCCACAGTTCCGTGGTGAACTCCGCGACGAACTGCGGCCCACGGTCGGAGATGTATTTCCGGGGGGTTCCGTGGTGCCTCCAGACGTTCCGGTAGTAGAGCCGAGCGGCTCCGACCGCGCCAAGGCCGGTGTGGCACTCGTTGAAATGGGCCCGCTTACCCAGGACGTCGACTACGACCATGACCGCGTCGAACCCGTGCGCGTCTGGGAGCTCGACGATGAAGTCCACCGAGACGGTGTCCCAACGTTCTTCCGGGATTTCGGTCGGGTGGAGCTCTCCGTGGGGCAGCTTCCGAAGCGCCTTCGTCCGGTTGCATGGATCGCAGGTCCGGACGTATTGGCCGACGTGACGGGACAGCTGGGGCCACCAGTAATTCCGGGAGATGAGCTCGAGGGTTTTGAAGCGTCCGGCGTGTCCGGCGACCCGGGTGTCGTGGTGCAGGGCGATGATTCGGCGCCGGAGGTCCTTATTCCGCGGTACGACGACCTTACCGCGGTAGTAAAGGAGCCCTTCTGCGACACGCCACTCGGACGACCGGGGGGGGCGGACGTTCCGGTTCTTGAGGAGTTCTCGCGCGACAAGCGCGACGGGGTCCTCAAGGTCCGGCTCACCCGTGAAGGCCTCCCGGACGTCACGAAGGAGGGGGACCTCGGGTCCGGCCACCACGACACCTTCCAGTGCGCGGACGTGGAACAAGTCCGGGCGAAGAAGGGTAACGTCCGTGTTGTCCGAGCCCACTCCGTGGTCCGGACGGCGGGACAGCGCGTCCGGACGGCCCATGAGGCGTCCGGGCTGGTGGTGGAGCGCGAAGTCAAACCGGGACAGGTACAGGGACCACCGCGCCTGCCTCCGGTTCAAGTTCTGCGCCTTCCGGAAGTACTCCAAGTTTTTGTGGTCCGTCCAGATCTCGACCGGGTGCTGCGTACCTTCGAGGAAGTGTCGCCACTCCTCTAAGGCCCGGATGATCGCAAGCATCTCCTTGTCATGGATCTCGTAGTTGCGCTGGACGTCACTCAGACTTTTGGAGTAAAACGCGACCGGATGCCACTTCCCGTTCGCGTCCGGCTGAGACAGGACGGCTCCGGTGGCGTAGTCGGAGCTGTCCGCCTCGACCCGGTATGGACGCGACTCGTCGGGCAGGACCAAGACGGGCTCCGCGGTTACCGCATCCTTGAGGGCTTGGAAGGCGGCAGCCGCGGCAGCGGTCCAGGTCCAAGCGACGCTCTTCTTGGTGAGGTCGAAGAGGGGCCGCGCGATGTCCGAGAAAGCCCGGATGAATCTCCGGTAGAAGTTCGTGAAGCCGAGGAACTGCTGCACGTCCTTCCGGTTCTCCGGAGCCGGCCAGGCGGCGACTCCGGCGACCTTGACCGGGTCCATCTCGACGTGGTTGTGCGAGATGATGACGCCGAGGTACTCGATCGACGACTTCTCGAACTCGCACTTCTCCGGCCGGAGGTAAAGCTTGTGCGCCCGGAGCCGCCGGAGGACTTCTCGGACGATCTCTCGGTGGCGCGCGAGATCGGAGTGAGCGATGAGGATGTCGTCAAGGTATACCATGACGTCTCCGGACAGGATGAGGTCTTGGAAGATGTCGTTCATCATCGTCTGGAACGTGGCCGGGGAGTTGGTGAGGCCGAAGTACATCACCAGGGGCTCGAAGAGTCCTCGGTTGGTACGGAACGCGGCCTTCCACTCGTCGCCTCCCCGGATCCGGACGTTGTTGAAGCCCCACCGGACGTCGAGTTTTGTGAAGAACCGGGCTCCCTTTAGGCGGTTAATGAGGTCGTTAATCAGCGGGAGCGGGTATCGGTTCTTCACGGTCATCGCGTTGAGCGCTCGGTAGTCCTGGACGAACCGGAGGCTTCCGTCCTTCTTCTTGATGAAGAAGACCGGAGACGCCATCGGGGACTTGGACGGACGGATCCGGCCTGTGCTCAGCCCATCCTCGATGAACGCGTCGAGTTCCTTCTGCTCGAGGGGGGAGATCGGGTAGACCTTGCAGTTGGCCGGCTTTGCGTCCGGGACGAGTTCGATGGCGTGGTCCCACGTCCGGCGCTCCGGTAACGCGTCGAACGACTCCTTGTCAAAGACGTCGGAGAAGTCCTCGACCCAGGTCGGAACCGAGGTCCCAGGCGGGGCCGAGTTCCGGGCGAAGGCCTCCGCGAGCCGTTGGGAGACGGTGCTCCCGGCGCGGATTTCCTCGGCCGGAGCGAACGCGGTGTAGAGGATCCGGTCGCCTTCTTCTAGCTCGTCATCGTCGTCTTCGTCCGGGTCCGGAGTGAGGTCCGGACAGTCGTCTCCGTCGCCATCCGGATCGTACCCGTCGTCTCCGCACCACTCCTCCGAGTCAATGGCACAGATAGACGGGACGGGACCTTCGCGGAGCTGTCGGAGGATCGCGGCGGAGATCTTCGCGCTGCGACGGACGGCGCGAAGCTCGTCTCGGCAGGTGCTGCAGCTGGTCGGGCAGCGGGTCATCCGGACTTCCTTGGTTTCCCAGTCGATCTCCGGGTTGTGTTTCTGAAGCCAGGAGTAACCGAGGATGACGTGCTGCTTCCCGAGCCGCGTCACGGCGAGTTGGATGCGTTCCGAGTGACCCTTGTAGTTGACGACCATATCGACTACGCCCGTAATGCCTCCAGATGCATTGGGTGTGCCGTCGACGTTGAGGACCGGGATAGGCTGGGAGAGCTTCCGGACGGGAAGGTTGCGGGAGATCACGTACTCCGAGTCAATGAAGTCTCCGGTCGCTCCGCAGTCGACCAGACCTTTCACGGACACCTTAGCCGCGGTTTCTACCGACTGCATCTCCAACGGAATGTGCAGGGAGTTCCGGCCCTCCACGGAATCAATAACGTACTGCCGGGGCAGTTTGCGTTCCCATCTCGGACGGTGGACGCGGGGAATGGAAGGGGTTTTTGCCTCCGGGGCGGGAATAGGGGGCTCCGGCCGGGGGGCGGAAACCGGAGCAGGGGGTGCGTCTTTCGTTTCAACTGCTGATTTATTGGGTATATCTTTGTACAGGCAGGAGTAACGATTAGGGGACGCGACCGAGGGCGCACCGCTCACTCGACCGCGTCCGGAAAACCCTCCGGCTCCGCGTCTCCGGCGTCCGGCTCGGTCGGAAGCCCGGCGGTAGTAGAGAGGCGCGCGAAGAGCTCTCCGAGGAGGTCGTCTCCGAGTTGACGGACGACCTCGTCCAGGACGTCTGCGTGCCGGACGTCCGAGGGAGTCGGGCAGTCTCGGGCGAGGTGTCCGGACGCACCGCAGCGGAAGCAAGCGCGCGGTGCGAAGCGCGCGCGGGTCCGGTCAACTTCCATCGGAATGCCAGGCGGAAGGGCGGGCGCCGGCGCGGCTTTGGGAGCAGGCGTGAAGGAGGGGACTGGGAGGAACGTCCCAGTGCGAGGGCGTGCGGCCGGAGCCGGGGCGCGAGTCGGAGGTGCTCCCGCTCGGACGCGGGCGAGGGCGTCGTACTGACGGAAGGCGCGGAGACGCCATCCGGCGTAGTCTAGCAGCGCCGGAGCGGTTCCGGACGTGGTGATCGCTGCGTTGATCCTCGGGTCGAGCCCCGCTCGGTACTTGGTGACGCGGACGAGCGGATCCGTGTACCCGGCCGTGGCGGTGAGTTCCTCGAAGTCGTCCGTGTACCGGTAAACGTCGCGGGAGCCCTGGTAGTAGCTGTGGGTCTCCAGCCGGAGGAGAGCTTGGTCTTGCTCGTTTTCCTCGACGAACCGGAGCCGGAACTCGGACTCGAATTCCGCCCAGGACGGGAATGGGAACGGAACGATTGCGGACTGTCGTTCGGCCCATCGTCCGGCCGCGTCTCGCGCCATAAAGGACATGGCGTACCGCACGAGTTTTCCCTCGACGAGCTGTCCGTGGACCATGAAGGCTTCCGGAACCAGTCGGAGGTATGTGAGGACGGAGTGGAGGAACATCCGTCCTTGGGTCCGGTCGCCGTCGAAGACGGCCGGGGGGTTCGGTCGGAGAACCGATTTTGCTGCGGGGGTGAGGGTGGTAAAGTCTGGACCCACCGCCGGAGCCGGAGCGGCAGGGACGGGGGCAGTCGCGGGTGGATTTTGGTTGTTGTATAAAACGCGGAGGAGTAGGGCTTCGATGTTTGCGAGAGAGCCTTCGACCGCGGTCAGCCGGGATTCGGGGTCGGCAGCCGGCTCCGGGATGTAAACATCCGGGAGCTCGGGTGGCGCGGACCCGCTTCCGGGCGTCGGAGCGTCCATCAAGGAGGAGGGGTCGAGGTTGGAAGTCGGGGAGGCCGGAGCGCTAGCGTAGCAGTCCGAGTCCGAGTCTACACCGAACTTCGCAATCTTGACCAGTTGATCCCTTAGATCCTTTCTTCTGCTGTAAGGGCAACCTCAGCTCGGCGCAGAGCGCGGGAGACTAGCGGGAGAATCCGAAGCAACTCAATTGAATGGTACTAAATACAGGTTTCTAGAATACGCACCTAGCGGGAGAATCCGAAGAGAAGAAAGGATGAGGATTCTCACGCTAGGCGAGGTTTTTTAAGTACTAGCCAGTAGCACGTGTCCGGAGGGATCGGCAGAGGTCTCGAGCTTGATCACACAGCACGTGCCAGTGAGAGCGGCCGGACGGACGGAAGGGAACAGAGTCCGGAGGGACGGGAGGTGACGTTCCGGATGGAGGCGCAGGCTGGGGTGCGAGTCCGGAGGCCGGACGAAGGATCGGACGAGGAAGCGGGGCAGTGCGATGGGCCGGAGCCGGACGGACGGACGGATGGACGGACGGACGGGCGGTTCCCCTGACACTGTCTAGGAATGGGGAATTCGTCCGCTACTGTAGCTGCGTTCAGTTTCCGGTAGTCCACGCAGAATCGAGGTTTGCCGTTCCTATACGCGATGACCACTGGTGCACTGCATGGGCTGATGGAAGGTTCAATGACACCCTGCTCAAACCATTTATTGAGTTGCTCGTCGATCACGCGCCTTTTTTCTGGAGAACTGGAGTACATCAGAACGGCAATCGGTTCCGTGTCCTCCTTGACCCTAATCTTCGCTTTAGAAACCAAAAGCTCGCACGCGCTTCTTTAGCATCTTCCAGGCTTTAGCTCTCAATTCCTCTGGAAGCGACCCGACGTCCAAGACAGATTCCATGTTGGCAGAAGGATACACTGTATTGTCGGGCATAGCAGCGGTCTTCGGTCCGTATTCCTCGAGTTCTTCGGGTGTTGGGGTAATGCTCCCGTTTCGGTCCGGCACGAATCCATTAAGATCACGAGTATGAACTCCCTTCTTGGTGTTCTCTTCTGACGGCGGTACTCCCGAACCAAAGTCCGTTCTGACTCTGCTTGATGGCTCTTTCGTTCCTTCGCCAACTTCGGGATCTCGACTCACTCCATCCTTGTCCCCGTATGACGGTCTATCCGTCACATTATTCATTTCCAAAAAAAAAATTGAGACCCAAGAAAAAAAAACCCCTCAAAGCTCAGAATACCTCAGGACTGATATATATATACTACATGGGTGCTATCTTATGATGGTCAATCTACATTATTTTTTCCCAAAAAAAAACTCGAGTCTCAAAAAAAAAAAATGAATCTCAAAAAAAAAAAAAAAAATTTGGCATCTCAGAATACCTTGATATCAGATTGCTGCATGCATAGGCAGTGTGTTATACTCAATCTCGAAGGAACAGGGTGACATTTGAGCGGATCGGGCACAGGATACAACTTCGGACCAATTGCCGACATCACACAGCCACCACGTCGACAATTTGATTGGGCCTTTCGCTAGGTTACGTACCCAGGCCGTATGATTGCAGCCAAAACTTCATGCCAGGTTGCAATTCTGACCCCGGGGCTTCTAGAATCAGGGTTAGGTATGAAAGTATGTCTAGTTTCCATGTAAAATTTTTTGTTTCAGAAAAATTGGAGCATCTCAGAGCGTGGGAAACCTCTTTTTTAATCTCCGACGTCAATCACGGTGCGATCCGGATTGTCACGGGAATGGCTACAAGATAGTGCGGGGACAAGGTTTTTTTTTTTTGGAGGAGGAGGAGCGGGGTGGAGGGGAATGAGAGTATGTCAACATGTTCTTACAAGTGGTCAGAGCCAGTAGGGGTATATGCACATAGTAAGTACTTGCTAAAGAAGAAAAGCACCCGATCAAATTGTCGACGTGGTGGCTGTGTGATGTCGGCAATTGGTCCGAAATTGTGTCCTGTGCCTGATCTGCTCAGACGTTGCCCTATTCCTTCGAGATTGAGTATAACATACTGCCTAGGTATGCAGCAATCCGATATTAAGGTATTCTGAAATTTCGAAGTTTTTTTTTTTTGAGACTCAAGTTTTTTTTTTGGGAAATCAATAATGTGACGGATAGACCGTCATATCCCCGTGGCTTCGGACTAGGGCAGCTAATAAGCTCGATCTTCGCTTCATGGTTTCCAAATCCTCCTTGGTATCGGGCTTGTCGAAGAATTCCTGTGGATCAGTTAGGGTACCGATTATTTCCCCTTTCCTGATCATCCTTGGCCGGTCACTCATGTTGCTAACCCCGACTACTGGCTTTCTGGAAGAAATGAGAGTGTTAGCTATTGAGAAAAACAAGTCATCGGCATTCGCCAATAAATTTCTCTCGACCAGCCAATCCCTTTCGTCTCGGAAATCTCCTTCTAGGTTTACCAGGCAGTACTTATGAGGCTTTATGCGACAGTCTCTTGAGGCTCGGATCGTTCTAGAGTCGGCACCATTTCTTCTAGTCCGACGACAATGCTTCGCTTTAGCTCGATGATGCTCCTTGGCGACTGAATGCTTGCAAGAATACGTCACTAGGTTCGCGGCTAGAACTTGAGCCTCCACTTGTCCTGCGTACGAGTCTACTCCTCCAGCTTCCACCTCGTATGGATGCCCTTTGAAGTATATTTTCGTACCGGTTTCCACGTTCCTTTTGACGCCCAACTCGTAGTTTAACTGGAAGTCCTCTCAGAGAAGTATTGGTACACTCATACCCTTGACAATATATACTTCAGCTTCCACTTCGAGAATTTCCTGAGTAGTGGTCAGCATGAGAACTTTAACGTGAGCAAATCCCCGGATCATCGTGCCTTTGTCCGTTAACTGAGCTAGATTCATCTTGTGCCCCTGATGTATCGAAGGGGGTGCGCGAGAGATGCAAAGAATTCCTCTGATATCAAGGAAATATCTGCACAAGAATCTATCCTCAAATCCACGCGCGCGTCGCTCAAAGAGTTCACCCAGCCTTTAACTGCCAGGACAGACACTCCTATTGCCAAATTTCCCGGTTTAGTAAGACGCTTCGCATGTAGCTGAACCCTCTTGCTGGCTGAGTCTGGTAAAGGTGGATCCTCAAGTTCCGTAGAGACAACGTTGACTTCCATCTCGATCCAAGCCGACTCGCAAAATTCTTCGGCTTCCTCCTTCTTCTCCGATTCTTCAGCCGGAAACCCCTCGGCTGCACTGAACTGTTCTACACTATAGGAAGTCTCCAAGCTATCAGACGACTCGGGAGCTTCATTCTCCAACTCAATGAGACCCTTAGTCGCCTTAGGTATCTTGGCTTCCCGTTCCCAATCTTCGTCCTCTACCTCCTCCACTAACACTCGAGAAGGGGTCCTTTTATGGGGTAAGAGGATAGCGCCACCCTCTTTCCGATTGATGCTGTCCGATACGATAATTCTGTTGACAGGTTTATTTCCCAATTGGGTCTTACGCGTTTCCAAAGAAAGTGCTTCCACTAATTCCTTTGCGGCTGAATTCAAAAAGACGGTTCGTGCAGACGACCTTCCAGGAAGATACAGTAAGCAGAATGGTACATCATATCCGATTCCTCTCCCACGGGGGAAGCCTGGACTGATAACACCCCTCTTTTCACTTTCTCCAAGTATATGCTCCAATCGGGACACTCTCGGTCCCAATGGTTAGCACTACCACATACCTTGCATGGAGAAGGAGGCGCTCGCCCCATCTTGGTGGTCACATGGTCATTTTTCTGAAAAGGATAGCCATCTTTGGGCGGAGGGTGTTGGCGCTTCTTCAAGGCCTGATACGCCTCCTTGAGAGTGTCCTGACCATCTGACGTTCCCAACGGTTCTAGGATCTCTTCTCCGGCAGTCGCCATAGATTCATCCTCTAAATCTTTGTCCCCTTCCGACTCGACCCAGTGCACACTTCTCCTTGACGGCTGCTGGGCACGAGAATTCCTAGGAGGGTCGTAACCTAGGCGTCTTAAAGCATGGGCGAGATTGCTAGAAGATAGTGATTCCGAATTGGACTGCCTGGCTGCATCGACTAAAGATTCCTCGTTCTCGTTAATCTTATTGTACAGGTCCTCGGTCGACGAGATCTTCTGGATAACCAAGTTTCTCATAACCAGGTAAACTTCCAACGGGCCTCCATCGTCCGAGTTAGCCAGCATCCGTACGGAGCGTACTCTTCTGCCGAAAAACATCTGCGGCGACTTGTCTTCATATCCTTTTTGTCGAAACAACTGCTGTTCGAATTCGATATTCATCTTCAGCTGCCATTTGTCGCCCAGATAACTATCCTTGATAACTTGCAAGTAAGTGAGATAATGCTCTCTCATCTCGTCTTGTCGCTTGCTGGAAAGAGTGGAAAACCATAAGTATATAGCGGAATCCTTCTTGAGTCGAGATGGAAGCCAAAAACCTAACACCTTAGGGAGCCACCCTCTCAGAGCAGCCAGTTGGCTGACTTCCCAGAAATAATTGATAGCTGTGGAGTGGTTACCGTCCCATTCAGGTAAGGATTCCACCTTCAATTTAGGTTCGATAGTGGGGACCAAGGTACTATACGGAGCTTCGGGAGCAACGTACGGAAAGCTTTGGTCCACACCTTGGAATCCGTATCCTCCTCCTCCTCCATCTCCTCCTCCTCCACCCCCTCCTCCGCCATTTCCCCCTCCCTGATTGGGATTAGGGGGACCCGATCGGAAAGGTTTAGGCGTGCGAGGAGGGTGATCTCGGTTAGAAGGACGAGAAGGAGGGCGACAGTCGTCTGCGTCACTACCTTCGCTATCGGAAGGGTCACTCCCAGGATCGAATCCTCGATCCTGCCGTTGAGTATTCGCGTCAGGCTGTTGCGATCTAGAAGGACGGGAGTCTTCTTGGGTAGGATTACCCTGGCCAAAGGAATTGCCAGTCTGAGGATTTCTGCCACTATCTGGTCGACTCTGAGACGTTACCCCCTCTTCTCGATCCCAAGGAATTCCTGACAGGAGCGGAGGCGGAGTATCCCCACTCTTCCCTAGATGGAGGTGAGGCGGTGTTTGTCTCCCTTGAAAATGCGAGTGGAATGAGGCCTCATCCAGCTCCGGCATGTCAGATAAGGACCTGAAGACAGAGTAGATTTATCCCAGTACAAATTTCCGGCGGATCCCATCTTCAATCGAGAGACTTGCTCCCCGGCTCTGACTCGGTACCCGACGTCGTCTTCATCCTCCACTTCTTCTACAGTAGGGGGAGGAGTTCAGCTACGTGCACGGCCTTTCCCCTTTTCCAAAGCGGGAGGAGCTACGAAATCTGCTCCGCTGTGATAGCTCAATGACTCCGGGAGAGTATTTTCTCTCCTCTCACCCCCCGCAGAGTTGTATACCGTGGAAGGATGCGCTTCCGGTGACCGAGTTGGGAAAGCTCGTTTTAAGTACCCTGGCACTTCAATGCGGTCGTGTACCATATCAGTGTGAGGAGAGTATCCCTTAGGCCACTGCTTTTTATGATGAGGGATTTCCGCGTAGAAATAATCTACCTTCGCGGCTGGAGTCGCTTCTCGAGTATAACTCAGGTTGAGTGGATACAGGGGATAGTGGAAGATCGTCTCCTGGAGTAACTTGGAACTCCACCTGATATTTCTCGAAGTTCTTATGGGCGAGGTTAAGACGTTCAGCTAGAGCTGACCATGAAGCTTGTAGTTCACCCAACGAGTTAGCGCTCTTAACCACCGTAACTAGAATCCGGTGCGGGTCGATGCAGAAGCAAGAGTTTCTGCCTTCCACTAGGCTAGCGGCTCGCGAAAGGGTATCTTGCATCTCCCGCAACATTCTCTCCGTCCTCATCAGAAAACCAGTATCCACGCTGAATCGAGCTAAGTCGGAAGACCGTTTCGAAGAGTCTAGGAGAGTTCCTCTGTCCAGGATTTCAGAAACATCGAAAGAAGCCAACGTAGTTACGCGTTTGAACAAAGACAACTCGGAATCCGAGCTACTATTATAGTCGCGAACTAAATCGGCCATCGGAGAGAGAGCGTAACCTCTCTCCATCCCTCTCGCTAGGTTTTCGGACCGTATTGCTGACTCGGGGGAATTGTGGGCTATAGTAATTGTCGACATGGGAGACAGCGGATGGTTCCAATCAAGACCGGCCGTTCTCGTTAAAGCTTTCCTCACTGGAGTCTTCAAGGGCAACGTCGCGTCGAACGGGAATTTAGGTGAAACGTCCAAAGATACTGCGGGTTTGAGAGTTTGTCCTCTCCCAACAGAAGTTGACTGGCGTACGCGTTGGAACTTGACTGGAGCGAAAGGCACCTCGCTTCTCCTGCGAGCTATAGGGTCAGATCTAGTTCTTGTCACTACGGCTGAGCTACCGATAGATTCCGGTACAAGTATAAGACCTTGACCTGCCGAAATAGATTCCTTCTTCACAGGGGAAACCGATCGAGATACAGATCGTGAAGAAGCTCGGGACAAGTTGACGACAGATTCTTCCGGATCCCAATCAACTGCTTTGGCTTTCGATGCCTGAGTGGGGGCCAATAGACGAGATCTCCGGGAATCCAGTTGAGCGAAAAAAGTACCGCGCACCTTGAATGGCGGTCGTTGCTGATGGTCCCTATGCATGCTAGCCAGAGCATGGAAGCTCCTACAGTGTCCACTTTGTAAGACTTGACGCTCTAACAGGAGACTTTCCACGGGGAGTCTGTACAGAGTGAACAGGTTTCTGAGTGGTAAAGACCTTCGAGATCTCGACAGTCTCACTCTAAGACTAAGGGCCAGGAGTCGAAAGTTCGTGCTCCTAATGACCCTTCGTCGCCTTCTTCGAAAATTTGTAAGAAGTGAGGGGTGCGAGTCTATCACGACAACCTATTCGTAATTGTTAGTAGTGGCGAAATATGAGACTCATACAAATTGTAGGGGCCACCCGAATCCTTCTCAACCCGGAGTTACTCGACGCTGTTGAAGAAAGCAAGTGAGGATGATTGATAAAGGTAAGTGTAGTTGAGTACATGTAACTACTTACAGTTGATGACATGTATCTAACAGCCGTAAGTGATAAGTCCGAGACTAATAATATGTAGATATTGCGAAAAATATAGCTAGAGATTCATAAGTCCATGTCTATGAGAGGGATTCCTTACATCCTGATGCAGATGCCCACACGGAATTCAAAGTCAATTTCTGGGGGGCTGTGTACACCGCCAATTAGACTACACGTGGTCTCCAGGTGAACTCTCCATGTGGATGCCAGCCCACGTCGCAAATGGGTCCAGCATGGCACCAGGTGCAGCTGGTCACCAGCTGCCTTTACAGGCTGATTCGCAGCCGGTTCACCAGCCCAAATAGTCAGCTGCATATTGGATGGGTTGCCAGTCGCAAATGAAACTCAAAATCAGATATATTGTAGTGTGTAATTAATTAACTACACCTCGACCGGCACTAGAACTCACAGTATCCATTGTATTGGCATCAATAATCTTATCAACTTCCTGCTGAATCTTCTCGACAGCGCTGTCAGCGATACTGTAGTCCGTCCTCACACCGTCAGTGCCTTGAGTCAGGAAAGGAAATCAGTTCTTGGGGAAGGAAGAAATGGATGTAAACACACGCACTTGGTGATCATCTTCGTATTGCCATTAGCTTTGGTACGGATTTCGGCCAGGGTCGAGTCAAGCTTGTCCTAAAATTTCAGCGCATCATCATGCAGATAAGTAGACTGGGCGCTGCAATTCGGTCAGAAAAAGCAAGCCTAAAATGGAGTGATGTACGTACCCGGGTATTGGACACCCTCAACAAAAATCTGGGTGAGCTTGAATCTATTTTGATGCATCATGTGGAATGTTGGGGGCCGGCAAGTTCTTGTCAAGGCCGCCGATGGACGCCAATCGGATGCCCAAGATCGAGTAGTGGACGGGATGGACAGGAGTTGGCAGTTCTTGATGACATACAGGGTAAGGTTTGAGGGAGAGAGATATTTCATCTTGAATGCAAAAGATTTGAGGCCTTGAGGGCTTGAGTAGGTGGCCGTCACTAAGCGAGTCAAGAGAGCCAATGGCTTGGAGGCTTGAGGAGCAGGCTTGAATACTTGAGGTAGCGGGGTTGCAGTGGACTTGAAGCTTGAGCCCAGTACAGCAGTCGTTGATCAAGCCTGGCTCTGCACGCTACTTGAGATGGTAAGACCACGATGTGGGAGAAGCAGAAAAATGTTGACAACCATCAAATGATCAACTAGATGACGAATCGTGCACGGACCCACGCGCTGATGGCGGGACTCGTTTTTTTTTGTCGATTTACGTTTTCTCGCACCGTCAAATTGATCCGTGTTGAATTTAAATTCGGCGGACTCAAGAAGAAGCCCAATCCTAATATATCTTCAATGCTACAACACAGCTTCTTTATCATGCTCCTGTACGTACTGTTCACAAGAATCACAAGGAATATGTTTTCAAAATGTCTGTGTTCTGCGGCAAGTATCATTTCATACAATTCTCAACTTGGAACCCATGGCTCATGGATGGATAGCAGTCTTTATGCTTAGTTCTCTCCAATATATATATATATTCCTACACATTCCAAAGAAAGAATCCGAAAGATGGATGTTTGAAAGATGTAAGACATGTTCCAAAGACAGAAGACACCAAAGACGAACTTGTAGTTTTGTTGATTAGTACAGCTGAGGGCAGCTGGAAATGGGGCTGGAAAAATTAGCTGGCACCCAGCGCGTCTCCAGCTGTGCCCAGAGTCATATTTACCTGGCCCCAGGTCATGGTTTCAGGTGGAGCCAACATGTGACCACTTTGGCGGTGTATGTATGTATGTGACTAGAGAGTGGGTGCCGATGCTACCCATCTACTTCTTGCTTGGCTTATTCACTCTTGTCGGTCCTTCTTCTTTCCACAGGCATTCGTTTCTTCCTCGAAAGGCTACGGTGGGCGGTTCCTCAATATCAGCACTATCGGCGGATACATCACGGGCCGGCCTTCTATAGCGCTTCGAAATTCGGTATGTTACTCGACTGCGCCCTAATGCCAGCTGTGGTGCGTCTTTGATTTTAAATGTTCCGCACCAGATATTTGGCCCAAACATAAGTCTTAGGGCCCACGCCGCGGTAGAATCCCAGTAAATCGGCGCCGATAAACAGGCCAGAGGCATCAAATCTGATGCTGTGACGGAATACTGGCATACCTATAGCCCGCGAACTGGGCACTCAATGGAAGGCATACTATTACTTACGTGGACGGCGAATCCGCTTGCCTCGAATATTCGCTCCACAGTAATCACTGCGTTGAACCGGTTCCTAGACCGGCAACCGGCGAGGCCCAGCGAGGTCCGCGGAGCCGACGGGCGCCTAGCGAAGGCGATGCCTAGGGCCGTAGCAACGCCTAGACACGCCTAGAGGGTGCTATTTCTAGGCGTGTCTAGGCGTTGCTACGGCCCTAGGCATCGCCTTCGCTAGGCGCCCGCCGGCTCCGCGGACCTCGCTGGGCCTCGCCGGTTGCCGGTCTAGGAACCGGTTCAACCAAGGGGGATCAAAGATAAGATTAGCCGACATCAGGTAGGGGGGGGGGGGTCAGCCAGCCTCGAAAAAAAAATGTTTGTGGGTCAAACATTTTTCGGTCAGAAATTGGTACTGGGGCTGCCCAAACCACCCAAGTACACAATAAGCACCTTACATCATGGATGAGACCCAGTTTTAGCAGCTGTGCTATCTGCTCATCCTACAATAATTCCCTAAAGCGTATTTCGCTACTCAAACTCGGCTAACACGCACCGATCAATCTCGGCATTCTGACTCAACACTCTTACTCATGCATATTTTGCGGTACCACCACTCATGTTTTAAGGATCCTCCATTCACAGAAACTGGACTTGCCTATCTTGTTCTTCATATTCCAAGTGGTACAAGAAGTGAGTATTGTTTCCAATGTTTCATCAACTGTCAATGCAATTTGAATACATTATGATACAACCTTGTTGTGTTTACTTATCAATGATACGGGAACTCGGATTACATGTCTCGGGTCATCGCAGGTATGACTGCGACACTCGCCGCTGCCACTGTGATGCAGCAGATTGAATTATTCAAACATCAATTAAGCGCCAAACAAATGGTATTTGAATCGGCTAGATCGGTCCGAGGCCTAGGGGTGGGAATTACCTTCCCGATAAGGCAGTTTCCCGCGGGAGGGGGGGGGGGGGGTCCATCGACCTCAAGAAAAAAACTGTTTGTAGGTGATGTCGTTTTCTCTTATCTTTGATCCCCCTTGGGTTCAACGCAGTGAATGACTGATCCTTGCTGAAATATGGCAGTAGTCCATTGCAACGACTTACTATTAGGAAAACGTAACAAATTGGGTTTTCATATGCTTTCCCATATGCACATTGACTATTCTTGCACTTTGGCCACTTTGACCAGATAATTTTTGACTTCCCGCCCTTATCTTTGGACTTGGGGCAAGAAAGAAAGTGGCGCAATAGTCTCCACAGCTCCACCTTCAAACTTGGATCCGCTTTTCCGAGCTACGAAACTAGTGTCAACTCCTTTGTTCCATCAAGTAAAGTATGTACGTGCTTCAGCAAGCTGACTGACTTGAAGTTCAACCGACTGTGCCGCTCCACACTCCTCCCTATAAATGGGCAGATTACCGCCCGAACTTCCTCGCGACCGCCGTGAAAATCGCGATTCGCACCCGAGTTAGAAAGTGGCGGACCGGCGGGCTTCTCGGCTTGTCTATGTGTACTTGTGCTGTAATTTTAGGACGGAACATCCAATTCCTCGGCTCCATGATGAACGTACTCGATACCCGGGCAACAGAATCAGGGCATGTCACCAAGTATATTGAAGCAAGATATTGCGTCACAGTGGCCACTGTGGCGCTTGAATTTGAAATCTTCGACAGGAAACACGAAGTTGTGGGGCGCGCGCGTGAGGTCAATGCTAGGAAGGCGCATCGGAATTGAGGTGCGGCTATGTTCAGTATAGTAAGAAATTACAAGATCTTGAATTTCATTGAAATAAAATGGATACGGGCAGACACCAGTGGTTTTGACAAGGGGCACTCGGGATTCAAATAACGGATAGGGGGTCAAAAAGAAGATTTTTAAGGACCTCGACCGTGAGGACCTATACAGGACGGTTACGGGTGCGTATAACCGTAACCGTATTACGGTATTGTACGGTTACGGTGGGGATCCCTAAGCGCTACGTAAGGGGGTACCCACGATACAAAAGAGCCCAAGGTTTGCTGATGCTAATACGTAGATCCTTCTTTTCAACGCCAGTACCTTGCCCCGCTCTGCTTTATTCTCGTCCAACTCTCGCCTCAACATCTGGAGTAACCCGCACCGTTACATCCTGCAGGAAGTCTAAAGACTCGATCCCACTCTTCATCATCATGATTGGGCCAGGCGCACGCTACCTCGCGCGAAATGCTGGGGTTTACGGCTTTCCTGTGGCCTGTGGCATTACGGTCCTCCGTCAAGTCGCCGCAAAGATATTCGACATCCAGATATCGACATGGATTTTAATCTTCCTCTCTGCCGCTAGTATCCCTGTGTACACGACACTCTATTTGACCCTCAGGAACCGTCATCATCGACGTGAGGCTGTGAAGCTGGGTGCGCGTCTCGCTCCCACCCCGTCGGGTGGAAAGTGGCCGGGGAACATAGACCTCCTCATTGAAATGCAGAAGATCTGGAAACATGGTTATCCAGGTTTGACTCTTTTTAGCTGCGCTGTTCGTTGCTGAGATCAGTTAAGGCGACGAACTGCGGGATGTCATGGCGGAAGTGGGACCAGTCGCCAATGTGGGACCGCTCATCTTCACGACTTGTCCCGAGCATATCAAGATCATGCTCGTGAGCGACTTTGCGAACTACGAGAAAGGTTCGTTATGGTGATCAATGCTGTAAATGCGCCAGAACTCAGTTTGCATTCAGGCCCCGAATTCCGGTATGGCACGGATTCCGTCCTCGGCGTGAATTAATCAATTCAATCATTATGGAGCTTGCTATTCACGACACGCAACAGACTGGCGTGTTCAATTCTGATGGCGAAATGTGGAAATTTCACCGTTCACTGTCTAGGTCTGGATTTGAATGGCAATTCAGACCGCATAACTCACGAGAACGAACAGGCCTTACTTCAGCCGCGACAGAATCAGTCATTTCGATATGTTCAACCGCCACGCAAACGACGTCATTTCCCTTATCAGGGAACGCATGAAGTCTGGTTATGCGATTGACTTCCAGGATCTCATCGGACGCTTCACGATGGACTCGGCCACCGAATTTTTGTTTGGCTCTTGTGTTAACAGCCTCCACGCGAGCCTTCCGTTCCCGCACAACGCCACCTTTACCTCGCCTACATCGGAGTCGGCACGCGCGCAAGTGGCCACCGCGTTCTTGGCCGCGTTCAATGAATCGATGCTGTATATCGCCGGCCGAGTGCGTGTAGGGTACATTTGGCCGATATTGGAGATGTCCACAGACAAGACTGTTGCGCCCATGCAAATAGTGAACGCGTATATAGATCCAATCATTCATGACGCCGTCGAGAAACAGAAGTTAGCCAAATCCGTAGGTGCGAGCATGGAAACTACGGACGAGAAGGATAAGGAGGGGACCCTCCTTGATGCGCTGCTCAACGTAACTTCCGGCCAGTCCTTGCTCCTGAGGATGGAGTTTATGCACTAAAACGGTTTCCTTCAGATCCCAAGGTTCTCAAAGACGAAACGTATAGCTTCCACTAACCTGTCGATCATCGCGTCGTGCTAATTCCTTTTCTAGATTGAATATTTTGCTGGGTTGGCTATTGCAGCTCGCGAAAGCATATCTAAACCCTAATACTTTCTTTTTTCAGCCGGTAAAGATACGACGCAGTGGACTGTGACGGCCATTATGTATTTGTGAGCTTTCTGCTTGCCTTGGACGTACAACGAGTCTTGACTGAGCGGTCGCCAGCCTCGCGATGTACCCGAAGTTCGGTGTTCGGCTGCGCGAAGAAATTCTCGCCCACGTTGGCCCTACTCGTCGTCCGACCTACAACGATATTAAACACATGAAATTCCTTCGTGCCGTGATCAATGGTGGGTTGCAGGTGGCTTTCAAATAGTTTGCTCACTGCAACGTGTGTCTTTAGAGGCTATGAGACTCTATCCTGCCGTGTAAGTGACACAAATACCACCATATCCAAGGAACCTAATTGCTTTATAGTCCAATTAGTATGAGGTACCTAAACAAGAAAAAAGGACGAAAAAGATCTCTTTCTCACATCAGTTCACAGGCAATGCATTAATGCGACCACATGGCCCTCGCCCGACCCCGACGAGAAGCCAATCTACATTCCAGCCGGCGCACAAACCCCTTACTCTCTCCTCCTAATGCATCGACGGAAGGATCTGTGGGGCCCTGATGCGGAAGAATTCGATCCAGACCGCTGGCTGGACGAACGCCTCAAGATTTATCTCTTGACAAACTCATTCCAATTTTTACCGTCAGTTATGTCTTGACCTCGTCCTCAGACCACTGATTTGGTGTTAAAATGCAGATTTAATGCCGGGCCACGCAATTGTCTGGGACAAGAGGTAGGCACTAAATCACTGACCTTGTAACCTTCTTGCTGACTGATGCTTTCTTCCTCAAGTTTGCTTATAATGAAATGTCGTTTGTCATTATTCGACTTCTCCAGAGCTTTTCTTCGGTTTCGTTGGACCTGGACGCGTTTCCTCCCGGGGCGCGGCCTCCCCCGGAGTGGGCGATGTTGGATGGACGAAAAGCGGTCGAAAAATTCCGCCCCAAGTCGCATGCGACCATGTACGCTGAATCTGGAATGTGGCTGAAGATGACAGAGGCCGGGAGCATGTAATGTCTTGTCAGCTCCGATAGGTTGGAAATGGCCCGTCACGCGTTGCCTTGGACTCACCCCCCTCTCTGTCGTATTTATTGCGCACCCCCGATCCCACAGTTACCGTCTCGTATATTTACCCTGGACTCTATCGTTTATGCTAGCTTTTATCCCCCATCGCACTCTGTACCCCTGTACTGGCCTGCTTGATATATCTCTGCTCAGTGCGACCTTCGTGTGCCTGTCGACTTTCTCACACGATATATAGCCAATTTATAAACCCAATATGTATGTACTGTTAAAGTAGTGGCTCGGCCGGCCATACAGCTGGGGCGCGGACTTACTCCGTTGCTCGTCGACACCGTTACGCCCCCTATCTAATTTGTTTTACATTCCTGACTCACTCATCCCTTACCTACCAATCACATACTTATACACCACCTACCTGGAGACATACCTCAGTCGTTCACCTTGAAGTGCCCAGCTGATAGAGTGTAACACGAGTATCAAATATCATGAATATTTGTGTCTCTCCATTCACGAATTACTCATATATTATCGAGGTCCCTTGAATCAGTGTGTACATGTTTGTTTTCGCACGCCACTGGGCGCTCGCTATTTCCCGAGCTTCTGAGATCATTATCAGTTTCCTTTTTTCATTGCTTCCGTTTGTGTTCTTCCATTTTTCCCACTGTCATTCCGGCGGATTCTATCTGTGTATCCTATTTCCCGTTACTCTTATCTTATCTTAAGCAGATGGACTGATTTTATGTGCACCTGTTTACAGTCTTCCCAAAGTCTTCCTTTAATCTCACACCTCGCCAATTTCCCCGATACCACTGTTTGGTTTCAACGGAGCGCTCACCAGCGCTCGATTTGTCCCCGTAATCTACATCAATTACACAAGACTCCGGATGCAAATCACCTGAATTTAGGATTTCATTCTCAACCGCTCGACGCTTCCATCCAAGGTCGCCAAATTAAGCCTGCATTTCCCATATCTCGCCAGATTGATTGCACCTCTCCGCAACCTTCCATTTTCCCACTCTCGCCGGCGCTTCCCATATGCATGCAATTTCCTGTTTTACTTTCGGGGTTCTCCAGCTCATCAGAATTTAGCTTCGGTCCACAGAACTGGATGCTCCACAGTTGAATTTCGATCATCTCGCCGATCAGCGCTCAATTTCTGTTCAAAAGGGAGCGTCTTCCCCGACGTCTTTCTTTCATTCTCACCCCCATAATCTTCCCGTCGTATCGCTTGGATCTTTTGCACCGTGCGTGCTTCACTCCGAATCTTTCCCCAGTTGCCTCTGTAACTAACACAGGCACCTCCTAGCCCTTGACGAGTCCACCGCTGACCGATGTTCTCACTAAATTGCTCAACGGAGGTGTAAGTGATGAATGTTCTCTGTCTCTTTACCCCTCGGTTCCAAGCGACTTGACGTTGCGCAACGGGATGTTTCTATATTGTCTTTTGACTTCTGGGCTCATTTTTGCCTCCAGATCGCAATCTTCCTTCTGCTGAATGGAGCAACGATTGAAAACAAGCGAGTAGTCAGGCGGGATCCTCGGTGATCATTCAATAATGTCATGTAGTGTGCTAGGCTTTCACTGCGTTGAGAGGCCATGTCCGCGCAGCAATGCGGACATATGCGGCTCATGAGCCAAGCCAGGAGGCCGCGTTGCCCAATAACGCCCTTTTCCCATGCCATTACAGCACTTACCAGTGGAGCCATCTTTTTGTCCCATGCTATTACAGCACTGACAGGCTTACCACATACGAAAGGTGGAGGATATGTTTACTGTTTGAAAGTGAATCCCCTTCAATGTTTGCATTCAAGAGGTGTGTGGCCTTCAGGTGAATAATTTTTTTCATTCACTATTATAGAATTACACCTGCACACAGGTTCAGTAGTGCTAAGTATCACCAGCATCTGACATTGCACAGTGTCTGCACACTTAGCCGGCTGTTGAGTATGCACAGACTCCTTCTCATTCCCAACTTATCTGCTACTCAATTATATCCTTACATCCTTCTCTCTAAGATATCAGAAGTTGTCTGTAAACATACTGTATATATTGTACATGGTATACATTGTACGTGAATTTATTTGATTTCTTTGTTCCTGTGCTTCGTCCCTGGCTGGCAGATTTTGTGTGGGGGAGCAAGAACCTCGCTCTGGTCATGTCCACAGCCACACCGCTTCCGCGCGAGTGTGAGGATGTCAGAGATAATCTGTGAAAGAAATGGTGTTCCTACCGATAATGAGTGAAACGAGTGCACCCTTTGATTCCAAGTTGAACAAAACTAATTGCTAGGTCTAAATTAAGAGAAATTATGCCCTTCAGAAGATGAGCAAAGAAAGTACAGTAAAATAACATACTATTGTGATATTAATGCCCAAGGTGAATGGAGGCCTCATAAAATTCAAAAGAATTTGTATATCTCAGGCGAGCTACAGATAATATTATCATGGCTGACAGAATCCCTACTGTATTCCGAAAGACATGGGTTATTAATCATGGAATTACTTAGTAATTGTTCATAATATCTCGAGACCGTCATTTTCAACCTTGCAGTGTTTTTCAGTCACAAAATTTCATTAGATTTTGGAAGATTCATTAGATTATGGAGGTGGTGCACAAAGTTAAGCATATTTTTGGAAAGGTTGCATGTTCAAACCGCGCGGAGTCTACCTTTTATATTATTCTTTGGTGGCCACTCACCCCGCCCAACATCATTGGCTAGATGAGAATCTGTATTCGGTTTAGATCTTGTATTTCCGCCCATCTGTTTCGAGTCTTGGCTGGGTCTCAGTTCATGCTATAGCACTTTTTTCTGTATGTCAGTGCATTGTCCACACTGACCATTTTTTTCTGCTTGAAAAATTGCACATCTTTTGTACTGCACCGGCATGCAGATGAGAAGTGAGTCAATTGCTCGATAGTACCCTGACAGCTAGTTCACTCAGCTTAAGCAGGCATTGTGCGCTTGCGTAGGGTGCCTATGGATCAGAGGAGCCTGCTCTGGCTCTTTCTTTGTTAGGATTACTTTTTTAGCAGATGGATCTTTACGCTTACAGTCTGGCAACATGTGATTGGCCACACTTTTGCGTAAGTTGAACTTTTCTTAATGGTCATGTCGGGAATATTAGGATGGAAGATGTCTGTACCATGCACCCAGGCACTTAAACTCTGCGTGGATTATTTGTGCTTTGCGGGTGAGTTGTAGGCAGTGCAATATCCACACAGACTCACTGAATTTTTTAGCATACCGAACTGCCTAATAGAAATCCAGCCAATCCTGCTGCTCTCTGTGGCACTGTCTACCCCATTCAGCCTTGCTTCAAGGGTGGTCATTGGATCACCCGAATTTGAGCATGTCATTGACAAAATACATATATCCGCCACCGAGACTGTCAGTTGCAGATGGCAACACATAGAGTGTGCTCATAAATATGCGGTGTGGATGATGTTAAGAATAAAGGGGCGGGATGCGCAGGTGGAGGACAACGAGCGTGGGGAAGGAGTGTGGCGGGCGCGGATGTGCGCCGTGGTCCCGTCAGTGCGCGGGATCTAGAACAATATTAGCTCTTCACTCAGCCAGGATGTAGGCAGAATTATATTGTATGTACCTAGAACAATATTACTAGATAGTGTAAGTAAAGGAATGCAGGAATTATAAGTAAGGACGTACGCTCTTCACTCAGCCAGGATGTAGGCAGAATGAAGAGCGCCGTCGTACGTGGCACCGTATGTACACACCGTAAATTCCAGCTGTCGCGCGTACGCTACGCGCGACGTTACCTCCGTGCGTACTTGCTCCAATTAATTCCGCTAACACTCCCCCTCAAGTCGCGCGGAGTTTTGTGGGTTATCGAACGTTGGCGCGAACGAGGAGCTTGATGAGCTCGTCGACGGTAGGGTCGTTTGCGGCGGCACGGGAGAGGGGAATGGTGCCGGCGTCGATGGCTTGGCGGATGTGGTGGTAACGCAAATTAACGGGCTTCTTTCGAAGCCCGTTATTGCCGCGCACGATGGAGCTGCGGTGACTGCGAGATGGCGTAGGGTCGGTAGAGTGGTGTCCCGGCGTATGCGCCTTGGGCTGCGCTTCAAGTGAGCGGGGTCGGCGGTTATGCCGTTCGCGCGGTGGATGTTCGCGCAGGTGACAGTTCGTGGGTGCTGTCTGGTGTGTCGACTCGGTGCGGTCGATGTTGTGGGCCTGGTGGTGGCCTTCGGCGATGGGTGGGGTGTCCCGGGGCTTGGCGTCGTCGTGTGTTGCGCATTGGCGGTGGTGGTGGAAGGAGGAAGAGAAGAGGTTTGGGTCACGTACATCATTGTGTCCGGATTTGGTAACGCCGTCTTTCTCTTTCTCTGCACTCTCCCCCTGCTTGTCTGCTGCGTGCGTCTTCGCCTCGCGCATGGATGGCGCGTCTTCGGCTCTCGTCGACGTCGGTGGTGCTGGCGCCTCGTTTCCGGCAACAACGGCTCGGACGGCGGTGAAGGCAAAGGCTCCGTGTAGCCATGCTTCATTCGCGAATATGGTGTTCGCGGTGGGCTCGTGCGTCGGTATGACGCTCTCGGGGATCTTGGCGGCGCCTCGTCCGCCTGTGGAGCCGGTTCCCTCGGCTATATCGCGTAGCCACTGTGTGGGCTTGCGCGTACGCGTGGAACGGGATGGATCACGCGCGGGCGCGGGAGATGGTGGACGGATGGTCTCGGGGGTTGCGGGTGGTGTTTCCGCGATGGGGTCTGGCGCGTCTGGCGCTGCTGAAGGTGCGTCTTGAGCTGCTGGGGGATTTTCCGGTGTTGATTCGTTTGAAGGAGCTTCGGGGGCTGCATCTGATGCTGCAGCGGGTGGATTTCGAGCGTCGCGAGCGCTGTGATCACCCAACTCCCCCTCGATCGGGACGCTGGGGTAAGTAACGTCCTCGGGCTTCCCCTCGAACCGTACATTACGCTCGACTGTAATTTTCCGTTGCTCGGGCCAATATATCCGGTGACCTTTTGCATGTGCGTCGATTCTGATCCACCGGCACGGCTTTGCTTGCACGTCAATTTTCGACGCGTTCTCAAGCTTCACCCATATGTTCGCGCCAAATCGCCGGACTTGTGAGAGGTCGGGCTTGTTGCCCGTGGCGCGCTCATGCGGCGTCGAGCCGATGGTCTTCGCGGTCTCGGTGCGATTGCAAAGCCAGGCTGCGTGTGAGATGGCTTCGAGCCAGAGGGATGCGGGGAGGTTCGCAAGATGGAGCATGGCGCGTGCGTGCGCGAGCAGCGTCTGCAGGACGCGCTCGACGTTGCTGCCCTGCGCAGATGAGTTGGGAAGGTGCGCGCTCGTGGTACTGCGGTGTATCTTCGCCCAGGCCCGGTACTGTTCATAGGCCGTGCTCTCCTCGCTCCTTTTCTCCAGCCCGACCACGACAATCTCGTCCGATTTGCCGTCAAGGAATAGGATGGCGTACAATTTATGTCCGAGCAATGTAGTCGGCGCGGGTCCCCAGGTGCTGCAGCGCGTATCACCGTCGCTGTAGACCTTCTCGGCGGAGCTCAAGCGCGTGTGCGGGGGCTCGTGCTTCAAGAGACCCTTGTCGCATCCTCCGCAAGGTCCCGCGTTGGTGTCGGTGAGCTTTATCCCGGTGACGAGGCCTTTACTGATCATATTTTGCAGGCCGCGGACATCGGCATGACCCATATGGCAGTGGAATTCGTGCGAGGTGAGTGTCGTGCATGCGGCATTGATGGCGGGCATGGAGACGGGGTTCGGCGTCGGCAATTTCGAGGCGTGTACCTCGAGTACGGGGTATAACCCGTTGCGCTCGGGGACGACGAAGAGCGTCGCGCGGTCCGGGGTGAGGACGTGCGCGCTGTCCTTCTCAAAGTGGACGGCGTGGCCAGATTTGGCCATGCGGCTGACAGCAATGAGCGCCAGCGACATTTCGGGCGAGCACGTCCGTAAGCACCATCTCGATGCGGCGTCCGTGATGCAGGACGGTGATGGGGACTTCTCCGCGCGCGTTGGCGTAAAAGGTGCGGTTGTCGGCAGAGCGGATGGCTACGGGCTGTATGGTGTGTAGTTCGCTGAAGCGATCGCGGTTGGGGCAATAGTGCTGATTGGCACCTGAGTCGAGTAATGCGGTGAAGCCGCGCGAGACGATGCCCGTCTCCTCGAGCCTTGTGAAGTCAGTTGCGACATGCGCGGTAGCGCTGAAGGCAAACGAATAATTCCCCGTGCCTGCGTCTGCCGTGTTGGCGGTGTTGTTATTGCTGTTGCCGCCGCCGCCGCCTCTTCCCGAATTTCCGCCGCCGCCATCGCGCCTGTTGGCACTATTACCTCGCGCTGCTTCCTTCCAGTTTGCTGGACGCTGTCCCTCCTTACCGCCGCCCTTCGACCAACCGTCCTTGGCCCAATGGCCTTTGTGACCGCAGTTATTGCATACATCGCGTGAGCTGGCAGTGAGTGCCGCGCCGCCGGATGGGGAGGTGGCACCATTGATCGCGGCGTCGTCGCGTGCGAGGGAGCGAATTGCTTCCACGAGCATGTCGGCGGTGTAGAGTGCGGGTGCACCGGAAGGATTGATCTGCATGGAGAATTGGCGGATGGATTCGGTGTTTGCCAGGATGGTCCGGATGTTATCGCGCCAGCTGCTCGGTAGAAGGTGAAGGACAATATTTTTCTTCTCCGAGTCAGTGAGGGTGCCTCCGGCGCTGGCGTGGTCGGCAATGAGAAGGTCGAGCTCGTCGAGAGTCGGGCGTGGGTCGCGTTCGCTTTCGGGGCACTTGAGTTGGTGCATGCGGTCGACGAGGGACTGTGCGTGCAGCTCCCCCTGGTGCTCGTACATTTTGCAGAGCTCGTTCCAGGACTCACGGGCGGACGAATGGTTGGCGATACGGATCTTGTGCATCTGGTGGATGGTCGCAAAGAAAAGGGTACGAATCTTCTTGTTATTCTGTTCCCATTCGTCCAATAGCTCATCGTACTCTTCCAGGGCCTTCTTGTGCGCCGCTTTGGCTGCATTGTCGGCTTTGTCCGGAGGAGTCGGTTCGACCGGTGCGGTCGCGCGCCCGTTGATGTAACGGGCTTTCCCCATGCCTGTGATCTGCGACTTCAGCTGGGTTTTCCAGATGACGAAATTTTCGCCACGCTGCCCGAGTGTGGGGAGCCGGATGCGGGATGTCGCATAGTCGTCGTCGTCGCCACGGGAGGCCATAACCTGTTAAGAATAAAGGGGCGGGATGCGCAGGTGGAGGACAACGAGCGTGGGGAAGGAGTGCGGCGGGCGCGGATGTGCGCCGTGGTCCCGCCAGTGCGCGGGATCTAGAACAATATTAGCTCTTCACTCAGCCAGGATGTAGGCAGAATTATATTGTATGTACCTAGAACAATATTACTAGATAGTGTAAGTAAAGGAATGCAGGAATTATAAGTAAGGACGTACGCTCTTCACTCAGCCAGGATGTAGGCAGAATGAAGAGCGCCGTCGTACGTGGCACCGTATGTACACACCGTAAATTCCAGCTGTCGCGCGTACGCTACGCGCGACGTTACCTCCGTGCGTACTTGCTCCAATTAATTCCGCTAACAGATGAGCCATCGGCAGTGGTGGTGGTACAGAGTAGACAAAAAAGAAAATTAAACACCTCAAATACGACATTTTATAGGGTCGGAATCTGGATAACAGTCTGGGCTAAACGACACTGGCTAGAGATACAAAGTGCAGCTCAACAACAATATTTCATTTTTAGGAATGCTCATCCGACTGTACTGACTAGGTGTGAAACATTGTGATTGCTGATCGATTATGGCCTCTGTGATGTGACAGATTCAGATTCACTAAAACATTTACCACACCACATTTGGCTCACGGACTGCGTTGACTCACATACACAAAGGAATAGGTTGGTTACACCAATGTGAAGTAAACACATGATTCACCGCATGCATTGGTGGCCAGATGAGCAATGCAGTAAATCAGTGAATAGCAAAATAGGGCAGGTGATATAATATTTTGAATACAATGTGGGCAATAAAGGTTTACAAAACTGGAAGAAGAAAAAAAACCTTAAGCACAAGTCATGCCACGCTCACAGCAGTGGCCTCACCCAACAAGTCAATTATCAAGTAGATTCAAGAAAGCTCGACAGGGGCAATAAAATAGGGGAATTCACGGTAGCGCCTGTCTCCTGTTTGCAAATAAATATATTCAAATGACGGGACCATTATTTCCACAAACAAGATTTAATCTTGTTTATGGAATAAATGCTCATTTGCAAAATATATTCATGTGATTGAGTATGGAAACAATAAAAATAATTGGTGCAACACAAACGGGGTGATCATGCATTTATTCCACAAACTATTCATCCCATTCTTTTTCATAAAAAGGAAAATAATGCCTACCGTGAACTCTCATGATGAACTGAGATAGGAATCCTTGCGAGTGGTCTTTCAGCCAATATTTGTAGTTTCATAATTCAATAATAACCTAGCAAGGTTAGAGATAGTTCTGATGAACTGCAGAGGCAGGAAAATCAAATTATGAGCTGCAGGCTTGCAGTCAACGAGCGAGACAAGGAGGTAGACTTGACGCCTTCCCACTAATGCCATTATGATCATTGATTTCAATTACATTTTTGCCCAGATAGATTTCTTTCCATTCAGATTGACTACCTGGATTTTATAGTGTCTCACCCGACTGCAGCCATTCTCCAGCTGTCATTTCCACTGGCTCATTTTCCACAAGGTCTTCTGCTGGGTCGAGCCCATGACAATTGCCAATGCCGCTGATGTATTCTCCTACAATTTCGACTCCAAAACCAAAGAGAACAATGTCTGCTCAGCCAGCATCTGTCCCACAATGTCCACCTGCACATCCTTTACCTCAAACTTCATTGATATCCCTTCCATACACGGAGCTCCTAATATCTAGAATGGGGATAGCTAGATTATTATGCATTATACTATACAATGATTCCAATTTTACATGCCTGCTCCATATTGGACTGTGATAATCAAGGATTTCACAAAAAAGATGAGTATGTCAAAGGAAGGCCCAAATGATCACACTGAGAAGGACTGGCAAAGAAAATAACATGTATCATTGAATTTTAGGTTTTGAAGGTGCATAGATGGAGATATTTGAGAGAGGAGGATGTACTAGTCCAGATTCACATCCATAGCTTGCAGGAGCATTGATGCGACTTGCTTTATTGGCGCGATGAAGCGAGACGCGTGGTCACAGTCTCTTACGGATGCCACCATTTTACTGTTTCCAACAGCGAGAGACTTGATCCAGCCCCAAGGAATAAATCTCCAAAAATGAGGAACTACTCCAGGCATGTATCGGTACAGATGCCTCAGCGAAGGCCCATTGAAAAACTGATTCCCTAGACCTCCAGATCACAATGGCTGGAAATATGGACAATTTTGCATCACTGAGATTGACACGAGAATGACAAAACTTTGGAAGGATTCCAACTCTGGAAAAAATGTGTGCACATAGAAGATGACAATATCTGCCAACCTTCAAAGAAACTTGAGGAAGGACTGAAATTTGAGGTGCGCGGGCTTGCTCCGAACCTGTAGAGATGCTTGACAGCTGCTGACAGATTGGGCTGTATGTAAGATCTTGAATTTCGCGTTGATCCGGACATTGCCTGATCTCCTGTTCCAGCAACGCCAGGTTTCAAGCGGGAATCACCGAAATTCAAGCGGGCAACGTGAGTTTTACTGTGTTTGAGCAGTTTTGAACGCAAAATTCACCAATAAATTGGAGCTATATACTTATTGATACTATTTGATATCCTCTTGTTTCTCTCTCTTTTCACAGGTTGAAAAACTTGAAACAACCCCGCCACCTCCTGACTACGGTAGGCGGGATGGTCGAGGTTGAATTTCGGCAGTTGTGACATTTTGACATTGTCATTTTGTTCTGAGGATTTTTGACAGATGGGTCTGATCGACCCCTATCTGTGGTTCTTCAAGCTGGAAAATGCTCTAGGTTTATTCCTTCCCACGCAATAGCCCCTGAGGCTGACATGGTTATCTTGCTTATTGCTGAACCTTCAGGTTTGGCTATGTAAGAGTGCCCGCCTTTACAACACGGCCAGATAAAAGAATATTCATACATGATTTGTCATAACGTCTTGCAAGGGGCTGTCGGGATTCGAATTTCGGATAGGGGGTGGGGGGGGGGGGGGTCCCGGCCAAGGCCTTAAAAATCTTTTCTTAGTAGATTTCTAAATAGCTTCAAACAGCTCAGAAAGCCATTGTATTACTACCAGATATGTGTTTGGGCACCAAGCAAGCACCTAGGCGACCTTTTGCGAGGGTGACGCCATGAGCGGCAGATTCCCGATTGAGCCGACCCGATTCAGGCCGACGAAGCACGCTCACGTGCACGAAAATTTTCACATTCGCTACGCCAGTGGGAACATATAGAATGCCAAACGGAGGGAAAAAGAAGAAGAGACAGGTGTGTGCCGCAATCAAGCCGCAATATACCAAATGACTTGAACTCGGCAGGATGGACCCCGATTCGATGCAACGAGCACACTCAGCTGCCCTGACTGTCACAAACAGATATTGGTGGGCACTGGGGGAGTCGCCAACTTGGAGGGTCACCGAGGGTCCAAAACTTGCATTCCGCCAGAATCTAACAGGAAGATTGACATGTTCTTCAAGCGAGGGCCGCCTCTCGCGTATATCCCATCAACTGTCTCGGCAGCAGCTCTCATCAATGCCGCATCCAGTTCGCACACCCCAGCCGCGGAAAGTGCAGAACCCTCGAGCTTTGAATCCGAACCTATATCCCAGGACACCGGTGCCCCCAACGCCGGCACGTTTGACATCGACCAGCCGAGGATTGACGCTTTGCATCATCTTCGGTCGAAAATTGAGCAGGTGCCGACGACAATCCCAGAGTATTATTTTTGCCTCATCTGGGTTGCTGATGGTTTTTTTAATAGTTTCACCGTCATTGTATTGGCTTTGAGGGTGCGGCTCCAAAGAGCTGGGTCTGTGAGGCGTGCAAAGCCCCAAAACGGCGCAGGAATTAACCGTGCTCGTCTGGAGTAGATTGCTTAGTTGTAAGTTACAAGTATTAAAACAACATATATAGCTGTCGCAAGGACGCAAATCAAAGTATATAAAACCATTTTGAGCATCAAATAGTCAGAGGAATTCAGAAGCGTTTGACCAGGGCATGAAAATTATGTAGTGGAAGCCAAGGCGAGAAATGAGCGGCGGGTTGAATCGGACAGCCGGCCCGGTTGTGGCGTGGGAAGCTCCTTCCGCATTTGGGGGGGGAGGGGGGGGGGGGGTCTGAGCGAAGGTCTTAAAAATCTTTTCGACCCCCTATCCGTTTTTCGAATCCCGACAGCCCCTTGACGTCTTGAACGCAGCAGAGTCCATGCAATTGGAGACTGTAGATCTCTCACGATTTTCTGGAGGGGAAAATGAGATCGGTTTTGTTGGGACTTGAGACTTTGATCAATCCTCCCAGCCGAACGTGCTAAGCCAACTTGGCGACAAGGTAGGGACTGCGATTCAGGCTTCAACGAAACTCCAACTCCAACATGCGAACATGGAGGGAAACTTACTCAAAGTGGGTGAGAAGCAATTTGAGAGAAAATTGTTGCTCTATGGGCAGCAGGGTTTATATTTAATTGAATTTACCATTTGGCTGTTTCTGTTTGGATACTTACATTACACTGTTGCGAAGCCAAATGACAAGGTGGCAAGTCAACCTCAACCCATTCCTCAAGCAAGAGATTGAGTGAGGAGGTTCATTAGGATGTGGAACTACCGCGTGTATATTTTAGAGCATTTTGCAGGCACCTCCCTTGCATCTCGATAGGTTGAAGCAGCGCAAATAGGGGTCGATCAGACCCATCTGTCAAAAATCCTCGGAACAAAATGACAATGTCAAAATGTCACAACTGCCGAAATTCAACCTCGACCATCCCGCCTACCGTATCCTGACATCGCCCATAAGCCACATATGCGGATCAGGTGTAGATCAGCGTCGATCGTGGGAGACGCAGTGTGCCGACAATGGATCGACCGAATTGTTCCGACATATGCCGACCTGGTGTAGATTAGGCATCTACACCGACTTGCCGACGCGGGTCCACACAGGTCGGCTCACGTCTGCGGCAGCCGGCGACTTTTTGCCGCCTTTGCCTTGCCTTTGCCCTTCCACTTTCCTTCACCCTCACTGGCGAGTCACTGCCGGCCTGCCACTCCCACGCTCGCCCTGAATACGTACATGCTTGATCCTTGACTAGCCCGTCCTTTAAAACTGATGGTTGAGGCTTCTCCCGTTTTCTCTGGTCGTCTGTAGGTGATACAAGACACGTAGTTCCTTCCTGTTCCTTCCCTTCAGTTTTATAGATATGCGGCACTGACATTTATGAAATCAACGGTCTTGATGGCTTGAGCTGTCAGCCGCAGCGAAGCGAAGACATCTTGTCAGTTCGGAGTTACGTGAGTACTTAGATTGATGGCAAGTAACAACCACAAAAATTAGCCCAGCTTCTCTGTCAATGGAAATGTTTTATTTTTGTTTTATTGAACAGCCCCTGACCAATCGTGTTGGAATTCGGAAAAATCTGCACAGGTCGACCGAGGTCTGCATAGGTGTGCAGACGCCCATGTCGGCCGACATCTACCGACGTGGGTCTGACATCGCTTGCGCGGACAACCCCACGGAACGCAGTGTTTATGTGTGCTCATCTAGACTCAGAGTGATGCTGCGAGCGCTCAACAGCTTGCCCGTGCTTCAACCTGCCGGCACGGTCAGATTGATCTACTTCTTGGATTGTGTCAATAATTTACTGACATTGCTTTTATCCCAGTAGTAACTGTTGTTCTTTGCCCTCGGTTGGACTGATAACTGGCGAGTGCTCAAAATCCCAGGACTACACTGACAATTTACTGATTTTTTTTTCCACTCTCGGGTTTAATTGGGACTAGTGAGTTTCGTGCCTAAATAAATTTGCATATACTCATTGTTCGTTACACAGAGCTGGTCTAAACTCACCATGGATCATGCAGGCGATCTCGTACCCTCAAGGCACCGGCTCAATCATATCAAGTAAGTTCCCCTTCTCATTCACTTGCCGGTCCGGTCCCTCTCTTTATTGCATTCGTTGTACATCCCTAATGACCCGAGAAGGTTCCTACACCCCACTTTTGGGTCGTACGGCCGTACACAAAATCTTTATCTAATTCTATGGTCTCTGGTGCTGTCGCATGCGCTCACCCGCCTAACTCACACCTGATTTCTGGACAGAATGTGTCGCGATCCTCAAAATGAATTTCTCGCATTCCCGCGGGGTAGCCGGTGCATGGGCCGAATTGCTAATGTACTTACAACAGCCTTTTAGATGTTGATTTGATTTTTGAGTCTCATGAGCGAGGCGCGGCGCAGTGAGTTCCTTTTCGTTTTTTCAAGACCAATGACTCTGTCTGACGAGCTTTGAGCAGCGCCTCGAACATCCCTTTCGTCCTTAGTTTTCCAGCAAGCCCCAGATTGGCTTCAGACGCATCTTCGATCTCCGATCTTTTTTGCCTTCCTGGCAGCCAGTAGATGCGAGAACGATACGTTTCTGGTAAGCTCCCTTATAATGTTACACACGAACTTCGATACGCACACATATACCCAATTCAGTGATGCAGGGCGTCCTCGTCGCCACTGGCGATGTCCGGCGCATCTGAGATCCACACCAACATCTCGGCTGAGGTTTCAGATTCGCGTCGCTATGTTTAATTGATTCTTGACAGCTCCACTGCAAGGTAAGAATTTATATTCCCCATGTGCTCGCACTCACAGTTAACTTGTAAGTGGGTCAATACTCATTTCTTTGCCACTTATTCTGCATTCACTCATCGATGGTTTCAGCTTCAGCAGCCAGAGACTGCAACTGGCGACAATGGTATTTGATTTATTGCACACATTATTTGCATGTAATACATACATTGCCTGAACGAATCAACTAATATGCTTGCGTTGTGCACTGGGAGGACTAGATATTTTTGTTTTCCGATTCGCGCTGCATGATTCACTGCGCTTCCAGATAAGTCGGTTTACATCGGCATCATTGATACACAGCACTTACGCCGGAGCGAAGCGACGGCATGTCTTGTTGCGAATATTTGTATTCGTAAATTGGGGCAGCAGTGCTATTCGTGCAAATGCGAATATCAGGCTTCGGGGAAGTTGATATTTGCGAATATTTGTTGGGTAATCCTGGGTTAATCACCGTGGAATAGAGCAATCTTGGATCAAAGAGAACCAACCATATCTTGGCAGATTCCCGAGTCATCTGTCCGTTTCAACAATAGAGACCTTGCGGTAGCCACCCAGAGCCACCCGGTGGCTGATCAGGCATGTGGTAGCCGGTGGCTGTGGCTCCTCCAGTGGCTGAATCTCACACATTGTGGGATGGCACCCAAGTCCATTTATGGTCCTTTACCACTATGCTTGATACCAATTTGTATTATGCCTGCATGAAGAAGGCAGCACAGCTAAGTTCTCCTTCCATTTATCGAAAAAATGACTTGATTTTGGCAGTAAAGCGCAGTCTGGACACCATGATGACTTTACCTGCTATAAACCGGAACCAGAGAGTGGAGGTCTTTTCCAACATCACACATGAAATCAATGTGCCAGCCACCAGCCAGGAGGATATACAGAACTATTCGCGCACGCACATTCCCAAACATGGCACATTGGAATCAAACAGTGCACCTTCAGATCAAAGGGTGCACATTCCGATCAATGTGCAGTGTTTGACTTCAAAAGGGGCATTTTCCGATTTATGACGGGCTTGACATGAGAGGGAGCATGTGTCAATTTTTCATCGCTCTCTCTGACCACCGTCCCCACCCTCCGACGTGTCGAACAAATGCGCCCCAATGTCTCCCGATGCCAACGGAAGATAACCAGCCAGCCGACAGTATCTTGACAGGCTGACGAGCCGGGCTCGTCAACCGATGGATTTCCGCATACGTACGTCGCGGCAGAGGTTACTGACTGCTTCTGACCACCAAGAAACAGCTTTTTTTCTCCCAACATATTGAGACGCGGACTCCCTAGGTGCGTGGTAAGGTTATGTTATTTATTCACTGCCGACCCGTTCGATTCTGCAGCGGTGCTGCGCCTTAAAACTCGCAGCCCTGCTCAATTCTTTATCTATGGTGTACCACTTCGACACTAGAGCCGATGCCAATATCACCGCGCACGCGTGGTGGCGTTTGCGACCCGCTGGCGCTCGAGCGCAAATCCAGCACCTCCCGCGCACCATTCATCCCCCGAGTTGCGCCACGCCTGTGCACACACCAGTGTTCATCAAGTTGACGCTCCCGGAAAGAATCACTGCATTCAGCCGGCCCCTCGGCCGATCAAAACGCAGGCCCGTGGAGGCGTGCGGAGTTGATGCCGAGTTAGGCTTAGGCGTCTACTCACGCCTCGACAGCGCAAATCTCGGCTAGCTAGACACAGCCTTGCCTAGTTTCGCAGAGGCTCGCGACGGCTACCTGCCGGCCAATTGTCGAGGGGCTTCTATACACCTCGACATAGTCCTAGTGCGGGTGCTAGATTGTATCATTATTCCTTCTACATGTACTAGCAACACTGTTTTCAAGGTACGCATAGACCAGGTACGTATTGAGTGGCAAGGCGTGGCCCTGAGCCTGGGATCAGTGCAGCATCCAGATCACCACTCTGTTGCCACCATCGCGTGTTTAAAGCTTTAGCATATCTCTTTCGGTCTTTACGGTGAACAGCGGCTCAGAGATGGCGACGGGGCAAGCAGAAAATTTTCGTGGCTCTACCAAGCACCACCACCATACTGTGCCATTTCGTTCAATTAGTATGGTCACAGGTCACAAGCCTCAGATTGTACGAAATTTTTCGTAGGTCATAGCGTCACAAAAGGGTCATACGAAAGGTTCCCACCAGTTTGACCCGAAAAATCCGCTCCGGGCGGCCCTGCGGGGCAATTTTATACGAAAATTTTCGTAAGTCACACGGGTCCCAGGCCTGTATACGAAAGGATCAATTTGTATGCAGCATCACACGCCAAAGTGCCCTACGAATTGAACGAAATGGGACAGTACCTACGTCGCCAAGACGTCACCTAGACATAGACCAGTCTAGCCGGCTAACGTCACCTCGACACGGCCATCGGCTAGGCCTTGCCGAGACGTCTCGAAATGATGTTGCCTACCCAATACCTGAATGCAGTGAATCCTTTTTAGGGCGAAAAAAAGTGCAGAAAACCGGCCGCACCACAGACTAGACGGGTAGCGCAGTCTTTCACACGAACGCCGCGGGTGAACACGGATGGGAAGGTCTAAAAACCAAAGGATTATTGTCTTGTAGAAAGGAATTGTCAATGAATTAGATTTGAACTTTGAAAACAAGTTGCAAATGAAGTGATGGTTGAAATGTAGTATGGTTGAAATGTAGTAAGTACACCACTTGGAATCACAGAGTCCCGAGATCGCCGGAGGCCCACCTTGACACGCGGAATGTGCTATGTTTCCTCACAAGAAGTGCACATTCATGGCGAATGTGCACTGGTTGATCTCAATCTGCACTGTTTGATGTGAACATGCCATGTTTGGGAATGTGCGCGCGGGAATAGTTTCGTTTATCCCGACCAGCCAGCCACAGCCACTGGCTACTGCATGCCCGATCAGCCACCGGGTGGCTCCGTGCGGCTACTGCAAGGTCTCTAATGACCATCTGTCAATCTGTCAAAATTGGAAGTATATGATGCTGAAGCTGGAAGTAATGGATCATGAAGTGAGCCACTGTCTTCTTTCCATGCTACAGCTCTGAGCTGGCTTCCGTCAAGAGGACCTGATTATCTTCGGAGTTTCCGAACACTTGCATCGGTGAGGAGCTCATATTCTTCGGAGTTTTGGTACTCTCATTTAACCTGCACTTGTGGGGCTCAACAACTCAACACCCTGATGGCCTCTGCATCTTCGAGGAATCGGAGGAAGGCTGTAAGCTCTCGTCCTCCATCATTCCCGCAATCCGACAACGACAGCGAGTCTATTGCACCAGACGACAGTGCTTCGCAGGTTCCCAGTAGCAACGTCTCTCGTGCATCGTCTCGTCGCCGTGGCAAAGCACCAGATAAACGGCAGTACGACAACGACGACCTCACAGACGACCATCTATGCAACGAGGAGAATGACTTGTGTCTGTGTTGAATTTTACTTCCACACATTGTGCCTGATTCCTATCTGCCAGGCCGTGCATGATGTGACTATCACACTGTATTCTACTCGGAGTTCAAAAAACCTGTGCTGGAGCGCAACAAGGAAGGTGAAATTGTGTTCGTCAAGGCCAAGAACCCTGGAGGAGCGCCCGATTCCGTGCCTGTCTATCTCTTTGAATGTATTCAGTGTGTCCCTTTGCTTGGTTCATTTTATCGGTCCTAAATCTGTCTTTAGATGTGGTAAACTCCTCAAGTGCAATGCACGCTCGAGCACAACCTCAAACCCTCTCAACCACCAAAGAGATTGCTCACCGAAGTCTGATCTTCGTCCACAACAGGGACTCATGTGATCCTTTGTCTCTGGGTCAACTTACAAACAGGAGAGGCTCCGCACCCTCACTGCTCTCTGGGTCACCCGCCATCGCCGCCCTTTCCGAATTGTCCAAGACCCAGAATTCCGTGAAATCATTCGCCTTCTTTCTCCCCTTGCTCACACACACACTGCAAGCCCACAGACTCGCGATGTACAGTGCCTGTACAAGCTATCACGACGGAAGACCTGGATATTCCCAGCAGTAAGTTCAACACTTCGAATTTCAACCCCTGATTTCGCTTCAGAGCACGACTGGGGTCATCCATGTCTCGCTCGACGTCTGGACCGATCTCAACATGGTTCCATGGCTCGGAGTCATCTGCTACCTTGTTCACAAAGGCAAATATAAATGATTCACTTTGGACTTCATCCGGTAGATTTCAACCTCAAACTGAGTCGCAATTGCTAACAAATCCACAGCATCTGTGGCAGCCACACAGGTGTAGCGCTTGCTCAGGCTCTATATGACTGCCTGGTCAATTATAATATTCATCTCCGGGTAGGTCGTTGCCTTCCAGCTTTGCTACCACTAACATCTAGTTTACAGCTCCTTGCTTTTTCAGCAGGTAACGCCTCAAACAATAACACTCTTGTTACTGCACTGGCCACTAAAATCGGACGGTCAGATTGCGATGAGTATGTCCAGTTAACCAATCAAGTCGAGCTGACATGGCTGATTATAGTTCTGCATCCTTGCTACAAAACATTCTACTTCCTGACTGTCGGATGGGAGCAGACATGGATTGATGAAGCTCTTCGACTTGTACGTCTTGCGTGGACTTCCCACTACAAGCCACAGCCAGCTCGGACAAACCCCACGACACTTACTGTTCCGAATACATCACAAACACAGACCGGCTCCCGTGTACATCTGCAAGTTATTCATTTGGTTCAGCCTCTAAGTTCTATAACTTCTATTGGATCTTGTAGCGTTCAAAGATCAGTTTCAATGTTACTATTGACTATGGCCAGGCAGCTTCTTCTGTGCCTGATGCTCTTGAAGCATGGTTGACCTCTCCTGCACTTCCACTCGAGAATGACCCAATTGGATATCACTCGATACAGCACGAAGCAGCAAAGACTGGACAGAGCCCTGAGGCGGAGGCATTCGCTCAAATGTGTCTCGATTACTTGTCTGCCCCAGGTATGATACATTTTTCTTTTGCATCCCGAGTTTCTGATACTGATTCCATTTTATAGCAACCTCTGTCAACGCTGAACGGCTTTTCTCCTTCTCAGGAGGGACAATAATGAAACTCCGCAACCAGCCATCTGAGAAATCTGCCCATTCCGCTGTGATAGTTGGCCAGTGGGCAAGCAACCCGGACCTCATTGCAGTTGACGAGTTCGAAGGCCAGCTTGCTGAGGGTTGGACACACAAAAAGAAGCGGAGAGCACCGGCTTCAGCTGAGGCACAGGGAGCATCTAAAGTTATTGTTGTTGAAGACGACGGCTCATAGTTCAGTAGCTGAAATTGAACTTTATATGCATGCTATTCATGAATAACTCACAACTAACGAGTATTCAAACTCGCTGAATGTGAATAGTTGCCACTCACGAGTATTCGCGAATACAGCTTACTAATCCACGAATATTCACCATCAATACTTGTATGAATGCGAATATCATTTCTCCCACTTCGATGAAGATTCATATTTGCAAATGTATATTCGTGCTACACTCTACAGGCTGAGGTGCGTTCTCTTCCTTACTTTATTTATTCTTCCCACTCACAATTACTTTAGTTGATTGCTTCTATTAGGTATTCAAATACAGTCGTTCACCTTAAAGTATCCGATTTATTGCTTCTATTATGTACGATGTCGGATTTTACCTGAGCGTGTACAGCAGTCTCCTACCTACCCCCACGTTCCGGGGCTGGGCCAAGACAGAGTAGTACACAGAGTACGGGAGAAACTCGTAATACAAAACCACAAATCACTGATTGCCGATACTAATGCTCTCGAACTTCAACTGCCCCAACCCCTCCACGGAGGCTTTTGTCCTCACCTGCTGACATTCTCAAGCCCTCTTCCTCTCCAACATTGGCTCACCAGGAGAGGAGCAGAAATACATTGTAGCTGCCCTCGAAGAGGTTCAGAGCCACCTCCCACCATGCGCCACCATCCTTCAATATTACGATGTCGGCTGCATTGCTGACCATAGCTGCAATCTGGTTCGTTTTTCCATTCCACCCGCCATCGCCTTCCTTTAATGACTCTAACAGTTCCCGATCCTCAGCCCTGGCCTCTGCGAACGTGTCTCGTTTTTCATCAATGCGATGCATGCCTTTGGCCACCAATGGGTTTGCCAAATGGTTTATAGCCCGCACCTCCGCCGGGGCTGTGGGTTGTTGGATATGGAGGGCGTCGAACCGTTCTGGTCTCGCATACACAAACTAATACTGCTAACCCGAAATCAATGGGTATGTCTCTGGATTGATCATTACTTTCTTATGAACTTCTCTGAACTGTACGCAGAAATCCCGTCGCATCTGGATGTTAGATCTGTATGCCTCCTTTGTTAATCAGCAGCGAATGAGCCTAGAATAACTAGTTATCTGACCTGTATTTCCCAGGGGCGTAATGCGTTACAACTAGGGAACCACTTTTGGGTTATACCGGGCCCCTCCGGCCCCCGGAATCTCGGCCAACTCCAGATTTATCAACTGCCATCGCTGCCGCTCGTTGCCAACGTCCGGCAAGCAAACCGTTGATGGCGCTGATGGCTCCGGTACCATTTTTGGCACTGAAACCTCTTTTGAACCTGGCAGCAGCACTAAACGTAAGAAAAGAATACATATCCGGTTGAGCGCCCGCCTCGCTCACCCGCCCCTCCCCGCCCCCACCCCTCCCGCCTTCTGCGCGGCCCGCTGTCACACGCTTCATCTATGACGTAACCTGCCCCCTTCCGCGCCCAGCTTCTGCTTGTCCGACCACCCTCGCGCTCACCGTGCTGGGACCAAAATTCCCTCATCAACGCGCCCAAGGCACTCGTCTCCCCGGTGGGGATCAGACGTTGACGTCTCCGCCAGCCTTTGTCAAGTTATATGATTATTTGTTCGCGTCAGTCCGAGTACAGATAGTTATCACTTCTTTGATACTTGATGTACATATATCAACTTCCTGTAGTCTAGCATAGCTGAAGTTCAATCTATTATCCTTTCCCCCACATCGTCTGTGCTTTACTCTGTGCTACTGCACCCGCACCCGATAGCTCGCTGTTCCTTACGAGCTTGGCTTTTAGCCACCGGCATTCTGCCACCTCGGTTTTATTTCTGACAGCCTTTTGCAGACCACCGCGCTGGCCGCCCGCCCACTGTTCCACCCTGCCCGCCGCATTTTCACCCCACCTGCTTCTTTGGACCGCTTCTTTCTTCTCTGATGTATGGTTCTACTCGGGTCACTCCCACAGGCGCCGTTTGTTTTCGGGATGGTACAGTTTTCGCCTCGCTAGTTGCGCTCACGTTCTCGACCTCCGTGCCGCCGACTGCGCTGCGCCCTCGCTCGCCATTTCATTCTCCCTGCCGCCGGGTTTCTGGCCACCTGCACGCCAACCACCGCTTCCCTGACGTAAGGTTCTATTCGGGTCCCACATCCGCTGATTTCTGTTCTGGATTTCACCGTTTCCGCCCCTTGCTTGTTCCCGCTGGCCTCGTTGACGTGCACCTCCCACCGCGCGCAGCATCGCCGCTCCCTCTGGCACAGTGCCCACCGCGTTGGTAGCCCGCCTGCGCGCGCGAGTGACTGCTTCTTTCTCTGACGTAGGATTCTACTCGGGTCCTGCGCGCCGTTCTGTTTTCTGGATTCTTTTCTCTCTTTGAAACAAGGTTTTAAGGTTCCCACGCGCCGTTTTGTTTTCTGGATTCTACCGCTTCTTTCTTCTCCTTGAAATATTAAGGTTTGACAATTTCCGCGTGCTGGCTGCGCTCACCTCGTCGACATCCGCTCACTCACTGCGCTGGTTGCCCGCTCTCTTCACCGTGCCCGCCAGGTGTAATGCGCCCTTCAAGCCACCGCTTCTTTCCTCTTGACAACAACAAATTCTAATTGGCTCCCTCAAATAAATAAATACCTTCTTGAATTGAAATTCTTCTGTTCTGCTCTTTCACTGCTCGTCACTGCGTTTCCTTTCGCCGTTCCCTGCTCATCCATCCATCCATTCCCTCAATGCCTGGCCTCAACGTCCATGACACATGACGTGTTCGACCGCATTCCCCGCTCTGCACTGTGTGGCTTTTCCCGCGCCAACTGATTCACATGGGATGTCCCACTCATTTTAAATATTACGATGGGACATCCCACAACATTTCCTAACAGTTATGGGACATCCCACAACATTTCCTAACAGTTATGGGATATCCCATCCTTTTTTTGATAATGGCCATGGGATGTCCCATGGGGTCATGGGACATCTCATGGATTTTATTTACATTTTACCACCTTCACTGTATTTAATTTTGACTTGATCTACTTTAACTTAAGTTGTACATTGTACTCCAGCACCAGGTCACATGCTTAATGTGATCGGGACCGAACAAGCAACCGATCTCATCCCAAAATGGGAATTCTTGAACTTGGCAAATCTTTTGGCTAAGTCCCTGTCGGCTTTTTCGGCTTTAATTGGATATTGAGCCAGTCCACTCGTCAAGTTGCTAGTTCATAAAGTGCTTGCTCATATTCATAATTCATGTGGTAGGTAGCATACACCATCAAATCTACATAATTTTCCTAAGGCCGTTGAAAGTTTAGTATAGTTGTAGTAGTGGGAGTTCAACACTGCTTCGAAGGCCAACCATCCAGCAGACCAATGAACCCAAATTCCTCCAGTTCCTTGTTTTAGCGCTGGATGTCCGCCTCCGATGCCAGGACAGGGCTCTTGTTGGATGGTATTTGAGTTCATTTCTTCAATATTGTGTCCTCCACAAAAATGAAGCGGTGCGGATAAGGCTGGGCGTCCGTTGTCTCCAAATGGGTCGCATAGAAGATACGGGTCCCCCAGTTCTCCCCACATTTGATCCTCAACCGTAGCGATATCTGCTCGTCGTCTGCCTTGCGCCTCTGCTTTGTGTCCCTGTCGGATGACTCTCCTATGTCATGGTGGGCCTTGTGTTTGCCGCTCTCCTGTTCGTGGTGGCCACTAGGACCAACCACACCCCCCACCCGACTATCCAGTGCTTTCCTCCTCTCCACCTCGTTGGTGTCGACTGGTGGGCGAGTCGCCTGACACTGAGACACATTGAAATCAATGTGCTCCATCTCCGGCGCATGAATCACTGGCCCAGGTGTGCTGCGCTGGGCCCCAGCTGCTGCTGCTTTGGGCTGTTGCATGGATTTGCTGGTCTGGACGCGCCGCGCAGTGGCACAGGCACCGCCACGTTGGAAGATGCACCATCCGCAGGTGCTCGAGAGGGCAGGCGAGGACGGCCTCCGCGAGGGGACGGGGTGCGCGGGTGGCTGGTGTGGTGGTGCGATGGCCCCACCTGCGCAGGAGAACACGAACGGCCATGATACGCATCCTCGCCACGGGGAGGCAGAGGGTAAGTACTCGTAATAACCACCGCGCGGGGCATGGTAGCCGTGGTATCCGTAGTCCGGCGCAGGGGCGTAGTGCTGAGGGAACCATGGGTCGGCGTGGCAGGGGGGGTACCGATAATCGCGGGGGGCATCACCGCGGAGGAGGTCGCGTATAGGGGGGTACGGATAATCGCGGGGGGCATCATCGTGCGGGAGGTCGCGTATGGGGGGGTACGGATAACTGCGGGGGGCATCATCGCGAGGGAGGTCGCGGATGGGGGGTATGGGTAGTCGTGGTACTGCGGCTACTACAGCCAACTATGTAGTGGTACGTAGCGGGCTCAGGTTTTGCTGATGCCAAGTGCTACTAGTACAAAAAACAACCGCTCAATGCTCGTTTTGGAAATGAATGGAAAAGGGAATGAGTAAACTGACCCTTGCAAGAGGAGTGGCTCGCGACAGGTAACTCACAAATTTGAGCAGTAATGTAACACGCAGCCTTCCAGAAGGATCCGATGTTTCCATTCTAGGTCACCCAATTTCTGCCAGGCAGCGTCCCAGCCTCCACGCATTTCAGATGAAATTTCTGTCCGCGTGAAAATTAGATCCTACTGGTTGCCGCATCCTAGAATTAATGCGGGACCTTCGACGTGTGCAAATGGTTCGGTTGTCGCAGCTGGTTTCATCTCAGCTCACCAGATCGCTCGCTGAATATCAGTCTGTCACGAGTCAGACAATCGAGGAATTTACATCAATTTATTTCCGGTCGTACTCCTCTTGGATCAGAATACGCTGCTTCTGCCTGGTGGCTTCGCCTCGTGCAAAGCATGTCAATTCTTCCCAGGGCTACGACCACTATTTACTCTTACTGGCTACTAGTTTTCAGGTTTTCGCGCCCAAAAGGTAATATACTCGGATTGTGTTCCCGGAATCTCATCCCACTCTTTTTCCATCCCATCCATGAGCGCATCAAATTCGGATTCCGTCGCAACTTTTCCATAGCCGCCTGCTTGTAGAACCGGAGTCTTCGTTCCCCGGAACATCGCCGCGTGGTTGATGGCGGCCGCGATTCCGTCTTCCCCGGCCCATTTTCCCATCCGCAGTATCCTTCCCTCGGCCTTTACGTCGACAAAGCCAGCCTTCTCCAGCATTTCAGGCATATGCGAAGCGCAATCTACGTACAAGTTGCGAGATTTCGTCAAGCACCGAGTCAGAGAGAGGACTTTCATCATCCATGGTTTGTCGGCATGGTCTCCTTCGATCCAAGCAATCTCCTCTCCGAGTTGGACCCAGCCTCCGGGACGGAGCACCCGGTAGATCTCTCCAAGCGCCTGGGGCCACTCGGGGATCTGAAGAGCCATCATGAGAAGCCGCTGGTGGACCAACGTGAAAGTATCGGTCCAATCCGATGGAAGGCTAGTGACCGATTCTACTTGAAATGACACATTCTTTGGCGGAGATTCCGGGAACATTCGAGAGGCAATGTCGACTCCACAGATATGCACCGCTGGACCGACAGATTGTGCCATGTCCAAAGCCCAGAGACCTTGATGGAATGAGACTCGCACTCGTAGCTCGAAAAAGCAACTTACCAGGTCCTGTTCCTATATCAAGCACCCGGTCGTCTTGAGTGAACTTGACTGGTGCGAGGAGTACTTTATTTTCGAAAATCTTTTTGAGCAAATTGTGCTGAAGCAAAAGTCTAGGAAACGTTCAATCTCTGAGTTGAGTTGACATAATAGATGCAGCGTACCTCTGGCGTTCAACATCATCGGCTGGCAGGGCATACTGAGCCCCAGGATATGCGTGATACTCGCGGGTGGCGTGCAATATTGCAGAACTCTCGTCTAGTGGTGGATTAGTCACGGTGAATTCGGAAATCACTGCATACCAGGATATGCCATTACGGAGAGATTTAGGTGCGCTGTAGAGGGACGGTAGCAAGAAAAATACGCAGAGGAAAGTTCGGCCTGTAGAGTGCACACGAAAAATGGTGGTATGAAGGCAAAGGGACAAAGAATGGTTAGTTCACTTAAAAGATAAGCGATGGATCATGGGTGTGGGTGGGTTAATCGCAGTGACGTTCCGGGATCACGGCCAGGTTCGCGTATTACGTCGTACTGTGCCGTGGTATGTACTCGATGTGGTTGTTCATTAAATTGAGGCCGTCTTTTCGACCCTTGACCATATCCACTTCATCGGCGAATTTGGGGCGAATATAGCAATTTTGAGTCTTACCCCATTGGACTATTCAAGCCCTGCAGTGCAAGGTTTAATGTTCGCCGAGGTTCCAATTGGGACATCAGGTCTTTGGGAACCGAAAAGGCGGAACCAAAATGTGGTGTGCCTTCCGAAACTCCGAGGACGGCGTAAATCTAAATCTCCGAATGAGCTGCCGGACAGTTGGAATGCATCAGTGTTCATTTGCTAGGGGTTCCAAGAACGGGAGATATGGAGCATCGGGTAACTGGACCTGGTCTATTTGTGTCTATAGTGCCTGCCACAGACTTCCCTAGTCTGTGACAGGCACTACAGATACCGATAGACACGCCACAGACTCGGATAGTGGAGAGGATTTCCAGATGAAAGTTAGACGAGAAAGACACAACACTTGCCAGTGGTGGCTTGGCGATTTCGGGTAAGAACCGAAAAGGTACGATCGCCTGAGTGATCACTGGTCGAAGAGCTCCACTCTCCGGCGGATGGCACAGCGCCTCTAGTATCGGTAAAAGAACCGATACTAGTGACGATCAAGATACTGTACTATTTCGATCATTGCAGGGGTTGTGACGCGTGACCGAAAAAACCATTTCGGCACTTCGGCAATCAACGAAGTTTGTGTGACACCTCCAAAATTTCGGCGTTCAAGACAAAAATTTTCGTCTTTTTTGCACCTTGAAGGGAGATTTCACCCAGGTGTCACGGATTTTACATTCGGCACTGGGCGTCGTGACCCGTGACAAAGACCAAATTTCGTCGCAGCACAGGGGGTGCGTGACGCATGATCGCCGAATTGATCGAAATAGTACAGTATACGCCACAATTCTGCCAAAAGCCAGCCACATGGAACAGGCTCGGTTATGGTGTTTGTTGGTTCCCAAAAGAATTACAAAAAATGTTCCCAAAAAGGAAAGAGGAAGAAGAGAGAAAGGAGAGATTCAAATTTCTCTGCTGACTCCAATCCAGACTGGATTTAGTCCCTGAAATTCATTCTGCTCTTCCCTCAGTTGACAATGATGTATATCCACGTGATTTGGACGCGACGGACAGTTGCTCAAACAGCATCAAACAATAAAATTTACAGGTGGTACAGGACTCCATGACCAAGTCCATTCACACAGACCTCTGCACATGCACAGTCTGTACACCAATTCATGCTGTGAGCATCCCGAAAAATAGTTTAACATCCAATAGAGTATATATTTAATCACGTTACTTTTGTGTTGAATGTTCTTGATAAAATTCAGTGTGAGTATCTTGAGTGGGTTAAATCCAGGCTTTGCTGCGGGACATGGAGGGAAATGGTCTAGGAGGATGAAAAGTTTTCACTTTGGTCTTGCAAAATAGTAACATGCGCTAGCACAATCATTTTTTCAAAATTAGTTTGTCAATGGAAAGAAAGGCTTAGGTGCTACCAGCAGTGAGCCCACTGCTGTGAGGCACCCCAGAGGATGAGAAGAAATCTTTGTCTCTGAAACCTGAAACCAGCCGCAACGCTAAAGGTAACTGGGTAATCACAGTAATTTTAACAGGGACACAAAAGTGATTTTGGCAAACATTCTTGAAGTACATTGGGTGCCAAGTGGATATAGAGTGTAAGTTGATAACAAACAAAAGCCAGGTGATGTAACTGGTGGAATTGTGGGTCACTACTGTGTCAACAATGTGTTTTAAGAATTAAAATTGAATCAACATGAATTACTTGCTTCAATGGCAGCACCAAATATTATGCTACTTAGGAGCTTTATCTGCGTAGTTTACACCATCTCATTCCAATTTAAATCAAGCAAATGTATGCAGTACTACTGGAAAACGAGTCGAATCGACGAAAGATGCTTGAACGAATCGTGGGAATTACCTTCCATCTCTGGTCGGACTTGAGATCACGCGGATAATTATTACCTCTTCTGGTGGAATCCAATTTGGGTCTTACTCCTTCTGGTTGATCCCAATTTGGCCTCAACTGTTTATGGTTGAGACCGTATAAGGGAATTTGATCCCACAAACACCATAACCGCGCCCATGGGCCCATGGGACGTCAACGTTAATAGATGTTAATCGGGCCCACTTGGAACTCCGTATCATTGGAGACTCTGACACTTTTGCCTGAAATTTCAGGCGCCTGGGTTCAGAGCACTATTCGGTAGAGTTTGCTGCAAGCACCGCCAGTGACGGATGTGACGAGCTTTTTCTTTCTTTCTTTCTCCCTTGGGTTTTTGGGTATAGCACATGTTTGATCTCAATCCTTGCAAGGAAGAAAATGAAATCCAACCCACAATAACCCAATCAGTCGAGGATATACCAAAGGCGGCATGCACGGCACTACATACACATCGGCACCACACATCGCCCACAGCCGCGGTGTCATTGAGTCCGACACACCCGAAGATCCCTTGATCAGGACCACCAATGCTTCTCTTCGTCTCCTCTCAACCCCCACCACGGCCGCCGGCGCAGCTGCCCGCCAACTGTTCGAGGCATGATGCCCTAACGGCGATACGCCACGGTGGATATTACAAAGGTGTTCGAGGGCTAGGGAAGGTCTCGATGAAGGGCATTTGAGTGCAGGTAAGTATGCCGTTATTGCGACAGAGATGGGTGAGTGGAGGGCTCACTGTCAGGGGCGACTCCTGCATACCCTCGCAAAATGCCTTCTTGCCCGTGTTATACCGCCGTTCTACCCCCTAAGTAGAAGAAGTCGCTGGTGCGATCGCAGAAGAGGCCGCGCATGAAATAAGATCAGCTTATCTTAGGCCCCGTTCGGGTGCCCTAAATCGAAGCATACGCTTGACAATGCAAATGCTTCCATTACGCACGCAGATGGGGTGTTCGGGTGCCACGATTACACCATTTGAGAGCTGTCTGTCAGGCTGTCACGCCTGCTCTCTGACTCAGCCCGTTCACTGCCCTGTGCATGGCCCAAAAACGCAAGAATAAGGAGCTCATCAACCCAGCGTTAGCCTGTGAGAAGGGAGGTATGTTTTGGAATAGGATTAGGGCAATCCAGGGCGAGTGAGACCGAATATGCAGCAAAAGTGCAGAGCACAGCAGCAATTGCACAGTCTGCGGCGTCGCTGCTTTTCCTGGATTACGAGTACTTATGTAATCGTTCTTAATATTTCTGCAGGCCGACTTTTGGGGACCTTGCCACTACCTGTAGCATTTATCTGAACTACACAAAATAGTGGCTGTGCTTATTTTCAATAGATTTTCGTGACTTTGAACTTTATTTCATTAGTCGGAACATCTTTGACCCTAAAACATCAGTAAATGGGACTGATGTTTTTAGTGGCTGTACGATTTCCGATTATGTAATGGATTCCGATTTTGTTCTGCTCGAGGTTTGCTTCTTTGTCTGGTCCCTAGATGGTGTTCATTTTGATTTATACCACTAGAAATCACCAGTGCATTGAATCGGGTGACCTGGATGCTGAAAGTTCAGCAGAGGAGCCCTTTGGTACAACTCCGATTACGCGGTGGGCGGTGCCCCGGGTACCACGCGAGCGATCGATCACAAATTGAATCTGCCTATTTCAAAAGAGAAATTTGAACAATGCCGAGAAGCCCGAAAGTTTGAACAATGCCGAGATGCCCGAGAAAATGTTCAACTGGCTCGCACATCATTGAGCCAATTAATTGGACAATTGGAACCACCCAAGGCCAGTGATATAATGTTTGACTTTGACTATACAGGCTTCGACATAAGGCTGGAACCAACTGGAACCAATTACAATTCACCCTACATAAAATTTGGTATATTGGAACTAACCAGCAGTGAAGAACTACTTGTGATTCAATCACCACGCTAGTTAATTTGGTTAAGGATACCACTGAATCACTCAATATGGCAAGTACAGTACTGGTAAACTGAGATACATTTACCATTGTACCCAGCTGATAGGTTCCCCTTCCTGAGAAGATTGTGCTATGAGGCTCCTAATTACAAGCAAGGTTGAGACGTGTTAATTCAAGATTTTGTCTGTGTGGACTATGTACGCACTAAGACTAGATCATATCAACCAATGACTGGGTCCACTCAGTGGGTTTTTGTCTGGCATGTGGGGACATATGTACGTACGCAGAGTGCTAAATTTTATCGCCGGGTGCTCCATGATTTCAGCATAAGTGAAACAAAAACAAAAAAAGTGCTCGTCCTGCCGCGCTCGGCGTCGGCCTTACCCACCAAGTTACTTATTGCCCGCCATTAGAGTGAGAGGAAAGCGGGAAACGCGTTGAGAAGCACGAAAAAAAATGTCATTACATCTGTCATATTGGAACGCGTGTATGTAACAGACATGACTCTACGCGTTTGCTGCGGGAATATGCTTTCGGGTATGAGCCGAACTGCGTTCAGCTATTGTCCGATCTGCGTCCTAAGCACATGCGTACGTACGCAGGGCACCCGAACGGGGCCGTTAAGTGATACCGGTCCAAACCGCATCAGGAAAACCGTTGCCGACGTATAGTTGGGCTCTATTTTGCTATAGCGTTATAGCATCTATAGTGATCCCTAGCTTGTCCCTAGCACTCGACTAGTGCTAGTATACCCCTGGCCAGCACTAGTCGAGTGCTATGTACCACTGGGCTCTCCTAGGCTATTGCGCATGTCTACTTTAAGCTCCTCCGAGTCCGACCCAGCGACAGCCTCAGCACTGCTGCGACCGACCACCATGGCTGCCAGGGATCCGTACTTGAAAGACCTCCTTCTCGTCAGTCCCGAGTAAATGTACGACCCAGAGCTTCTCAACCTTTCATCCGACGCAGGCTCCGACCATGTTCAAGATCCTTCCCAGTACAAAGAGATGTACCGGACGTACCAGAGATGAGAACTTCGACGCCGCACGACAATGCCCGCCGTGGCCGACGATGCTGTCGACGGCGACGCTTTTCGCAGTGACCCAGCAGGCTGTCAAAGCTCTATTTGAAGGCGGTACTTACTTGAAGAGCGGTTTGGTAAGTCCTGTTACGCTCCCTCGGAGCATGTTTTAACCCCATCGTAAACCTCCTGGTTACATTTCCCGACACTCTGCGAGATGGTGTCCGCCCAGTGTCTGTTGCCTTGATTGGGACGATCGTATGTCCACACTACTCTTGACGGCTTTTAGCTAAGGTGTTGCGCAGGGGACTAATTGTCTTCACGAAGAACTGTACGACGGCACGGTCGAATTATCCCGCGAGAGGTACATCAAGACCTACCAGATGATTCTCGACAGCGTCAATGGGTTGTCATCTGACTCAGATACCGCTCGTTCCTACGAGAAGCAGCTACGAGATTGGGCAGCCACGCGAGTACGTGCTTGTTATTTCCTTTCAACTGGTGCTCATGGTTTTGCTTCAGGGACGAGTTCGCCTTCGATGCACCTGGGTTCAACATTGTGCTGAATCGGTCGAAAATATAGACCAGATATTTTCTCCGCGCAGTAGGTGGAGCGGGCAGTCGCTGGTGTGCCGATGTGGTCACGCGTCGCAGGAGCTGATACATGTCGAGTATTTCATTAATCAATCACATTTTCTCATGCTAGTAATGAGGACTGAAATGAGGAACGAGCCGCAGCAGGCGGCGGGCAGCAGCGGGCAGCGGCGAGCAGCGCGCCCAGGCGTACTATGCACCAGGCACCTAGAGCTCACCTAGTATGTGTGTGTGCTGCCCTAGCGCTCGCCTAGCGCTCACCTAGTGTCGCCTAGTGTCGCCTAGTGTCACCTAGTGTCGCTTGTTGCTAGCCTAGCACTGTTATAGGGGGGTAGTAGCTAGGGAAGCTATGCACTGCTATGATAACTAGGCGAGTGCTAGGAAGCGCTATCAAGTGGAGGTCGGTTTTCCTGATGCGCGGCGCACTTAAGTGCGCTCGCCGAACTTAAGTGCGCTCGCCGAACTTAAGTGCGCTCGCCGAACTTAAGTTCCTGCTCCCCTGCGGTGCGCCTGTGCTGGGGACGTACTTAGGTCGGGTCAGTACATGGTTGCTCACACTTAAGTGTCTTCACGAACTTGAGTCACATTCGAGACTCAAGTTTTAGTTTCACCGCCAAAGTGGCCGCACGTTGGCCCCACCTGATGCCAACACCTGGGGCCAGCCAAACTTGACTCTGGGCACAGCTGGAGACACGCTGGGTGCCAGCCAAATTTTCCAGCCCCATTTCCAGCTGCCAACAGCTGTACTTGCATGCGTCTCCCATCAGCAGTAAAACCTGGCCAACGTCTGTGACAATTACTCATATATTATCGAGATGCCTCGAATCAGAGTGCACCTGTTTGTTCCACCGAAATTGCGCCAATCGTTATCTCAGCTGACCCTTTCATCAGGAATTAACTTAGACGCCAAGCGCTTACGCTGGCAGCTGACCCTCTTCATCAAGAATTAGGTTACGTGCCCAGGCGCCTGGGGTAATATAAAATCCCGATCAACCACTCAAGGCCCGATCAAAAGGCAGGACACGGTGGGTTCTTCGCGCGCGCGTCCTCCCTTTCTCCACCTCCATCATCCTGGCTCCCTTGCTGCTCCCTCAGTCTTCGTGGTTTTGCGGGCGGTCTTCAACAATCACTTCAAGGCTTCACCGTCGATATCCTCTGCGAACGCTCGATCAGGAGAGGAATCAACGCCTCAAGACCCGCTATACTCACGTGTTTGCCGTCCTCATCAAGTTCCCTCTCAAGGATTAGCACCGTCAATGGTCAACCCAATCTGCTGCGAAGGTTTCAACATTGCTCAAGAGTTCCTCCTTTGCACTGTCCTTCGATTAAACTTGCCTATCAAGTCGTGCTGCGTTCAAACCATCAAAATGAATCTTGCTGCCAGGCAAAAGGATTCGTTGATCGCCTCAAGCCCGCCTCACACAGCTTCCCCAACACTCAGTTGCTCCTGTTTGCTGTTTCGACCTTACTTCATGGGTCCGATCTCCCGATGGCTCAGCCCTAGACTGTTCGCATCCTCGAAGCTCCAAGTATCTATTTCTATGTTCCTCAATTTCGTCTGAGCCATTCAACTTGAAAAACATTTTCCCTGTCCTCCTCTTGCCCATATCCCCTGCAATCAGCTCCAATATATTCCAGCGCAAAGCAACGCCGCCGTTCCGGGATCTGATCTTACCATATGGTACAGATTTCCATCATGCCACATGGTCGAAACTCATTTATTTTGTTCAGCACCAACGCTCCCTCTATTTTCGCGTGTTATTGCGTAGTAACGTTTTGGCATGGTACAGTAAATCCATTCACTTGGAAATGCAGCAGTGATCAGAGCTGTGACCAGATTCTCCCCGGCTGTTCGACGTTTTCGCGGACGCTTTTTTGGCCAAACGAAAATACTCAAGGTACGCCCGGTTATCCGCAGCGTCAACTTTATATATAGCTAAAAGACCTATTTTAACATGGTGTTGCGGGCTCAAAATATGGCGACCGCCGACCAATATCGTACCACCGTTGATTGTCGATGTGAGGGTGGCTGGTTCTTCTTCCTTTCACGCCCTTTCATGACGTGTCTGATCCACTTCTTTCACCGTAGGTTCTCGAATAAAACATAAGTTCTTTTCGGCTCTGGAGTACCTGAGAAGGGCCTTCAAGAAGCGTGACGCGTTTAGGTCATTTATACTGGCATTGGTTTCCGATCTTCCCACAGCGCTGTAGCTGCTAGCATTCTCGGCCGGCACATTTTATACTGTACATAGATTGAGGGAGGTTTTAGTTGGGTGAGGTCTGCTTTATGTTTCCATCCCTCTCGGCGGTGCTGAAGAGGCGAGATATATATACTGTAGACACAATCTCTTTACCAGTAGTTCTATTTGTGCCTACTGCTCGTGGCTAATTACATTGATTTGTCCAGTCATAACCCTAACCTGTATCTCTGTCTGACCTCTTTGCAATAATTCGACTCAGTTTTGCCTACAACACTCCTTCCTGTCAGCGTTGAACAATAGAGGTAATAGTTCAGTTACAACACACAAGGGAATTTGCTCAGATGCTCCCTATCTAAACGGGAAATCCACAAGCTGCCGGAGCGGAGTGACGGCATATCTTGTAATAAATTTATTAATCTGAAACTCACCAATCAACATGCAACTTTGGTGGTTTTGTACCGAGACTGAACTTATAAATCGGGTGGGGCATGAGCTACAAATGATTCTATAGCGTCTGTCAAGAGACTAGACAGTCTAGACTGAACTTTCTCACCGGTGTTCTGTGACAATGTGCCACGCGGCTGCCAGTGACCAAAGCAGATACTACCATACTCCTGTTAGCCTCGTGTGCAAAGAACTAACACCAGGGGCAAAACCCGAGGCATATGGAATCCATATGCCTTACAGGCATGTTCTTTGCATGTGGTTGATCTGTAGGACAAAGGTGTCAATTACCTTTGTCCCATCTTTGTTTTTGGGGGTGACTCAAGGCCAAAAACAAAGATGGGACAAAGGTGATTGGCACATTTGCTCCATGGATCACCCACATGCGAAGGACATGCATGTAAGGCATATGGATTCCATATGCCTCGGGTTTTTCCCCCGCTGTAAACAATGGTGATAAGAGAGAAGATTTGAAGGCAATGGATTTCAAAAGGTTAATTTATTGAGGATAATATTGATGGGAGCGAAATGAAGCCTAAGTCATTCGGACTCCGCTTGATGGCATCATTTGATACGCCCACGAAAGGATGGCGTGATTTGACGACAGCATCAAACGCTTGCGTGGCTTTTGCTCTCTCCCCTCACCCTTTTCCGCCACCTCACTGTGATTAAATCTCCTCGCGCCCTTCCCGCATGCCTGCCTTTGATCAACCTCAAAAGAACAAGTTTTGCTCAAGCACCGTATTTGTTGGCACCTGCGCTCCCGTGGCAGCCCCGGTCTCGAGTATGCCATCCTCAAGAAAAGCATCATCCATATACTGTCAACCTCAAAAGCTCCGTCATGATTTGCGCCATCTTCATTGCTCGAAAAGAGTCCTCCAATGCTCAAGAGTCTCAATATTTCACACCTCTGCCATCAATTACTTGGTCAATTACTTCAATACTTGCTTGCTGTTCGGGTCATGCGTCCACGCAATTTAACACAGCAAACAGGTTATACATATCTCCTAGCCCAATTCCCCTGCATACTCCCGACTCCTTCCACACCTTCTATCTTGGGTGCACACTCACCTCCCTCATTCCAGCATTTGCGGCCATTTTGTTGATGTTACGTACATCAGTCCTTTTTGCGCTTGCTTTTCCTCACTTTTCCTCACGAAATTACAGTGCCATGTCGAGTTCGGTGGCGGTGGCACTGGTTGAGGGTAGTTAATTTAATTACATGCAGCAATATATATTTTTTGGTTTTTCATTCACAACTGGTCACCCGTCTGATACACAGCTGAGCACTTGAGCTGGTGAACCTGCTGGGATTCAGCCTGTGAAGGCAGGTGGTGTCCAACTGCACCTGGGGCCATGCTGGACCCATTTGTGACGTGGGCTGGGATCCAGCATTGGGTTGGCTGGCCACCAGTTTCCCCCAACATCTGGTCCACGTGCGAAGTTCACCTGGAGACCATGTCTGGTCCAGTTAGCGGTGTACATCCAAAACACCCTGTATTCTACACTCAGATTCCCCTTTCAAACGTGCAGCCCGTCCAAGTACCTACCAAACAAAACCAGAACCTTTGTCGCGACTAGGTAGAGCTTTCGGACTCAAGTCCCGAGTGCCTTCGGACTTCAGTGGTGTCAGACTCAAGTTCCTGCTATAAAAGCTTTTTTTGTCAAAAATTATGGACAAGAGCAGTCCAACAAAGAACAGATGGTGTGATACGGGTTCCAAAGGGGGAGCTTACTGTATTGGAGATTCCGTGGGTAGGCGTGCGAGAGCGCTCGCTATTCATGGATGAACCAGATGGACGAGTGCCGCGGACTTTGGTGCTCGTCGCCATTGTATCCCATCGGTGAGGGGACTTGTGACCTTAGCCAGGGACCCCTGCAGCACCGGGGTCATGGAGCAGTTATACGCGTGCTCAGGCAGGCAGAGGGGCGGTAGGGGAGTTCCCTCATATGAATCTCGGTCTCACGAGATGGTAGTAGTGTGCAATATAAGATAGATTATGTAAGTGCACGAACAATATACAATGTACTATAAACAAACATATAGTAAAATATGTAAGTGGTCACTGGCCTTGTATCCACGAGCAATATATACATTGTCACAGAGCCCCCCATGCGGTTAGTGTCGACGCCCTTATTCTTGCATGCAATTGTCTTCCCACTTGTTGTCCTTCGTCCCCATGTCATCGTCCTCATTCACCACTTCCTCCTGTGTGCCTGACCCACTCGCGATCGGGCCCGTTGCCATTGCCGCCGCATCCGCCAACTCTTTCTCGTGTGCCTCCGGTTCCGCTTTCCGTCGCTCCGCCTCCTTGGATACTTTCCCAGAATGATTTCCCCTGCGCACACGAGTTTCTTCCCCTGGGGCTGAGTCATTCTCATGTGAGTAGACCACCTTCATGCGGTGAGAGTTCCTACCAATCTTCCGATGGTGCTTGACCAGCGCTGGGTCCCTCAAGTCGACTGCCGCAGGATGAGGGATAGTAGGAGGTGGTGGCTTCTTGGGTATGGGGTCGACGTCCATTCGACCTAACAGTGACAGTTGATCCGGGCTGGGAGTGGCCCGTCGAGGGGGCGGTGTATCTGCTGCTCCGAGATCTATCCATCCCAACAATGATGGCAAGGGGTCCGTGAGTCTCTCTGTTAGTGTGGGAGGAGCCCGCGCGCAGCGCAAATACCGGCTCACGTGGCCTTGGGGCTGTCAGGCGGTCTGCCAAAGAGTGCGGAGGGGAAGAAACATGTGCACACAAGGGAGGCGCACCCGCCATACAAGGCGCTGGTGATGACAAGCGCTCTGCTAACCATCGCAGCTCAGAGTCGCACATCACGGATTCGGGTCACGACTCTGAGAGACGATGCATCAGTCCCAATTGCCCCTCCCAGCCAACACTCCTCATCACCTTCGGTTTGGTCAGCAGCGCGACTCTGTCATATGCGACAACAGGAGGGGACGGAGTGTACAGTGAGGAAGAGCGTTCAGTAGTTGGTGGGAATGCAGGAATGGCGACGTCTTTCTGACGCGATGGTTCTGACAGGGGCTCTAACAGAGGGCTCGACACAGCCCACGTCTCTCCTCGCTCGGACCTGCTGCTGGTGTGCCAGTGCAATTGCCCCCATGCTCCTCAGGAATCCGAAGAGGTCGCAATTGCGCTTGCCGACAGAGGAGGTGTAGCAGGGGCAGTGATCGACACCTCTCTACTCAATGATGGTTCGCCCAGGGCGCTCGCTTCGGCGGGTGCATAAGGAGGAGGTGGCAACATGGGAGATTGTGCCTCCTCTTTTTCCTCGTCGACCCTCTGGCGAAGGCAGATGCCACCACTGAGTTAATGACGTGGTATCGCGAGCGACAGAAACTCGCAGTCGACAAACGCAAGGCAGCGGGGCACGGTATGGCACTGCTGAGGAAGGTGGCAGAGCCATTTATTCATCAAGTCAGTTTTTTTCTACTGTCGTGGCTGGGCAGTGTTAACATGGTATCCAGAGCACATCGATCAGTAACATATACGATATCGACATCTTTGGTTGCGCAGTGGACCGCTTCACCGACACCGCGCATATTTGGGGCGGCTCCAAGCCGTTCAGCGACGCGAACACGATGTACCCCGGCGACATTCAGCAAGATTTGTTCAATTGGAAAGCGAGGCTTCAGTTAGCTAACTTCTTCATGCATAATTCAAAGACAGCATCTAACTACCTCCTGACAGATAGAAATGTGCAGATGGAGCATTGTCGGCAGGCCAACGTGCAGGACGAGGCAACCCAGGCCATGCAGATCGACTTCACCAGAGTCAAGAACGAGAGCAATCGAGACAGGATGCGACGACAATTGTCCAGGCTTTTCTTGAATCCAATCTGTACGTCTTCCTTCCCTCTTGTTCCCGAGGTTGCCAGTGGTAACCCAGTCCTAGTTTTAATCATGCTGGCCCGCGAAGACAACGACTTAGCCAGCATCCAAAATCTCTTCAAGAAGGGATTTCCTTGGAAATGGACCACGGTCGCGCGCCGGCAGAAGCTGCGCTTCGAGGGCTGGCCTGCCGCCCTCAAGAGCTCGTATCCCGGCCCCGGTTTCGACTTGTCCCATATCAAAGACAGCGACGCCCCCGTGGATGCATCTCGCAACAAGGCGATGCGGGACATGCACACTACACTTAAGGTGATTTACCTTGGCACGGCGGAAGACGCCATCCAATGTACCAAGATTGTATCGTGGACGGAGGGTACGTTGGTCTATTGCCGTGTAGTATTGGAAACATTTAATTATTTTTTGTGCAGATGAGCAAGAGCTGGACGATCCTGGGCATGTTGCCATCGTCACTTGCGACGACGGCACGACTCTGTTAACCGCCGCCGCATGCACCAAGCTATTCAGGGACTTGGCATCAGCGAAACCCAAGAAATCCGGCAAAGGTAAACGCAAGGCGGCTGCCGATGAGAGCGCGGCTGGGCCCTCCAAACGAGCCCATTCGCTGCGGCCTGCGCCATCACGAACACCAACTCCCTCACATTCGCCAATGCCGACCCCGCCTGCGTCGCGATCGGTAACCCCACCTCCGCATCCGCGGCAGGTCCCCGATTCACCGGCCGCAGAGGAACCATCTTAAGCCGACTTCCCTTCATCATTGGTGCCCAACCGAATCAACTGCGTCTATGTGAATGGGAATGTGGTCTCATCGGGCTTTCTTGTCTCAGGGTTCCTGTCAGGGGAACCGCCCGTCCGTCCGTCCATCCGTCCGTCCGTCCGGCTCCGGCCCATCGCACTGCCCCGCTTCCTCGCCCGATCCTTCGTCCGGCCTCCGGACTCGCACCCCAGCCTGCGCCTCCATCCGGAACGTCACCTCCCGTCCCTCCGGACTCTGTTCCCTTCCGTCCGTCCGGCCGCTCTCACTGGCACGTGCTGTGTGATCAAGCTCGAGACCTCTGCCGATCCCTCCGGACACGTGCTACTGGCTAGTACTTAAAAAACCTCGCCTAGCGTGAGAATCCTCATCCTTTCTTCTCTTCGGATTCTCCCGCTAGGTGCGTATTCTAGAAACCTGTATTTAGTACCATTCAATTGAGTTGCTTCGGATTCTCCCGCTAGTCTCCCGCGCTCTGCGCCGAGCTGAGGTTGCCCTTACAGTTCCATACCCTGGCGTCCGACGAGGTCCCAGACGAGATATACCGGGGCGTATGGTATCACAGCAATGTGACGCAGGCGTGGGTCCCAGTCCCGAGAGCCATGATCCCCGTACTCATGGACATGAGCGCGATGGAGTGTCTCCGTCTGAATGTTGGGATCGGGCTCTGATAGAATTTATTTATTTACAATTTCTGGTCTTCTGTGATGATATCTATGAAGTGCGCTGGACTTTGAATATGACGACTTGAACATACTTGATATCTGCGTAGACTTAAGGATAGGACGGACAGGACCTTGACGTGGAGGCATTTTGCCACCGTCGGGAATGAACAATGGCGAAAACTACCTACTTCATTGTTGGCGCTTTGGTGTGGCTTTCTTAAACAGGAAAGGCATGTGGGTGGCAGAGCTGGAGGGTATAAAAAGCTAAGTAAATCCATAAATTTATTCCTCAACACCATCTGACCCTGATGTTTCAGACTACTATCGTGAATTATCTTGTACCTGGTGCCTGTGCCGCCGCCCCCGCCCGCACCGCGTCTCGGGAGCGACAACCGACCCTTAAAGAACAGCTTCACCTGGTCCAATCACTGGTTACCCAGTGGTTCCCCTTCAACGGCGGGCGCGGCAACTAACCTTGTACCTGTCATGCGCCACCCAGATCTTCCTACTGGCGACCTCTCCCCGCTGCCTTACCCACAACCGGCGGATGAGCAAGAGTCGCTCGCCAACATCCGCTCTGTGCTGTGTCGTGCCGCCCGCAGGGCAGATGCTTTTTTCGAATTTCATGCTGAAATGGCTGCTTGTACATCCATTATTGAGTCTATTCTCCATGTCGCTAATGATTGTTTTCCCCCAGACGACGACAACAAGAGTTCTGCCGAATACAACAAAGGATATTATTCCCGGCTTGCAAAACTGGTATGTCCGCCCCGCCGCCCTTTACAATGGCGTGCTGCCAACATTTTCACAGTGCTCTGGGGTTTGAAGCAACCACTTGGCCCTCGTGCCCTCGCATATGGTACATTCGCATTTGATTGTTGTACCTTGCCACTGACGTCCTACAGTCAAGCAAGAGCTGACTTATGGGGGCTCGCTGCAGTATCGCGTGAAGCCAACCGGCTTCAGATATTGTAGGTCACCCCGTTTTTTATATTTCCCTGGTGTCAAAGTGTTAATGTTGTGCTGCAGGGTGCTCCGCCACCACAGACGATAGCCCACTCGCCATCCTTGACTCCATCATGGTTGCAGAGGCCAAGACGGCAGTTCTCGCCATTGCTGATGCTCGCGTAGCTGCGGAAAAGGCTCTCTTCCTGGCCTCCACTGCGCAGCTGGCCCACACCGACACCGTTGGTGCATTAGTCGCCCTTCGCCAAGCCCAAGCTGCGTGCGATCTTGTCAATGGACCAATCGCTGCCATGGCCTCACGGGCACCGGCTCGCCCTCGAGGATTCGACCTGGTCGTTCATATTTCAGCCAAATAGTCATATAATTAGATTGTACATAGCTCATGACTTTATATATATGATTTTCTTATTTTTATTAGACTTGGAAAATATTTGAGGGCGATCGGGATTATTCGGAGGTTCGGACGTGGGACTTTCTGCTTATTTCTTTTAACAAGTTGTATTCATAGGGCCTTCCGGCATCCCTGGGACTGGTAAGTCTTGCACCTCCCTCAATGTGCCGCTCCCTCCTGACACGTAAAGTTGTATTCATAGGGCCTCTGTATCCCGGGGACTATGTAGTATGGTAAGTCCTGCACCTCCCTCAATGTGCCATTTCCTGACAAGCAAAATTTACTCACAGGGCCCTCCGACACCCCTGGGACCGTATTATGTCTTGCATTCCCCTCAATGTGCCGTTCGCTAACAACAAGCAGCTGGCGGGACAGGGCCGGCATTTTGATCGGCCATCAACACCTTGATCGCTCATCAAATTCCCTAATAAGTAGCACTGGACGAGTGGCCGGAAAAGGATAACACAACCAACTCAACCTCCACTGTTGAGAACCTCGAGAATCCCGACCTGTACCTCCCGGACCGGCATCCCGACTTTTTAGACTACAAAGTACTGTAGGCTCGTTTGAGTTTAAACCACAAGGTTGCCAACCTTAGCCTGGTTTAAACCAAGCCTATAGGCAACTTGTTTTTTATATAATAGACTTCAGATGGTTTACAGCTCTTTGCGGTACAACAGGCGCGCACTGTTTTTTTTTTTTTTGGCAAGTTTTCATTACTTTTCATTAGAACAGCTACCCTGAGCTCAATTCTCAACCGTTTCCCCTCAAAATAGGCTCATTCAATTTGCATTGAAAATCCGCAGGTAATGGAATGCCGGCATTTTTGATCCTTTTATGTAATAGAAATTCTTCTGGAAAGAATTAGTTTGAATAGGACACTTATAGCACTTAACACTTATGGTTAATCGGTGGAGTATTCTGAGTGCTACAGGTGTCCTATTCAAAACTAATTCTTTCCAGAAGAATTTCTATTACATAAAAGGATCAAAAATACGAGCATTCCATTACCTGCGGATTTTCAATGCAAATTGAATGAGCCTATTTTGAGGGGAAACGGTTGAGAATTGAGCTCAGGGTAGCTGTTCTAATGAAAAGTAATGAAAACTTGCCAAAAAAAAAAAAACAGTGCGCGCCTGTCACGCCGCCGATTGGGTTGAATCAGTTCACCTGGAAACACACCCGACACTCTCAGTATCAGGGAGCGAATCATGGCCACTGGGACCATACCTGATACTCGAAGGATCAGTTGTGTGGAACTTGAACCTCATTTGGAGCATGTCGGGTGCAGTATCAGCTGTTCCGACATCACGCATGTCAGGTGCAAATTCTTTGCGACTGATTCTGCTCCTGACATGCCTGGTGTCTGGAGCAGTACCAGGTACATTGACATGCAGTGTGTCAATGAGTCCAAAATGACTCCTGACAATAAATGAGTCAGGGTTAGTTTCGGGCTAGTTGACACAATAAGAATCAGTTACCTATAACCGACACAGAGTGTGTCAGGAAGCCTGACACTCATCCTGCAGGGTGTCAGGCCTGCTGACACACCTCATATCAGTTATTGTGTTGTCTTACCTGGTATGGGAATCAACACTTATTGTGTTTGGCATCCTGAACAAGTTCCTGACTCTTTTGTTGTAGGGAGAGTAACTGACAAATTGCGTGTACGAGTGCCTGACACTGTGCCTGACACTCAACGTGTCAGGAGCAGAATCAGTCATAAATAATGCTTGCCTGACATGGGTGGTGTCGTAACAGCCAAAATTCTCTCCAACATGCTCTGTATAAGGTAGGAAATCACAATGGTTTATTGATCCCATATCAGGTACAGTTCAAGGTTGAATTATTCCGTTGCTGACACCAAGAATGTCAGGTACATTTCCAGCTGCACTGATTCTAATCCTTTGGCAGGGTGTGTTGTACCGCAAAGAGCTGTAAGCTGTTTTGGTTTAAACCAGATCAGTTTAAACCGGTTTAAACCAAAAAACGCTTGACTCATATTTTTTAGTCAAGAGTCAGATCTGGTTTGGTTTAAACCGGTTTAAACCAAAACAGCTTAAACCGGTTTAAACCAAAAAAAGCTTGACTTATATTTTTTAGTCAAGGGTCAGATCTGCTTATATCAATCAAAAATATATATATATTCAACTATCCTCTGCTATAACAGCTGCCCAATCAATTTTTGGATCTGGGCGCTCAGATTTGATATGCTGGGCAAGACTAACGCCAGCCTTGGGCCAAGTGCCACCAACTTTTTTGAATTGCTCTCGTGCATCTTTCCCCATCTGTCGATACATACCTGCAACCTTCAATGCATAAACCTTTTTTCCTGGCTCATTTTCATGATCATGAGCAAGAGCAGTCCAGGTAGCCTCCATTTCATTGAATCCCTGAATTGCACGACGGAACTCTTGGCCCAGAATTTCAACTTCTTCTTGCCATCACTCCATATCTGCATGAGCACGGTGCCATTGTACTCTTGCCGCTATACAATGATGAGCTCTAAAACAATACATGAGATAGCTTGACTGACAATCCAAGACATATTCGGCTTCCTCTGCAGGAGACAAGTTTCCATAATGGCCCTGTCGCCAAATCCAGCCTTCAACCTTTCCTCCATCATCTAGCTTGTGTGGCTCATCTACATTTTTTGTATAAAGATCCTCATCCCTCAGCTCTGGAAATCCAAACTTTGGGTCTTGTGGATTGCATCCAAGGGCAATCATTGCAGTACGAGCATGCCAGTACTTTTTGACGTAATTCTGGATCCTAGTTTGGACATCCTTGATCTTTTGCACTGCTCGAGTGTTCTTTGCCTGACCATGAACAGCATTATTACGAGCATTCTTGTGTTGTCTGAGGGCTTGACTATGTTGGATATGTTCGCGCAAGCTACGTAGAGCATCATTTGCTTCACCTTGCCACAGTTTGAGTTCTTCTGCTCCCAAAGTCTCTAGACCTAATTTGGTTCGCTCGGAGCTAGTAAAGTCGGAGGGCAAGAATAACCTCTCCCATTCAGGTGATTTGTAGGGCTCTGAGACCACAGATGGGAGAACCTGAGGACAAATGTGCTGTTGTTGCTGATGCCATTTCTTGATATCTGCCCCTAGACGTTGCTTTTCAACCACACTATCTTGTGTCTGGTCATCTTCACTGGTGGGATTCTGTGTTGTTCTTAGAGCACACCTGATCGATTCATTAGTTAGTATTTATCTATGCATAGAAGAAGTTGAGGAACATACTGTCTGGCTTGAAGTTTCAATCCAACATTGATGTAGAGAGCAACAGGAGTGGTAGCACTTGCTTGAGCTCTGTCTTCTGCTCTTTGCTCACTAGCAATCATCTCCTTCAAGATGGTCGCTTGACTAGGAGCTTGAAATACTTTAGTAACATTAAACATTCACCTGATCAAGACTCACCTTTCTGCTCCTTGTTGTTGTACAAAACACGAGTGGATGCACTTTTTTTGGTTTAAACCATGGTTTAAGCCATGGTTTAAAACCGGTTTAAACCGGGTCACCTTTCTGCACAGCTTTGTTGTACAAAACACGAGTGGATGCACTTTTTTTTGGTTTAAACCATGGTTTAAGCCATGGTTTAAAACCGGTTTAAACCGGGCGGTTCAAACCGGGCTAACACCAACAACCAACGTTGGCAACCTTATGGTTTAAACCGGGCCAACATTGCCAACGTTGCGGTTTAATCTTAAACGAGCCTGTTGCTGCCCATTTGCAGAGAGTCTGCCACGCGTCGACGCAGTCCTCGATGGAATTGTACCCGCGATAGGCGTTGTCCGGGAACCCTGAAACGCTGGCCTGTGTCTCAAGCCTGCGCACCATCAGAGTAGGTCTCAAGCCTTCACAAACTCACCAATTGTCGAAGATCCCGACCACACGCCCTCGGGACACCAGGTAATACGCGAACCCTTTCCCCGTCTTCGTCCTACGACCCTCCTCGCCATGGAAAGGAGGTAGGCAGTAGTACCGGGGGTCTCGCACTGGTCGGTTATCCATGGTGTGATGATACGGAGAGAGAACGAGAGTGTTGGGAGATTGTGTGATTAAAGTGAGTCTTCTCGTGCCTCACTATTTCTTCTGAGATTGCTCACCCGTTCCACTGCCCCGCAATGCGTTGGTCCATCCTCAACCCTCATTGTCGTGAAGGTCAGCGCTCGCTCAGTGCCAGAATATTTGCACTGAAAATAAATTTCTTTATCCAATAATAGCATGGCAAAGTGACGCTGAGTGTGGTGAGCTGCGCCTCGCCTTTCTGTTCTGCGACAGAGACGCGATACACTCCGAGGCGCAGTTCCTCGCAATCCGTCAGCAGATGGTGGGCGGGACTGGTGCGTATTATCACTGCACGCACCCTTATTATCACTCACATTCATTCAGCTTGTTCCAGGGCAATCGCGGCTCACCGCATTGTTCTGTGTGACCCGTGGCGGCTCACGGACTGGATGGCCCACCGTTTCGCACTGCAGCCCTCTCCCCCTCCTCCTTCCCTCGATCCGCCGGCAGCGCGCGCTGCGGGCTGGGGGTCCACGACCGAATGGGCCACTGGTTGGGGAGATGGAAGGCAATGGGGCACCGGAAATTGGGACGCCCGGAACTGGGGGACCCGCACAGCTGGGGGGGGACTGGGGGTCTTCTTCGTCGTGGGACGGTGTGCCGGTGCCCAAATCTACGGGTAAGCAAAAACGTCAGTGAGCCAGAAAAGCCATCAAGAGGGCGGAGGCGGAGGCCGCGCTCGCTGTCACTGCTTTGGAAAAAGCGGCGAGGACAAGGGAGTTGGAGCTGGAGTGGGAACAACAACTGGAGTTGAATCCGACACCGGCTTGCTGCTAAATCACAATTGTGTATGTACTTTGTAGCAATTTACCAGCTGTCGTCGTCCTCCTCTTCATCCGAAGTCATCAACTCTGGGTCAGACCAATACTGACATTGCTTGGGGCGTTGACGGGTTGCTTTGCCTGCGGCGGCGCTCCTCTCAACGGCCGCTCGCCTCGCCCGATGAGCGATGGTCTCTCGGTATCTATATGTGGCGTAAGGGACCCAAAAACAACGCCACCCGGATCCACCTACCTTTCACGGTAAAGTCGTTGTGCCTGTCTGTGGCGCTCCTTCTGCTCCTCCGTAGCTGCGGCGCAGAGCTGCGCCATCCTCTCCCGGGTTTTTTTGCGGCAATTCTCTGCGTTGCTGCATACAATAAATCAGTCTTTTAAATGCACCTCGAAGTTAGCGGCAAACGGACTTTCGCCGGTACTTGCGATATGTCGCGAGCCGGCGAAGGTGGTGCTCTTCCTCATCGGCAGTGTTGCGCTGCTGAGGCGGGCATGAATGTTTTGATGTGAGATGGCTTGTGTTATCGGACGGCGCCTGTGTTATCGGGCTTATCATAGCGGGCGCTTACGATCTCGGCGTCCGTTCCGAGGCTTCATTGGGCCTAATTAGCTTAGGTAACGGTAGCGATTTGCCAGTTTTTTGGAGTTTGTGCCAGCCACAGACTTCACGCGGGGCAGGAAGGTGGACAGGACATTTGCTAGTATAGTAATGTGCTCGAATCTGAAGCAATTTGAAACTTGTTTTAGTTGAAGTCAAAATCCATCTGGAGGACCGACTTACCATCCATATATTTCTGGTAATTCAAGACGGATGGTGGGCGTTTTATGTTAACCTTGTTGTAATATTGGTCGAAGTGTTTGGATCGATGTCAATTACAGCCTGAATGTGTCTGGGATGTTATATCGTGTCTAGTTCTGGCACAGTACGCCAAATGCTGGTGTTGAGTCTAGCCAATGAGTGCGCCACTCGGTTGTGAGTGCGCCACTATATGTGAATATCGTTGTATTGGTTTTGCCAAGAGCGCTAAATTTTGCGGCAGCCGAACACGTTTACTCTTTAGACTTTCTGAGAGCAGATTTGTGCGCCGGAATTCAAGGTGTCATTGGATATTCATACATTCATTGACATGAGTAGTATAATTGAGTACAAACGTCTGTGAGTTGATCTAGGGTCGAATGGAGCAGTTGCCAAGCCCAGAGTCAATAATTGAGGAGTTCTCGCACCTGAGATCCGTCCTCTCAACCAATAGCCCGTGCCATTGTGCTAGCATTCTGCGTTCTGCACCGGAGCGCTGATGTTCGGAGATCCTCGTCGTCCACGTTTCACATGCTACGGCTTTTCCAGGTTCTTAATTGCCTCGGAAAAGTCAGCGCCTATGACTTTCTCCGCAGACTAGAGATGTGCACCAACCATGATGGTCTCGACAAACCTCCAGTGCGTGGATCTAGCCAAATTAAATGCTTCAGATCACTGACCAATTATAGGATCGGCGGAGACCCTTCATGCACATTGTGCGTCAGTGGAGGGAGGTGAAGAGGAACAAGCGGGTGAAGCGGGGACACGGGGACACCTATAAAGCCCAGATAACCTCAGTAATTAGTGTGGGGATGCAGGGTGCGATCCCCACAGTAGTTATTGAAAAATTGGGTGCTCTGGCGCTCACTGCAATAATTTTGCCAATAACTTTCAGATAACTTTTAGTATTTTCAACACCTAGGACATAGAGGTGTAGCTTGTGGGCTACACTGGATAACTTTCAATAAGTATGGGCCTTGGGGACATATCATGTTGTTGTACAAGCCCAAAAAGGAAATATCCCGTCATATATGCCAAAAAAGGAAATCTCTTCAGTGACAACAGCAAATACAAGGGAAAATTGCAAAAAAAGGAAATATCACGTTAAAAAGGAAATCTCTTCAGTGACAACAGCAAATACAAGGGAAAATTGCGAAAAAAGGAAATATCACGTTATATATGCTAAAAAAGGAAGTCTCTTCAGTGACAACAGCAAATACAAGGAAAATTTACAAAAAGGGAACGTCACGTCATATACTCCAAAAAAGGAAATCTCTTCAGTGACAACAGCAAATACAAGGAAAAATCACAAAATACATTAAAAATTCCTGTTCATCTTGGGAATACCTAAAGAAATGACAAATCATTTGAAGTCCAGATCTCTCCAGAGTCCCTTGGAGCAGTCACAAATCAATATAATAAGGGTCACACCATGGTTGCCACCTATTCAGTAAATATGGGCCTTGGGCATGCATGGTGCTGTCATACTAGCCCCAAAAGGAAATATTATATCATATATGCTACAAAAGAAAACCTCAGGAAAAAGCAGTTATCACCTCATTGTAGCTACAAAGTATTTTGGCTGTTTCCCCTATGCTGCAATGAAGGCCACGATAAAGTTTTAATAAGCTGCAATATTGCAAGATTTAACACATAGTAGGGGTGATCAATTCTTAGCTCGTCCGCTCGTCTCGTCCCATAATAAATAATTAATTGATCGCCTGAGCTGCCGCCGTGATAACCGCCGCTTAGGACTGTCAGCGTGTGAGCTGCCACGTCCGACTTCCCTCTACGACATCTTTTTTCTTTGCAGTACAGCCTGGTAAGCCCTGCCCCTCTCGTGCTCTCAGTTTATGTAAGATACCATTCAAAGCCTTAATACCATCGTTTGACACGGTCAGACGGAGTTTGACGCATCTATAATGTCATATGATCCCGGATTGGTACGTGTCGCACTTCGTCGCGTCGCGTCTTCTTCCCCGTGCTGATTATGCAAATCTAGCAATACAACTACTCCAATCCCTATGCTATACCCCCCACCCGGTTCTATGCTTACCAGCACTCTTTCCCTCCTTATGTCACGCAGCAGCCAAATCACCTCAGTCAATATTCTCGCGCTGAGACTTCCGGCGAGGAATTCTCCTCGAGTTACAATCAACCCTTGCCGTCATTGCGCGCTGACTCCGACCCACCGTCACCATTGACACTTCTTGACAACTCCACGGCGTCGGTTCTTCGGCCAGTGGAGTCTCCTGTCAAACGGCGCCCCGGCCGTCCTCCTGGCTCCAAAAACTCCACGGCAGCTGCAAAGGCTGCTGCTAAAGCACCTAAAACAAAAGCCGCCACAAAATCGAAGGCGCGCAAGGATGCTCTCGGGAAGGAGAACAAGTCCGCGGGTGGTAAATCGTCCACTGATGATATCGTTGAGATCTCCGACAGTGACAGCGAGCTCGATGAGTCTGATGGCCGTAAAAACTGGGCCGACGGCGAAAAGACCAAATTCTTCACATTTCTTCTCGGACCTGGAGATGCCGGCGACTACAGATTTGAGCAACACAAGAAGAACCCTGCCCACGTATACAATCGAGTATTGTTTTCGATTTATTTTCGCAACCAGCGTGCTCATCACTGATTTGTTAGGCCTCCGAGCTCCTTTTCGGTGGTGCGCGCACGGCGAAAGCTGTGGGAGCTCTCTGGACTCGGTCTATCCAGATCTATACATGGATGGTTGCCTTCGAAAAATTCACGGGTAACGGCGGTGGAGATCCGGACTCGGATGACCCTACCGCCATCTTGAACAAACTCACTGCTGCACGTCGAGCCGGTCTCCCGATTGGTCACCTCAAGCCATCTCTCATTACGACCTGGGAGTCTAACGGATGGGGGAAATTGTTCGGTGATCGGTAAGTGAACGCTTCAGAAATCAACGTCATACTTACATGGTCATGTCGCAGCCTTGGCACGAGTGCGAAGGTGTCCCGAGAGGTGATACGCAACCCTGCTACGCCACTCTCCGACGTCGAAGACAACATTGATGCGAGCGACTCTGACCACGACGCTGATACGGATATACAGCCACCCGCCAAACAGCCCAAAACTCCCGCGCCTGCGAAGAAAACGGCAGCGGCGACCGTGTCGGAATCAAAGCACACTCCCGCAACGAAATTTCGCGTTCAGGCAAACGCCTCGCTCGGCAACATGGCGGAATTCATGAAGGTGCGGATGTTGGGGGAGGAGAAAAAGACGAAAATGATGGAGGGGCGCCTTGAACTCGATAAGGCCGAGTTTGATTTGGAGAAGCAGAAGGTCGATACTGATACACAGAGGGCGAAAGTCGAGATGGCGCGGACTGTGCTTACGATGGAGGGTGCCACTACGGAAGTTAAAGATGCGGCCAACTCGTACCTCCTCGCACTTTTCCAGTAATCTTTTTTAAGAACTTCTATGCATAGATACATCTTTGTCACTTTAATTCGTGCATTTAATCTAGAACAGTTGGTTAAGAATTGCCAGTCTCTTCGCCCGTCCCTGCTCTTTCAACCATGCATCGGTTTCCCACGCAGGATGATCAGCGGCGCCCTCAACATCAGCGACGAGCGGTTCAGAATCTCCGTCAGTGTCATCTGCCTGATCCTCCATGATTTCGTGGATGTGCCAATCACTATTGGGTGTGTCCCCAAACTCAATGGCCATATTGTGCAACACGATGAGTGCCTCAATGACTTTGTATACCTCTTGCATGGATTTATGACGACCCATTCCACGTAGGGAAGGGAACCGCCCTTTGAAAAGGCCGAATGTATGCTCCACCCCAATGCGTATTGAAGAAAGGCGTTTGTTGAAAGCGCGCATTCGAACCTGATCTTCAGGTGAACCTGCAGCAACCTCTGGCTCGTCGAAAGGTCGGATCGTCCACGGCGATGCACCCATGGCTGTGGGAATTAGACTGCTGCTATGTATCTAGCCAAGTAAACCCACTATCTCAATCTACGACTCTAGCCAACCGATGGCTAGGTTCATGTGATTTAGCCTAAATCTTCCGGCTGTCGGATGCCTGGCTTTGCCTATATTGGGACATCTGCCGTCGCTTAACGGCCGGCTTACTACCAAATTTGGAATAGAGTGAATTGTACACCTAAAAACACCTGGAAGCCGAAAGCTCCGTGCAGCGGGCCCAGCGGCGAGCGCCAAGGGGGGTCCGCGGGGGTCTCCCCCGCGCTACATACCCTGAAAATGGCGGAAAAAGAGGAGGAAAAACATATTTAGAGACATAGCAGAGCTCAAGATATATTGTAGGTGCCGTCAGGCCAAAGGAGGGGGGTCTGGGGGGAACACCGTTCCCCCCAGCACAGAATAGATTGATTTGTATGAGTATATTGATGATTGATCGATGGGACTGGCGAGGGCAAACACGTAATCACCGGAGAGGCCGGTACTACGCCTCTAGCTAGCCGACGCTTGGCTAGGGTCGTAACTTTTGTTAGTAGGTTTATATGGCTACAGCCATTGGCTTTATTCTAAATCTTACAGCTATGGCTCGGCGATGAAGGATAACCTGCAGAGGGTTAATGAGAATATATGAACTGTTCACTAATCGTACCTTTGTCAACGAGAATGTATTCACCATGTTTAAAGTATTGGTGACGCCGCTGCCAGATATCGGAATGTTTAAAGATCTTTACATCGGTAACAGCACCTGGCCATCCAATCTCATATGAAGTAAATCGATTGAACGGATCACAGGTGGCCTAGAGGTTTGTCTACCACCAAAAATTAGTGCCAATGTGGATTGCAATACTGGTACTCACACCAAAGAATTTCTTTCGTGATTGATATAGATGGCCACTCTCCATTGGCACCTCGTTGAGACGAAGCAGAGATGCATCACCAGAGCCTAGGCACTTGTGAAACCCAGAGTGATCTTTGATGTGCTGTCGGATTACAGTTTTCCGTTCTGGTGTTGGCCATCCAACATATCGAGATCGCAATTCTCGGAGAGCCCGAGTGACTCTACGGCAGTAAAGGAACACAGTCCCATAACCAATGGATAATTTCTGGGCAGTGCCGATTGAATCCGATCCGAGAGCGCCGTAGCGTACAAGAAAGCATCCGATCTGATACTTTATATGTCGTTGTGGCCGCCGGCCTCGGGATTGAAATAGTGCATTGCTGGTAAGTTGTCCAACAAGCCAATCGAACAGGGGTCTCCCAATTCTTCAAAGAATCAGTTACAAAAGGTCAAAGAAATGAAGAAACACTTACCGGAACATATGGCGAAATTCCCGATCGGGGGCTTGCAGGCAGACCGAGAAAAAATCAGCCGACTTCGGAATCTGGTCGTAAGGCCCCCGAGAGCCATTCCCAGACATCCATTCTGCGATCTCTATCCAATGCAAGGCTGTAAGGTCGAATACTTCAGCGATGTCGTCACTATATTCAAACTCTTCTTCCGTTTCATCTGTTCCAAGCAGATGATTGTCATCTAAGTCCTCCATAAGCATAGAAGCTGTTATCAACTGCTCTGCCAGGAAGAGAATATCAGACTGCAGCTCCGCCTTGGTGGTCTTGGGCATGACGAGATTATCTGCGAGATAAGTATCGGTCGAAGAGTGGCTCACACGCTGACAGTCCTAAGCGGCGGTTATCACGGCGGCAGCTCAGGCGATCAATTATTTATTTATTATGGGACGAGACGAGCGGACGAGCTAAGAATTGATCACCCCTAGTAGACGCAAGACAACCTTGCCACTCTAAAGCTGCAATAAAAGTCACAATAAAGCTACAATCAAGGTGTTACCTCACAACAGAGTACCAAATAATAGAAGCTGCAATAAAGCTGCAATAATATCACAATACAACTTCATATCCATGACCTTATATGGAGACATGATATCAGATGTGAGCTGCAATAAAGTCACAATAAATGTGACCATTTGTGTAGAGTTTGTGGAGGGTAGTAGTTGCAATAAAGTCACAATGGAACTGTTGCAAAGTTACAATGAATGTGCCCTTGTACATGGAGTTTGGGAGCTGCATATGCTGCAATAAAGCTGCAATAAAAGTTGTTTCCTATAAGAAAGCCACAGTCAACCTTTGCCACTGTCCGTACTGAGCATCTACTGTATATGGCAAACCATCTTCATTGGAATGATATTGTGCACGGTTCATCTACCAGGAGAACAATGCTTACATAAGTGCATTCATTGCCTTGCCCCTGAAGGCGTACAATATCTTTCACCTATAACTGGCATATGTTATCTTGCCTGTGCTATGGCCTGAGTAAGCATACCAGCCTCCCGGATTCCTATCATGATCCAGACACTTTAAATGAATATTTTATTCAAATATAATATTCATTATTTAATGCCGGGTTTGGCCGAGTATTTGGTGTTTTGCGCACTAACCGGGGCACTGATTGCAAAACGGATTGGACAGCCAGATTGAGTGATTTTTTCTCCACAACTTTGGTTTTGGCTCTATTTTTGGATTTTTTGGTGTCGAAGCCTCCCAGGCCGACATATTTCCCTTTTGGGCCACTACGCTTTTGGCCCAAAAAAGAAATTTCTCGTTTTTGCCCTCAGTTGGGCGCAAATTGACCATTTTTCTTGATTCAACTTTCTAGTTGTCATGTTCTATAGGTGTGAATGGGACCTAAATCACATTTTGGGCTGAGGAAACAGTGAAACATGGAGAAAATCTCTGAACTTGCAAAATTCGACTTCTGACCTTACTACCTCATAGATAGCCATGGCTCACTATCACCAGTCCCAGGATATATCCATCTCCTCATTAGACAGTGTTTTCACATGGTTTTTTCTTATTCCAGGCATCATACAGATGAATTCTGAGCACATGCACAGTTCGCTTATTTGTTGTTTTCCTTGCCTTTCCCTCATGTAGTGTGCCTCTCCAATCATCACACATGACATATGGGATGTATGAACCTGTTTTGAAACACCTATTCTTCCTCAATCCACTACATATTGACTTTGATGATGTTCTGGCTTCAACTGGATATTAATGTGATTTAGGCTGCCTTGCAGCATTAGAACACGATTTAAACCATCCTACTATGTACCCAGGGTATACAAAACTGTTTGAGTCAAAAATCAGGGCAAAACATCGACCTGAACCTGAGATATGTGAAGTGACAATTTCTGATCATTTGTCCAATCGGGCCTTAAGCACTGCATATAATGCAAAGAAAACCATCTAAACAGCATTTCCCAATGTAAAGAAGCAATGTTCAGCTTTATTTGAAGGAATTTTGCCAGGTTTCCACTAGATAGTGTTTTTGGGCATGAGAGCTTACAGCCTTTTGCGGAACTTAGGGCGCGGCCTGTTTTTTATTTTCTCAATGAATTTTGCATCGGATGGCTCTCCTGAGCTCAATTCTCCACCCTTTAGAATATACTTATTATGTTTGCACTGAAAGGCCGGAGGGCATGGCCTCCTCGGATTTTCTGATGGCCAATCAAATTGCTTGATTGGGAAAATATCCCGTGTTTCAAGTAGAATGGCTGTAGCATTAGCTACCAGTGTTCAATTGGTCTGATTTTTTAATACAATGGGCTCAAAGGTGTACCAGAGGGCACCACATGCCAGTATTTTTAATGTGACCTATAGATCAGATGCAATCTATATCACGACAACACCCAATTCTCTTTTCAACATCTTAAGCCAAATATAAGTCATGTGAAAAATACCGGCATGTGGCGCCCTCTGGCACACCTGTGAGCCCATTGTATCAAAAAATCAGATCAATTGAACAATGGTAGCTAATGCTACAGCCATCCTACTCGAAACACGGGATATTTTCCCAATCAAGCAATTTGATTGGCCATCAGAAAATCCGAGGAGGTCATGCCCTCCGGCCTTTCAGTGTAAACATAATGAGCATATTCCAAAGGAAAACGGTTAAGAATTGAGCTCAGGAGAGCCATCCGACGCAAAATTCATTGAGAGAAAGAAAAAAACAGTCTGCGCCCTAAGTTCTGCAAAAGGCTGTAACTGCAAATTATAGCCTCTAGACTGAGCACTGTCCAAAACACAATTTGCTCAAATCTTGACCAAAATCAATGAAATAAAGCTTGGGATTGTTGTTTTACCTTATGGCTTCTCACTTGTACTATTTATCTGGCACCAGGGGGCTTTCTTGGGCCTCAATTAATGAATAGATGTAGAATTGACATTTCACAGTTCTCATGATTCTGCCCATATATTGGTGTAGAATTTGGCATCTGGAGGATGGGGCATGTCATTTTGATTGTTTCATTAAGCTGGATTGGTGGTCAGCATAATAGGATGAAGCAGATAGGGTAAACATTCATGTGCTACATACCTTCCTTGAATCTCAATGCTGTTAGTGCCAATATGACCACAAAGTCCCTCAGAAGTGTCTATATACCTCCCACATGCATTAGGATGAAGTATGCAGCCAGCTGGATGTGTGGTACTTACAATATACTGTGAATATCGAAATTTCCCACCTGGCTATTAAATTGTGTATATCAACCTGAAACACAAAGAAATACCTTCAAATGACTGAGATAAGATATGAATATGAGAGGAGAGTCATTAGGCTGAGCTCCACTGGGTCTGTGTGAAGTAGTAAGGGAACAAGTCAAATTTGGCAAGTTCAGACATTCTCTCTATTTTACACTGTTTCCCCACCTGTAAGGGCAACCTCAGCTCGGCGCGGGAGCGCGGGAGACTAGCGGGAGAATCCGAAGTAACTCAACTGACAGTACAAAATACAGGTTTCTAGAATACGCACCTAGCGGGAGAATCCGAAGAGAAGAAAGGATAAGGATTCCCACGCTAGGCGAGGTTTTTATAGGTACTAGCCAGTAGCACGTGTCCGGATCGATCGGCAGTGGTCTCGAGCTTGATCGCATAGCACATGCCAGTGAGAGCGACCGGACGCGGGGGGTCGGAGGGGGACGGAGTCCGGAGGGACGGAGGGCGACGTTCCAGACGGAGGCGTAGGCTGGGGCACAGGACCGAAGGCCGGATGGTCGGGCGAGGACGGATGGACGGACGAGGCCGGACGAAGGATCGGACGAGGAAGTGGGGCGGTGCAATGGGCCGGAGTCGGACGGACGGACGGACGGGTGGTTCCCCTGACATCACCCCCCCCTTGGAATGCGGTGTCCTGACGCATGAATCGGACATGGGCGTCGCGCCTCCGGAACGAGAGCGAGTCGAAAGCGGCCGAGGCTATCCGGCGCGGGGCGTTAGGGTAGCGGCGATAATAGGCATCAATGGCGTCTTGGGCGAAGACGTCGGAGTGCTTTACCCATTTATTGTGTTCCGGGCTGTAGCCTTTCCACCGCACCATGTACCAGAGGCTGCCATAACGGACCTTCGCTTCTAGGATCTCTTCGACTTCCCATTGAACGTCGTGGTCCGTCTGAAGGACGGGCGGGGGTTCGTCGTTCCGGGAGCGTCCGGGGAACGGATCCGGTTCCGCGAGCTGGAGTTTCACTACCGGGAAGACCGGGTGGAGCTGGGAGTACCGGGGGGGGAGCTCGAGTTTGTACGCCCCCTTTCCGACGACCTTCGCGACTTTGAAGGGGCCGAGGCGTTTGTCCGCAAATTTGGCGGACGGACGGGTCGTACGGATATCGGAGGCGTCCAGCCAGACTCGGTCGCCTACCTTGATCTCTGGGGCGGGCGTGCGCCTTCGATCATAGTACAGCTTGAACTCGTCCTTGGCTTTAACGAGCGCGGCTTTGGCTTCCGAAACTCCGGACGCGATCCGGTCCCGGAACTCGTTCGCGGACTCCACGTTCGAGCGTAGTCCGTTGGGCTCGAACCCCATCCGGGGGAGCCTTCCGGTGTCCGTCATAAACGGGACTTGCTGCGTCGAGGAGTGGACGTGGTTGTTGTACGCGAACTCCGCGGCCGGGAGAAGCTCGTCCCAGTCGTCTTGTTTGTAGTTCGTGAAGATCCGGACGAACTGCTCGAGTTCCTGATTGACGCGCTCGGTCTGGCCGTCGGTCTGCGGGTGGTAGGCGGTGGAGGTCGCTGGTTCTACCCCGATGAGGCGCCACAGTTCCGTGGTGAACTCTGCGACGAACTGCGGCCCGCGGTCGGAGATATATTTCCGGGGGGTTCCGTGGTGCCTCCAGACATTCCGGTAATAGAGCCGAGCGGCTCCGACCGCGCTAAGGCCGGTGTGGCACTCGTTGAAATGGGCTCGCTTACCCAGGACGTCGACCACCACCATAACGGCGTCGAAGCCGTGCGCGTCCGGGAGCTCGACGATGAAGTCCACCGAGACGGTGTCCCAGCGTTCTTCCGGAATCTCGGTCGGGTGGAGCTCTCCGTGGGGTAACTTCCGGAGTGCCTTCGTCCGGTTGCACGGGTCGCAGGTTCGGATGTATTGGCCGATGTGACGGGACAGCTGGGGCCACCAGTAATTCCGGGAGATGAGCTCGAGGGTTTTGAAGCGTCCGGCGTGTCCGGCGACCCGGGTGTCGTGGTGCAGGGCGATGATCCGGCGTCGGAGGTCCTTATTCCGCGGTACGACGATCTTACCGCGGTAGTAGAGGAGCCCTTCTGCGACACGCCACTCGGACGACCGGGGGGGGCGGACGTTCCGGTTCTTGAGGAGCTCTCGCGCGACAAGCGCGACGGGGTCCTCAAGGTCCGGTTCACCCGCGAAGGCCTCCCGGACGTCACGAAGGAGGGGGACTTCGGGTCCGGCCACCACAACGCCTTCTAGCGCGCGGACGTGGAACAAGTCTGGGCGAAGAAGGGTAACGTCCGTGTTGTCCGAGCCTACCCCCTGGTCCGGGCGACGGGACAGCGCGTCCGGACGGCCCATGAGGCGTCCGGGCTGGTGGTGGAGCGCGAAGTCAAACCGGGACAGGTACAGGGACCACCGCGCCTGCCTCCGGTTCAAGTTCTGTGCCTTCCGGAAGTACTCCAGGTTTTTGTGATCCGTCCAGATCTCGACTGGACGCTGCGTACCTTCGAGGAAGTGTCGCCACTCCTCTAGGGCTCGGATGATCGCGAGCATCTCTTTGTCGTGGATCTCGTAGTTGCGCTGGACGTCACTCAGACTTTTGGAGTAGAACGCGACCGGGTGCCACTTTCCGTTTGCGTCCGGCTGGGACAGGACGGCCCCGGTAGCGTAGTCGGAGCTGTCCGCCTCGACCCGGTACGGACGCGACTCGTTGGGTAGGACTATAACGGGCTCCGCGGTCACCGCGTCCTTGAGGGCTTGGAAGGCGGCGGCCGCGGCAGCGGTCCAGGTCCAAGCGACGCTCTTCTTTGTGAGGTCGAAGAGGGGCCGCGCGATGTCCGAGAACGCCCGGATGAACCTCCGGTAGAAGTTCGTGAAGCCAAGGAACTGCTGCACGTCCTTCTTGTTCTGCGGAGCAGGCCAGGCGGCGACTCCGGCGACCTTGACCGGGTCCATCTCGACGTGGTTGTGCGAGATGATGACGCCGAGGTACTCGATCGACGACTTCTCGAATTCGCACTTCTCCGGCCGGAGGTAAAGCTTGTGCGCCCGGAGCCGCCGGAGGACTTCTCGGACGATCTCTCGGTGGCGCGCGAGATCGGAGTGAGCGATGAGGATGTCGTCAAGGTATACCATGACATCTCCGGACAGGATGAGGTCTTGGAAGATGTCGTTCATCATTGTCTGGAACGTGGCCGGAGAGTTGGTGAGGCCGAAGTACATCACCAGGGGTTCGAAGAGCCCTCGGTTGGTACGGAACGCGGCCTTCCACTCGTTGCCTCCCCGAATCCGGACGTTGTTGAAGCCCCACCGGACGTCGAGTTTTGTGAAGAACCGGGCTCCCTTAAGGCGGTTGATGAGATCGTTAATCAGCGGAAGCGGATACCGGTTCTTTACGGTCATCGTGTTGAGCGCCCGATAGTCCTGGACGAACCGGAGGCTTCCGTCCTTCTTTTTCATGAAGAAGACCGGAGACGCCATCGGGGATTTGGACGGACGGATCCGGCCGGTGCTCAACCCATCCTCGATGAACGCGTCGAGTTCCTTCTGCTCGAGGGGGGAGATCGGGTAGACCTTGCAGTTGGCCGGTTTCGCATCCGGGACGAGTTTGATGGCGTGGTCCCACGTCCGACGTTCCGCCAACGCGTTGAACGACTCCTTATCGAAAACGTCGGAGAAATCCTCTACCCAGGCCGGAATCGAGGTCCCGGGCGGGGCCGAGTTCCGGGCGTAGGCCTCCGCGAGCCTCTGAGAGACGGTGCTGCCTGCGCGGATTTCTTCAGCCGGAGCGAACGCGGTGTAGAGAATCCGGTCGCCGTCCTCGAGCTCGTCGTCTTTGTCACCGTCGTCGTCGTCCGGGTCCGGAGTGAGGTCCGGGAAGTCGTCTCCGTCGTCGTCCGGATCGTACCCGTCATCTCCGCACCACTCCTCCGAGTCAATGGCGTGGATAGACGGGACGGGACCTTCGCGGAGCTGCCGGAGGATCGCGGCGGAGATCTTCGTGTTGCGACAGACGGCGCGGAGCTCCTCTCGGCAAGTGCTGCAGCTGGTCGGGCAGCGGGTCATCCGGACTTCCTTGGTCTCCCAGTCGATCTCCGGGTTGTGCTTCTGAAGCCAGGAGTAACCGAGGATGATGTGCTGCTTCCCGAGCCGCGTTACCGCGAGTTGGATGCGTTCGGAGTGTCCTTTGTAGTTGACGACCATATCAACTACGCCGGAAATGCCTCCGGACGCATTGGGCGTGCCGTCGACGTTGAGGACCGGAATTGGCTGGGAGAGCTTCCGGACGGGAAGGTTGCGGGAGATCACGTACTCCGAGTCGATGAAGTCTCCGGTCGCTCTGCAGTCAACCAGACCCTTCACGGACATCGTAGCCGCGGTCTCTACTGATTGCATCTCCAACGGAATGTGCAGGGAGTTCCGGCCCTCTACGGAATCAATAACGTACCGCCGGGGTAGTTTGCGTTCCCACCTCGGACGGCGGACGCGGGGAAGGGAAGGGGGAAGTTCTGTCTTTGCCTCCGGGGCGGGAATAGGGGGTGCGCCTCTCGTATCAACTGCTGATTTATTGGGTATATCTTTGTACAAGCAGGAGTAACGATTGGGGGACGCGACCGAGGGCGCACCGCTCACTCGGCCAGGTCCGGAAAACCCTCTGGCTCCGCGTCTCCGGCGTTCGGCTCGGCCGGAAGCCCAGCGGTGGTAGAGAGGCGCGCGAAGAGTTCTCCGAGGAGGTCGTCACCGAGTTGACGGACGACCTCGTCCAGGATGTCCGCGTGCCGGACATCCGAGGGAGTCGGGCAGTCTCGAGCGAGGTGTCCGGCCGCGCCGCAACGGAAGCAAGTGCGCGGCGTGAAGCGTGCGCGGGTCCGGTCGACATCCATTGGAATGCCAGGTGGAAGGGCGGGCGCCGGCGTGGCTTTGGGAGCAGGTGTGAAGGAGGGGACTGGGAGGAACGTCCCAGTGCGAGGGCGTGCGGCTGGAGCCGGGGCGCGAGTCGGAGGTGCTCCCGCTCGGACACGGGCGAGGGCGTCGTACTGGCGGAAGGTGCGGAGGCGCCATCCGGCGTAGTCTAGCAGCGCCGGAGCGGTCCCGGACGTGGTGATCGCCGTGTTAATCCGCGGGTCGAGCCCTGCGCGATACTTGGTGACGCGGACGAGCGGGTCCGTGTACCCGGCCGTGGCGGCGAGTTCCTCGAAGTCGTCCGTGTACCGGTAAACGTCGCGGGAGCCCTGGTAGTAGCTATGGGTCTCCAACCGGAGGAGAGCTTGGTCTTGCTCGCTTTCCTCTACGAACCGGAGCCGGAACTCGGACTCGAATTCCGCCCAGGACGGGAATGGGAATGGAACGATTGCGGACTGTCGTTCGGCCCATCATCCGGCCGCGTCTGGCGCCATAAAGGACATGGCATACTGCACGAGTTTTTCCTCGACGACCTGTCCGTGGACCATGAAGGCTTCCGGAACTAGTCGGAGGTATGTGAGGACGGAGTGGAGGAACATCCGTCCTTGAGTCCGGTCGCCGTCGAAAACGGCTGGGGTGTTCGGTCGGAGAACCGATTTTGCTGCAGGGGTGAGGGTGGTGAAGTCTGGACCCACCGCCGGAGCCGGAGCCGCAGGGACGGGGGCAGTCGCGGGTGGAGTTTGGTTGTTGTGTAAAACGCGGAGGAGTAGGGTTTCGATGTTCGCGAGAGAGCTTTCTACCGCTGTCAGCCGGGATTCGGGGTCGGCAGCCGGGTCCGGGATGTAAACATCCGGGAGCTCGGGTGGCGCGGACCCGTTTCCGGGCGTCGGGGCGTCCATCAAGGAGGAGGGATCGAGATTGGAAGTGGGGGAGGCCGGAGCGCTAGCATAGCGGTCCGAGTCCGAGTCTACACCGAACTTCGCAATCTTGACCGGTTGATCCCTTAGATCCTTTCTTCTGCTGTAAGGGCAACCTCAGCTCGGCGCGGGAGCGCGGGAGACTAGCGGGAGAATCCGAAGTAACTCAATTGACAGTACTAAATACAGGTTTCTAGAATACGCACCTAGCGGGAGAATCCGAAGAGAAGAAAGGATAAGGATTCCCACGCTAGGCGAGGTTTTTATAGGTACTAGCCAGTAGCACGTGTCCGGATCGATCGGCAGTGGTCTCGAGCTTGATCGCATAGCATGTGCCAGTGAGAGCGACCGGACGCGGGGGGTCGGAGGGGGACGGAGTCCGGAGGGACGGAGGGCGACGTTCCAGACGGAGGCGTAGGCTGGGGCACAGGACCGAAGGCCGGATGGTCGGGCGAGGACGGATGGACGGACGAGGCCAGACGAAGGATCGGACGAGGAAGTGGGGCGGTGCGATGGGCCGGAGTCGGACGGACGGACGGACGGACGGACGGACGGACGGGTGGTTCCCCTGACACCACCCCAAAATGTGATGAAAGTCCCATTCACACCTATAGAACATGACAACCACAAAGTTGAATCAAGAAAAACGGTTAATTTGTGTCTAATTGAGGGCAAAAACGAGGAATTTCCTTTTTGTGCCAAAAGCGTAGTGGCCCAAAAAGGAAATATGTCGGCCTGGGAAGCTCTGACACACCAAAAAAATCCAAAAATAGAGTCTAAACCAAAGTTGAAGAGAAAAAATCACTCAATCTGGCTGTCCAATCCGTTTTGCAATCAGTGCATTGGTTGCTGCACAAATCACAAAATACTCGGCCAACCCCGGCGATAAATGAACATTTTATTCAAATAAAATATTCATTTAAAGTGATCTAGATCATGATATGAATCCAGGAGGCTGGTATGCTTTACTCAGGCCATGGCACAGGCAAGATAACAGATAACAGCTTAGATAAATTAGATAAAGACATTTTCTCCATGTTACACTGTTTCCCCAGCCCAAAATGTGATTCAAGTCCCATCCACATTTATAGAACATGACAGCTGCCAAGTTGACTCAAGAATAATGGTCAATTTGAGCCCAACTGAAGGCAAAAATGAGGAATTTGCATTTTGGGCCAAAGGTGTAGTGGCCCAAAAAGAAAATATGTTAGCCTGAGAGGCTCTGGCACACCTAAAAATCCAAAAATGGAGTCAAAACCAAAGTTGTGGAGAAAAGATCACTGTATATGGCTGTATCTGTTTTGCACTCAGTGCCTCGGTTGCTGTGCAAACACAAAATACTTGGCAAACCCAGCATTAAATGAATATTATATTGAATAAAATATACATTTAAAGTGATCTGGATCATGATAGGAATCTGATGAGCTGGTCTCCTTACTCAGGCCATGGCGCAGGCAAGATAACATATGTCAGTCACCCTCTCTTTAAAATTATGCTTCTCCGTCCGTCCGAAGCCATTTTAAACTCCGCTGGTCAGTTGACACACCGCGATCCGAGATTAATCCGTCTCAATCGCTTTCGAACTCTATCAAAGTCCGCAATTTCATTTTACTTCCGCAATCTGTGCTTCCTCCCCTCGGCAGCTATTCCGTCCGATGTCTCCACCAACCTCTCCACGGAGCTTCTCCAGTCAATGTTCGTCTTTGCAATGTCCGACCTTTGGCTCTCGACCCTCCAAATCATATGTACACTCAAAGTTTCGTCGTCGTGACTGCACATAAAACCCACGCTGAACCCTTAAAATGCCGAGGCCCTTAAATAAACTGTGTCAGCTGCCAGTGGCGTGGTTCTGCTGATGCTCCGAGATAAAACACAAAAAATGAGCTGTACCTCGCCCTCGATGTTTACAACTTCGGGCAATATGCCAGGCAGTCTACTCAGGATCACCTCTGCCTTATTTTTCCCCTCTGGAGTCGACCTCTGGACAAAAATTCAAAGTTCTTACAAGCAACCCTGTTATGCCGGTGGCGTATTTGATAAAAATCCTGAATATGACGAGGGCCTAGCGTCAGCTGGGCGTGCCGTGATTCTTATCTTCACCTGCCGAAATTGTTCACACGTACCTTTCCTTGCGGCCTCGCGCATTATCTGCATACGATTCACGCAGTAATACTGATTGGATTACTATTCTACTCCTTCCAGGCTCGAGCACCCTCCGGCTTTATAATCATTTCTTCTACTGTGCTACCAACAATGGAAGATTCAGATTTCAACCACAATCCGGAGGAAACTAACGAGGAACGTCGCCGCCGTCTCCAACGCGAGGCTCAAAGAAAGCGCCGCACTCAGGAGGATGAAGAGGATCGCGAAGCGAGGCGCAACCAAAACACTATGGCGCGCAGAACTGCGCGATCACTTTTACCCGATGACACAGTTGTCCAAATTCGCCGGGACAACACGGCATCTCGGACTCAACATCGAGCACTCCTCGATCTCAATCGACGATCCGACATTCAACAACATAACCGAACTGCCCATCTCGCTCGGTATCACACATCTCATTTGTCTTCTGGGAACACCCAGTGGTGGGATCGCATTGGGGCCCTGAACGCTTCGGAGAATGCGAAACCCTTGGGACTTCGATGGAATCGAAACTGTAAAGTATGTGGTATTAAAGTATGTGTTCCAATACTTCCTTCTCCACTTTGAGTTCTTATTTATTGCATCTCAGGCGCTGACAGGGGAAAGGATACACAACCAGTGCTTTGTTTGCGGCCCAAAAGGCGTTCATAACCCACCGCTGCTACCATCGTACCCTGCGGAATGGAGCTCTTTTATTGACGATCGAAGAACTGCTGGCCTCTCTCGCAAACTAAACAATATTTTCACTCTCACTGCACTTGGGGTTTACGATGGCGATTTCATGAAGTTTCCGGACGGAATTTCAGCTGTCACGCTAGCGGGTGGTCGTACATATCATCGGATGCTCCCGGCGCACGAGGGACAGCATGCCATCCGATGGTTCATTCACGACCCGCAGGCTATGTTCGCGAAGCAGAACTGGATATCCCGGATGCGTGGATTCAGAGCACACTGACAGGACTCAAACGAGTGAATCGATTCATTCACGAGCTCGAAAGGCTGACAACGTATAATGATGACGATGATATCGCGCTGCAAATTGAACATTCGGACAGTATTGGGAACGAAGTCGCAGCGATTATTTCCTGGCACCGGCCTGCCAACCGTCTCGGCGCAAACTGGTCATCAAGAGAAAAGGGGACGATGAACCAGTATTCCTCGATCTGCTCTCCCCGTTGAGGGAACCCCTGCATTATTTGCTTCTCTTGCCACATGGCACCATGGGATGGTCCCCAAATCGTCGGCGCTCAGATGGTCAAAAATTCAGCCAAGCTCGCTGGTATCGAACTTGATTTTTTATGAATGCTGAACAAATGTCTCGATTCTCGCGATTAACTGGTATGTATCCAGATGGTGATGTCCAAAATTCATGGTTGAACTCTGGTCTCATAGGAGAGTACTTGGTTGATGCCTGGAGCGCCATCGAAGAGGCCCGGTTAACATATATACGCCACAACCAGCATTCTGATCCTGACGAGGAGGAATATGTTGGGACTGGGGATGAAGAGCCCGTTGATGATGTCCGATTGCCATCGACTTTTGTCCATTCGCCCGCTTGGTCCGCCGCTAATATTTCCGACTGCCTCGCCCTCCGCAAGGCTCTCGGTCCCGTTACGCTTTTCATCACTTTCACCACCAACCCTCGCTGGCCGGAAATTACGTCCCAGCTGCGCCCTAATCAATCTCCCAATGATCGACCGGATTTAATTGTTCGGGTGTTTCAGCAATATCTTTCATCCTTCATGAAGGATATTCGCAACCTGTTCGGTCCTATTTTGTATCATATTCGCGCGACCGAGTTCCAAAAACGCGGGCTCTCTCACGAACATATAGCTGTCGCTGCTAAAAATGTTCCGCAGTCACCACAGGAGATTGACTCCTTTCTCAGCGCTGAACTCCCTCGCCAAGCTGGTGCACTACGCGATGCGGTAAAGCGCCATATGACCCACATCCACGATCCGACAAAATCTTACCATAGGTGTGGCTGGCCGCGTAACTGCCAGTACGGCTATCTGAAAGCCATCAATCCAGAGTCCTCCTTCAACGACCGAGGTACGGAGGTCGCAGATTGTTCTGCAACATTATCTCAATAACTGATATTTGCACAGGATATTTTGAGCATCGTCGGCGACATCCCGAGGACCAGTGCATTGTTTCCCATATCCCATGGCTTATTCTGAAGTACGACTGCCATATCAACGTCGAGTTCTCCAGCGGTGTCGCTCTGTTCCAGTATCTTTTCAAGTATTTTTTCAAATCACCGGACGAGGCAAACTGGAAAGTCGCCCAACCACCTTCCGACGTCCCAAATACGGTTGGATCTACCCAATGCCGAAAGCCAGTGGACGAGATTCGCGACTACGAACGAGGGCGATATCTATCCAGCATCGAGGCTGCCACCCGGCTTGCCTCCTTTCACATTTCTCAGAAGCAGCCAGGCGTGAAGCGTTTGTCAATTCATTTACCTGGCCGGCAATATAACCAAATGGCGCGTAAGGACGGTTCCGAATCCGATGGTACTCTACTAGTTCGATACATGACGCGCCCCCAGCATCCTGAACTTGACAACCTAACGTACACCGAGTTTGGATCTAAATGCCGCCTCGAGAAACATGACCCCACCAAGAAACTTCATCCTCTACAAATACTCGAGAACGAGCACCCTGGCCATCCACGAATGCGAATCCGATTTTACGAACCAGAGCACGTGGGTATCAGTCGCATTCAAATGGTTTATCCTCGACATGGCGATGTTTTCTACTTGCGGGCCCTTCTTCTCCACCGAAGCGCCCGTGGCTGGGTGGACATGCGAACGATCGATGGGGTATTATATGCAACATACCAAGAGGCAGCACGAGCCATGGGATTATTTGACAACCGTGAAGAGGGTATCATGGCCTTTGATGAATTGTTGAACTTCGGTGCATCCCCAGCGCAGCTCCGTTGGACCTTCGCTGTGCTAGCCGTCGAAGGAAGCCCCGTATTGACTATTTGGGAGGCCCACGAGACGAGCCTTTCAGCAGATATCCGCGATAAGATGTTGCGGACCACTGTATCACCGGATCCGGACCTGGTTCGGAACGAAGTCTTACTCGCCCTCCAGAAGCTGCTTCAAGGCCTGGGGAAATCATTGACAGACATTGGCCTTCCAGAACCCAGCGAGCGACAAGAGGAGGTCGATGCTGAACGTCTGCAATGGAGTGGAGACCCCACAAATCTTTGTGCATTCAAAGACGGCTTGACAGCCGAGCAGGTAATAAACTAATTTATATGTGCCCTCTAATTGAAACTGAAACTTTTGCAGCTCATTATCTATAACCGAATCGTGCATATCACAACGTTGGAAAACCCACCACCTGTTCATGTTGACGGTCGTGCCGGCCGTGGCAAGACTTATGTTCTTTACCCCATCATTGGCGCCCTGCGGAAGATGAACCAAATTGTTTTAATCAGCGCATCTTCAGCATTTGCAGCCAAAAACTATCCAGGAGGTCGGACTACTCACTACCTCTATGGAATTCCTGTGGACGAATACAATCCCCATCTGAAATCGAATGTTGGACCCCGAAGCGACCGTGCTCGCCTACTTCATGCTGCTAAATGCCATGTCATTGACGAAATAGGTGGCTTGCACTTCAAAGTCTTTGATTGCGCGGACCGTTTTTTGCGATCCCTCACAGGAATCAATCGTGTTTGGGGAGGACGTATGTTAATCACTGTTGGAGATTTTCGTCAGGTATGGCCAAATGACTTTTCATCATTTGCATATAAACATTGCCTAGGTCGCGCCTGTTGTCCGCTTTGGAGGTAGAACCGCAATATGCAAAGCATCATTACGGACTCAACCCGTGTTCCGTCATTTCGAAATTTTGGAGCTTCAAGCTTCCATGCGACAACGAGCAGACCCAGCATTTTCCTCTTTCTTGGACTCGATCGGCGATGACCATCTTCACGGCTCAGTGGATCTTGCGCGCCTGCGCCACACAACTTCCACCCAGACGCTAATCGACTTTGTCTTCCCCGCTGCCATTGTTGCGGACCCGACTAGATGTGTTTCACGGGCTATTTTGAGCCCGTTCAATGCGTTTGTCAACGAGTTCAACACTCCTATTCTTCACACCGTACCCGGGGATTTTCATTGTTACAGCAGCAGTGATTCAGTCGAGGATGAAGGACCCAATGGAGGCGTGTTTTCTGATCCCGAGTTTTTGAACTCGCTCCAAGAGCCTGGTATTCCTCCTCATGAATTGATTTTGAAACCTGGATGTATCTGCCGACTCACTCGGAATTTTGACGCCTCACGTAGGCTAACAAAAAATACCCGCGTTATTGTGCGCAACCTTCTGCGACACACCGTTGAAGTTGAAACAATTTCAGCTGTTGTGGCTGGGAGAATGGTTGATTCAGTTCGTCGAATGATGTATTATTCAACTCCAACCCTTACTCATATCGATTTCAGATACGACTTCACATCCCTCGCATCAACTGCCCCTTTCAACCCCGTGGGTTTGATTTTAATCTTCATCGCAAGCAGATTCCTCTAGCTCTCTGTTACGCTACCACTTTCAACGGATGTCAAGGTCTGACGGTCGAGAAATTGGGCCTAGATCTCCGAAGAGAGGTATTCTCTCATGGACAGTTATACTCGGCGATGGCTCGTGTTCCTGATTCCGAAAATGTGCTGATTCTCAAGTATGAAGCCGATTTCTCTACCTCTACCACCAATATTGTCTGGGAAGAGCTTCTATTGTAACTATGTAATCACCTGCAATGTGACTCGGAGCTGCAAGCATCTGTCAAGAGGAAGACGGCCCGCGAAGCGGGCCGTCCACCACTTGTTATAGATAAAAGATAATGTACGTCTTTGGGGGCAAGGTAATGAATCCACTTACTGTATTGTTTGTAGAGCATTGTTCTCCCAGTGGAGGCACCCATGCACACAAACATTCCAAAAAAGGATTGATCATCATGGTTTGCTACGTATAGCACCTGCTTAGTACTGCAGAGGTTGACTGTGGCTTTCTGATGGGAAAATAATTTTTATTGCAACTTTATTACAGCATAGGCAGGTCCTAAACCCTACATACAATTATGCCTTCATAGTGTCTTTATTTATTGTGACTTTATTGCAGCTCACATCTGATGTCACATCCATGTATAACGTGATAGATATTGAAGCTTTATTGTGACTTTGTTACAGCTAGCTTGTCTTAGGTCTCATGTGCTTCCTTAGAAATATTTCGACTTTATTGCACCTTTACCACAGCTTTTACTGCAACATAAGCAAAACAGCCAAAGCCTCTTCTAGTTAAAAGGGGTTAAACCGGATTTCTGTGGGAGTTATAGGTGTCTCGAACAGAAGAGGAATTTATAATATATTTCTGTGATTTTTCCTTGTATTTTCTGTCCTCCTAGATGAGATTTCCTTTTTGAGCATATATGATGTGATATTTCCTTTTTGGGCTGGTATGACAGTGCAATGTGCCTAAGGCTGAGATTTACTTTTTTTGCAATTTTTCCTTGTATTTGCTGTTGTCACTGAAGAGATTTCCTTTTTTGGCATATATGAGTGATATTTCCTTTTTGGGCTTGTACAACAACATGATACGTCCCCATGGCCCATACTTATTGAAAGTTATCCAGTGTAGCCCACAAGCTACACCTCTATGTCCTAGGTGTTGAAAATACTGAAAGTTATCTGAAAGTTATTGGCAAAATTATTGCAGTGAGCGCCAGAGCACCTGATTTTTCAATAACTACTGTGGGGATCACACCCTGCATCCCCACACTACCAGTGTAGCCCACAAGCTACACCTCTATGTCCTAGGTGTTGAAAATACTGAAAGTTATCTGAAAGTTATTGGCAAAATTATTGCAGTGAGCGCCAGAGCACCCGATTTTTCAATAACTACTGTGGGGATCACACCCTGCATCCCCACACTAATTACTGAGGTTATCTGGGCTTTATAGGTGAATGGCCCCAGCTCCCCAGAAGCCACTCGATGGCGTCCGAGGCCTCGCGCCTTCAATTGCGCCTCCGTTGCGCGACCAACAAAAACAACCCGGTGCCCCCGCCCCCGACACCGACAACGTAACTAGCGGCCATGACGAGGACGAACCACGAGGTTTCGTCTATGACGAACCGGTGTTTGCGCGACGCATGCCACCTGCACACCTTTCTTGCTCAGGCTGCCACATGGAGGATTGTATTGGCTGCGCTTGCATGTGCGAGGAGTCCACCGCTTGGATAGACCACCCGACGGAGAAGGTCATTTTTTCCCTACCTGCAAGAAGTGTGGGGGCACTGACTGCCCCGGGTGTGCATGTGTTTGTACGAAATCTACGGCATGGGCGAAGCATGGCGGGCATTTGTCTAAAAGGCACAGGGTATTCATTTGCTGAGGACTATTTTCGCTCCTAATTTCTTGAGCAACAATTTGTATTTCCGCGCCTAATTTCTTGAGCAACAGTTTTTGTTTGGAATAAGCTGTAGCCTGTGTTGTAAAAATTTAATACCAGCGCGGCGGACGACGTGGGTCGTCCTGCAATTTCAAGAAAAATATCTGAGAGGTAACTCTCAATCTCTAAAAAAAAAATATTCTGAGTTGCATGTGATGGCGGGGCGGGGGTGGTGGTGCATTGTCGCTTCTTCTCTTGTGGCATGGCATGACTCTGCTTATTTCTCCTCTGTTCTTGTCCGCCATGGCCGAACTCCGTGCACCCGCCGACCTCCAGCATGGCGAACGCCTATGCCTAACTGACTGCGTCTTCTTCCAGCCTCCCTTTCTTGTTCTTGGTCTAGTTTGCCAGTCGGCGTGATGTCCGGCTCATCCTCCTCGTCCCGACAGCAGCGGCCGCCTCTCGACCAATGCTGTTACCCCCGTGCAACTCCAGGACCACTCCCGACCACATCCGGCATTCTATGCCACTTCCGGATCTTCATCCGAACCTCCAGTCCTCCGATCTCCGTCTTCCATCGTCCGGCTCCGGCCTCGGAAGTATCACGGAACTTCCTCGGACTTCCCACACGACACCAAGTCCATGCGGTGTCGTATCTGATGGTTTTCATCAAGTCATCCGACTCACCATCACATCCTATGTCCTTATGCACTATGCTCCACATGTTTTCCTTTATTGTCTTTATTGTTATACGACTTATCTTATTGTCTTTTAGTTACTTCCCTCCACATCTGGACTTGCCCCGTAAATATGATAAATACATAGTACAGTCTTGGATGTACCTCAGTTGGATTATTAACGTTGTTTCTGGTCCCCACCCACTTCCGGTCAAACTCCCGAACTTCCGATACTTCCGACTTAACGTTGTAACATTACCTCTGTCTTCGGATTACTTGTCCAGTCGTCTTCCTTACTTCCGCCTCTTCCGGCTTCTTCGTCTTGACAACTTACCTTCGTCCGACGTCCAGACCTAATCCGACTTCTTGCAGTCTCGGCTCCGATCCTTGCCTTGGCTCCGGCCATCCGGAAATCCGTCCGGCCTTCATCCAACTTGTCCGGCCTTCATCCAACTTGTCCGGCCCTCACCTTACTTGTCCGCCCGACGAGTGAAGTCCTTTGACTATCCTCGTTGTCATCGCTCCCTATTCAAGTTGCCAGCAGTACAATCTCCACTCACCCTTAACACCCTGTGGTGTAGTGGTTTCGATATCCGTAGTTCCAGATCCCACATCACTGACCTCCGTTAACTTCCGCACTTCCGTTAACCTCCGTCCAGCTCTGTCCTCCGGCCTTCCGTCCCTCCGGCCCGGACATCCGTCCTCCGGAACCTACCTCCTCTCCTCCTCTCCTCCTCTCTTTTTCCTTCCTTTCCCGACACGGATATAACAAATGCCCTTAAACCGGACTTCGCTGCGTCTGGCCTTACGCTAGCCCTAAGCCCAAACCCTTTGCCCTTCGAACGAATTCTTCCTTTTTACATAAATGAACACTGCAGCTCAATACATATGCCAGCGCACCCTCGGTCCCCGCCCATCCTTCCTTCCTTTTCGCCCTCATCTTCCAGCTCTCAATTTCTACACCTTTCTGCAACCTCGCCTTCGTCCCCCTCCCGTCACTTCACGCGTCATCTAACAATTAGCACAATGCCCTGTGTCCCTCCCTACCACTCGTCCCGCAGCCACGAAAGCATGGTCGAGCACGACAACCACTCGAGCTGCATGTATTACGCCGTGTGGAATGGAAGGGTCTGTGGGGTATACTCCAATTTGTACGTTCTTTCTCTCTTTTCTCTGATCGGACCAGTGCCGCGACCATCATCAAGGCAGTTGCCCCCCATTCGAACCTGTGGTCTTCAGCCTCAATCTGCTTGCAAATACTCACCCGTCTTCAGTCCCCTGCTCACGCACGGTCCCGGCGCCTCAAACTGCGCTCATCTCTGCCGTCGCCGCTGCGCTGCCCATTGTTGTTGCGGCAGCCTCTCCTCCGGCCTACGCCACGATGCTCCGTGTCATCCCCACTGCTGCGGGTTCGCCTTTTGCCACATCCACGTCCCGCCGCGATGCAGGTAGCAGCTCGGCGACGAGCAGCTTGTCCTCGACCAGCAGCTGGATGATGTCAGCCAACTCGCTGTTCTCCAATTCCCCAAACTCCCCAACTCAGGTCAAGAAGGACTCGCGCACTCTGACGTTGACCCTCGGGCCTCTACCGCGTGTCACAATGTCGACTCGCGTCCAGCTTTCTCCCACTGGCCATGCTCTTGGCAGGGCTCTGGTCGTCGCACGCAACGACGAGTTCGCGCGCAATGATGAGGTTGCGCGCAACGACGACGCTGCGCACATGATCACCCCACGCCCCGCTCGCGCGCCAATCCCTTCTGTGCTCCTCACTCCGCAGCCCGCTGCTGCCAACGCCGCCCATGCTGCCGCCCCCGCCCCCAACCTCGCACCTGCCCCCATCCCCACCAAGTATCGGATTCAGGGTGTTCCCATTTTCTATCCGACACATGAGATGGTGGAAGAGGCGGCCCGCCTCCTTAGCCTCGCGAATCCTTGCATCATGGTCTCTGTCCCCAGCCAGCCTGAGAAGCTTGAGGCGTACATCTTGGGGAAGCCGTTTGCCGGGGAGGATGTGCCGGCAGGGCCTGCACACGACATTGCATAGTGGGCCACAATGTTTTGGTTTCTTGGATATGTTTGTTGTGTTGTCTTGTTGCCGTTGTTGCCTGGACAAACTATTACTACCACTGTCTCGCCCGCTGTCTGTCTTGGACTCCCGACCTTTGTTTGCTACTTTTATCACAATCACACATATATCTTCCTATCACGATCTACATAACTATCCTAGCTATCCTATTTTTTCTGTACTTTGTTGTTACTCTTTTTGTATCATTTAGCCTACAGTCTTGAATTGCAATGTATTGTCTTCGGGTGAAACTTTGGAGCCAAAATGTGAATCAAAGAAAACGTGAAAGGGGACGCTGTGGGAATGTAACACGGACAAACAAGTCAACAAAAGACGTCTCTCCACGTCTTTCCTTTCCTCCACTTCTGATTTTTTGTTGGTGGTTGTACATGGCGAAATCCAAGACAAAGAACAAGACTAACAATAACATGACTGAACCGGTTCTCCGGAAAAAACGCGGCCAAGAATGCCATTTCAAAGGCGCTAGGCTGGAATTCATGACGGAGAATATCCCTTCGTACATCGCAGCGTCAAAAAAAAACGGGGAACAAAAGAATCAAAGACAGAGGGACTGACCGTGTTCTGGGCACAATTCTTCGAGACTTACTGGAAGAAATTTCCGTGGAAACTGTCACTGGAAGAAGAGCCGGATCCCAACGCACCGGAGGTGCCTCCGCCCCAAACCGCAGACGAGGCTTTCGCAGCTCTTGGATTGAACTTGTCGAAAGAGGAGGCCGACGCGAAAAGCAAGATTCAGATTGAAACAAAGCAGGTAAGTGGAGGAAAATGTGCTAATATTTAATCGGGGTGAGACTGACGTGCCTCGTTACACAGAAAATTAAAAGATGGTTTGGACGGGAGTGCCCGGGTAGCATGGGGATCCAGGGCAACCCCTACTTCGCGCACCTCGCCCAGCTGAGTCGCGGAAACTCCAGCAGCGCACCACGATGTCCTGCGGACTACCAATTTTATATGCGACATCGGGACTACAAGGACACGGTGAACGAATGTTTTGAAGAGGAGTGCGGAGGCGAGGGGACTGGGACAGCCAAGCAGATCACACGGTGTTGCGCAGTAGCCAAGCGAATGTACGAGGCGGAGCCACCGGAGGTAAAGAAAGCACTGAAGGCCGAGTGCAATGAAGAGCATGCTGAGCAAATAGAGGCCTACAACGACGAAGATGAGAGCATGCCAAGTCCAGACCCCGAGGTGCAAGAGCAGTAAGTGGATACAGCTGTGAAGCATTCGCATATGGACTGACCGTTGACGCAAGGTGTCGGAACAACTTCCTTGCCATTGTCCAACCCCTCCTTGCAGGCCTACACGCGTATACAAGCTTGACGATCAACATCATCGCTGGTCGGATAAATGAGGAGACAAAGGTCTTCGAAATGCTGAGGTACGTCTATTTAAATGGTTATTTGGAGGGGCTGAATATGGAGGGATGGAAAGTGCGAATGCAGGGACGGTGGACGGAAAAGATTGGGCCCGCTGGGATCCTGAGGGATATTGGTAGACTCTCAAGGCGTACTTGCGCTTTGTGCACGCCGGGTATCTTGGTAAGTTTGTTTAATTAATTAGAGATGTGGATGAGACGAGCTGATGTGTCTCTCACAGAAGTGCACAACCTCGTCGACACTGGCGGGTCTTTGTCTTCATTGTCGGTTGGGCAACATGTCACGCGGTCCACCATGTCTGCGGGGCCTCCAGTCCCGCCACTCCCCTCCTTGCCAGCTGAAGACGCATTTGTAGGCATGAACATGCTGCGGATGGATGACAACGAGCCGCCGAACGATGTGATGATGGGGGAGCCCGGGCCGCTAATCGACGATGGGGTGGACGACATGCTGGCGTCGGGGGTGCTTTTGCCAGGCGCCCTCGCCATGCCAGCTGCTTCCGCCCTTGCCACGCCGACTGCTCCCGCCCTTGCCACGCCAGCTGCTCCTGCCCTCGCCACGCCGGCTGCTCCCCTCGCGCCCACTGCTCCCGTTGTCGTCCCTGCTGCGCGTGTTGCTCCCGTCGTTGTCCCTGCTGCGCGTGCTGCTCCCTTAGCGCCCGCTGCTCCCGTCATCGTGCCTGCCGATCCCGCCACGCCTGCGCCCGTTGTCCCGCCTGCTGCCGGCCCCCCGTGACCAAAACCGATGATTTGTGTGCTCCGAACCACACTCAAACAACCAATTATCACCCAAATATAACCCAAGTCTTTCCGACATAAGCAGTGATGCCCATGGAAATAAGAGGAAGGTCAGAAATAGGCTGATCAGAGGAAGCAAGAGCAAGGATACGGACGAGTGGTAGTCCCTTGTACAGGGCCTAACAATAGGTTGAAGGGAGAGGCTCGTTTCAGAGAGGAGAATGGAACAGGTGATGTGCCATATATCGCTTCAGAAATAAGAACTGAAGCGATCTTGGTGTACGGCATGTCACTCCATCGAAGGAATAACAATACTGACACTGAGGGATACTAAGCTTCACAGCTATAGGAATTGTACACTCAAAGCGCACTATTCCTGCTCTACCGACCTGGAAATAAGACCAAGATGGTGGAACGAGAGTGGGTATAAGATTTAGAGCTTCTCAGCTATGAAACCACAAGAGAGAGCAAGTGTGTATGTCCGAAGACAAGGAGTGTATCGCTTCAAAGGCCAACGATAGACTATTCCCTCAAGGATATACGCTCGAAAGCTTATTTCCTAAAGGTAAAGACACCAAGAGAGGGAGTTAGCAGAGCCCTCCTCCAGATGTATCAATGACAACAAGAGAGGGAGTTAGCAGAGCCCTCCTCCAGAAGTCCCAATGATGAACAATGACGATTAGACGATGAACGATGATGACAACAAGAGAGGGAGTTAGCAGAGCCCTCCTCCAGATGACCGATGAACGATGACGATTTGACCATGAAAGACCTCCCAACATGACCCACAACATCCCAACAAGCTTATTCCGAAAGCTTATTCCCAGCGCTCCAAACACCCAACCAAGACCCCAGGCTTATTCCCAAAAGCCTATTTCCAACGCTTCACTTCCCTAACCAAGACCCAGATTCTTCCAACACTTCCCCACACACAACCAAGACCCAGACCATCCCACCAAGCTTATTCCAAGCGCCCCAATGCTAGTCCCCCAATCCCTGCCTCAATGCAAAGCTTATTCCCAATCACTCCACACTATTCCAGAACGGCCTCGGAATAAGGACAGAAATAAGGACCCAACACCATGTACAATCCAATTGCGCATGAAATGCTTCAGTGAGACCGAGACCTACCCCAAATCGCAGGCATGTGCCCACTAACTGGGGGGTAGGACCTCCTCCAACTTCAGACACTCCAGACTACTTATACAAAATGGTAAGCTAAATATCTATGAGTAATAGGGCCGTTTATCCGTCTATCCAGCCGTTTATCCGTCGGAAAGCCTTCCGAGCTCATTTCCCATTGGTCCCCAACGTCCATGACCTTATTTCCATGACACCAAATCGGATTATTAAGGATGTAACCTTGATCTGCTGAATCAGACAGCTCCAGCCTTGTCTCCCATTGGTTCCTGCGCTCCAATGCGCAGCAGAGCACGCCATAGGGCTGCCTGAAATCGTCTCCAAGGCCCAGGCAGAAGCCCTTAACCCTATGACTAACAGCAACCCAATTTCCAATCCATCTGCCAAAGGATCTGAAGCCTTCCAGCTCTACAGGGATAAGTCTCCCTTGGGTTCTGGCTTCGGATCTGAGTTCTCTCAAGCCATAGCTTTCGATTGATATCCATTTTATGACCCTTCTACAGCCCTTCCCAATATAGGTTCTTATTCCCCAACAGTACCTCAGAAATAAGGACAATCCTATCAGATCATTCGCTTATTCCCGAACTCCTCCGGAATAAGCATCCTTGGCCCATGCATGTCTATCACGAGGAAGTTCCACTGTGCAAGTGAACAGAAATAAGCCTATTCCCGCATGCCCTATTCCCAGTACTTCTGGCTTATTCCTTCATGCGGGAATAATACCAGAAATAGTCTCTTCAGAGGTTTGTGGGCTACACATTCCTCTACAGTTTTCGAGGTGAGCACCAGCTAGTCCGCAGGGTAGTCACCTAACCTTTGCACTCGTTACTCTGTGATCCAGACCCAGCCAGCTATACCGAGACCGTATACCAGTTCTCAGAAATAAGACCTAATCTGTAATCAGACTATTACAAAACCCGCAAAATGTGCAGTGTTTAGGTATAGTTCAATTCCAGACAGTTCACCGAAGCCCATGTGGGGTATCCTGAAGATGGGCGACTGGAGATGGGGTTGTTGGGGGCGGCGCAGTTCTTTGGTGCATCGAAGAGAAAGGCCGGTGGGAATGGGGGGCGACAGCGTAAAAGGGCAAAAAGAGACGGCGAAGGGGACAAAGAGGAGTGTGGTGTGAGTGAGGATAGCCACGACGAGGAGGGGGAGGAGAGCAACTCAGAAGACAAGGACAAAAGCGGGGTGGAAAGAACCCCAGTCAAGACCAGACGAGGGGGTAAAGGAGGGGGCAAGATGGAGTGGTCTCATCGATGTCGTCCAAAGCACCGGTGTGGGCAGAAAAGGCGAAGAAAACACTGAGTGGGGATGGGAAAATGGGGAGTGACTGGGACAAAGTGGTAGGGCTTTGGTGGGCCCTAGAGGAAAGCTTCAAGTTCACCACGTTGGTCAGTGATTAATTTTTCGTGTGCGTGGAAAAGGAATTAACAAAATTCTTCCTTACACAAACCGCCCAGATGCGGTAGGCAAATGGGTGAAGAACGCGCGGAAGGGCATGCCAGCATTTGTGACGGACGTCTTCGGGAAGGAGTGGTGGGCGTGGTGGAAAGCGATTAATCCGGCGTGGCGCCTACGCGACGGGGAGCTGCTCCAGATGGGGAACGGCAGCTGGGATGTGTTGAAGTGCCCGGGTCAAAACAGGTTCCTCAACATCATCGTGTCTTTGAAATGGTGGTTCGCGTGCATGGATACCCGATCGGACTTGTGGGCCCAAGCAGTGGGCGATGTGAAATAGGTGCTCGGAAAAATGGTCGGATGGTAAGGCTTTTTTTGGTCAAACTGTTAGAAGGTAAACTAACAAGCGTAACAGCATGCCCAGCGCGCGTGAAGCCAGCTCCGGCCTTCCGGCTGCACGCACATCCGAAGCAGATCCCACGCCCGGAAATTCCGCCGATCCTGGACCAGCACCCGCACCGGAGCTAAGACCAGAGGGGCTGTAAGTTTACCCTCCCTCAATTGCCACGCATGAGAGCGTTGGTAAGAAGTCTTCCGTATGTTGGGCATCAGCCTCTTGAGCGTGCGGGCCAAGCATGCCCTGTGTATGTTGAAACCGAGCTTGAGGGAATGCGTGGTGGAGGCGGGGATCACATGTCTAGAGCGGCCCACTTTTACTTCGCAGTGCCCTGTAGCCCAATGGTTGACGCCCAACTCAGTAGCGGTACCTTCATGTTCTGGACGACGTACGCTTCCAGTTCAAAGCACATGACCTTGCCGTCTTCGGTGACCATGTAGAGCGACGTTTTGATATACCCCAGTACTTTGGTCTCGCAGGTCAGATGGTAGAGGCATGAGTGTGAGGTCGGCGCCCGTGTCAAGCCTGCCTGTGATCTCCTCGTGTTTCAGCGAGCCGACCTTGCATTTAACGTGCAAGGCTCGAGATCCCAGCGACCCCAGACCGTCAGGTAACTGTCTGACCTTCCGCGCTTCGTGGATTGGCAGCCCATCATCGGTGAATGTAGTCGTGAGCTCCGCAATCTGCACGCTCTTCCGAGTGCGCTCACGATCCACCCTCCTCGGAATGACCGGGGGGTCATCGCATTCTACGGATTTCCCCTTGTCCTTTCCGTGAGAGATCGGTTTTGTGAAGCGCTCCCTTCGACGCATATTGCGGTTCTTGGCTTTGTGCATGACGTGGGTTGCCTTGACGTCCCATTCAGAGGTGTTCACGGCAAAGACTAGTCGGACTTCGGGGTTCTCAGGGGATTCACGCGAGTAAGCGGACGAAGGGGTTCTGGATTCGACAATCATGGCTAAGTAAGTTTTATCCTCCGCTTCCTCCTCAGAGGGGTCCCAATCCACGAAGATCATGTGTGCCTCGCGCTGCATGGTCCATTTCCCATACAGGGCGCACTCCCGTGCTATGTGGAGCGGACTAGTGCAAATGAAGCATTCACCCTTCGGGGGGTTAGGGCTGACCACCGAATCATCATGCTTGAATTTGAAGCCATTCATGGTCTTCCCCTTAGGCCAGAAGACTTTCCCTGCACCCCTGAGCTCGGAGTGCCCCTTTCCCATTCATCATTCCCTGCCTCGCTCGACTCAATTTTGTCAGTGGCGTGCATGCATTGGGGAAACCCACGTCGCGGATTCGCGTTGGACATGCTTCCCTGCGACATGAGGCTAGAGACTCACTTTGCAAGAAGCCAGTCCATGATGAGGCTGTCGGAGCAACCTTGGGAATAAGTGAGGAGGGAATCGATGTCAGGGCAGCTCCGCTCATTGACATCTCGGTTCCACGCGAGGGGCTGAGTACAGAGAATGTGTGAGAGGGCCTGGGGGCTGTCAGCGGCATTGTCGAAGATGAAGGAGTGGTACTGGGCTCTGTGCTGGAAGAAGTCGACGGGAGCCTCAGATTCGTGGCCGTGTTGGCGGAAGAACATTTCTTCAAACTCTCTTTTCCGGTTTAGTAGCCATTTAGGGGTGAGGAATTGCCGACGGAGAGCGTCGAGAAGGTGATCCCTATCCCTGGAGTATTGCTGCATTCAGGCAAATGGAAGAGTGGTCCACCAGCGTAGCACACGGTCCTTGAATTTGGATGGCGCCATTTGCGCCATATCTTCCTTCATACGGGGGCTTAAGATCGCCAATCCTGACATGGCGATCACGTATAGGATGATCGACTTGTTCTTGCCGTCCCAGGTAGGGATCACCGACATATTCAGTTTGGGGTTGAGTTGCCAGCGGTCGGCAGCGCTCGCGAGGATTCCCGGTTCGCTGGAGTCTCCGCCACCGCCACCATTTCCTCCGCCACCACCATTTCCACCCGAGCCGGGGCCGCCTCGTGGATCTCCTCCCTCATCGTCTCCGCCGCCCCTGCCTCTGGCACCGCCTGCATGCGGCTGCCAGCCTGGGGGGCATGGGCACTTCAGGGGGACAACCTCCAGGGTTCTGTTGGTCTCCGGGTGTGGGGATGCCAGGTGCTGGCATGTCACCTGTCAGCTGTCCTGATCAATATTGGTAACTCGTCCACGAATAGTCATGGGGGGGCACTGAAGGTTCATTCATCATGGCACCTCGGTTCATAGAAGGTCTCCTGCTCGAGTTAGCAGCCGCATCCCATATCATCGATGGCCCCCCAATCCCGGGTGCTGAACTGAGAGTGTCACGAATGGGACCTTGCCCTGGCAGGGAATTGACGACTGATATCCGCACTGGAGATCCCGGGGCAAACCACACGCTCACGCTTGGTATGCTTCGAGCAGGTCCGTTCCCACCCGTCGTGGGAGCGCTGTCTCTAGCGCTCACGCTTGGTGGGGGGGAGTCCTCGCGGAGAATGGGGGTCGATGAGCGCAGCTTGTAATACTTGGCACACAGGCTGTCCCCCAGCACTTGTACCATACAGGCTTGTGCTGGTTCATCTATAAGGGTGGCTCGCGCCAAGTAGTCCTTCCTCAGGAGAAGACGCACTAGTTCCTTCCCTGTGGGTTGAGTCCCGAATTCCCTCCTGACCTCGGATATAGTGGAATCAGCGGACTCAATATCATCCCCTTGATATTTGGGCAACAAGGTGCGCTTGATAGCAGATAGATAGCGGAGTATATGATGGTTACCCCCGTTGAGTCGCTTCTGAAGGGAAGAGAGGGCGAACCGCAGCTCGGGTTCAATAGCTGAGCACTCTAGCATGTACAGGAATCCATAGCGGGGATCCAGTTTGAAACTGGTGGCAGGATCCTTTCGTCTAAAGATTGTTAAGGCTTCCAGGATTTGCTGTATGGCTACCACTGCGTGCGCAACTCGAGATAGATGTCCGAGCGACAGGCTGTAGTAAGGACGAGGCGTCTCTTCGTCCACATGCCATAGCGGCATGGTGGCCACATCGTAGGCTACAACCTCTTCAATGACCTGGCCCAGATAGCTCCATTCAAAGGAGCGATGCTCGCCATCATAGCGGATGATAGCGTCCCTCAATGCAGCTGTCGAAGCTGGATCCCAATGAGGGATTTCGCCACCAATGGCCCCGAATTCGATCAGCGGGTCGTTGTCAGTTTCAGGGTTGTAATCATGATAACGCTCGATGGCGTTCATCAGCGGCTCCTTGTACAAATCAATAGACTTGCCCACTCCGAGGAAGAAACGTTCCGATTGGTATGCGGCGAGGTCCTTCCTCCGCGCGTGCAAGACTGAAGAGATGCTATCGCTCCCCGGTCCCTTTTCCTCCGTCTCCGACGCGGTGATGCTATTCGTCGCAAGGTCTGACTCCTCGGATAGGTCACCCGAGGAAGGGGGTAGTGGCGTGGAGGTAGGGGAGCTGAGCACGCTCACGTCCCGATGGTTCGCTGAGGCGGTGCTCACGTGGGGACGGATCACGCTCCTAGGTAACGAGGAGTCCGGGGGAGCCGACAAGACAAGCACGCTCTCGTCCAGACGGTTCGCCGCAGGGGCGCTCACATCGGGGTGAACCATGCTTGGAGGCATTCGAGAAGCTGGGCTGACTAGCGGGGTAAGATCTGAAGGCCCACTCTGGGGACTAGCAGGGGGAGGAGCAGGTGGCGGCCCGCTACTGGCGGCGCCCTGCATGTGCGAAGGTAGGGACGGTTTGACCGGCAACGGAGGTAGACGGGCTTCAGCTGAACCGAAGGGCGCAGGGGGAGCGGCGGACGTAAGGACATTGCGTGCTCTCGAGGCTGCTGTCAGGGTGGATAGATTCCCCAATGGCTTGTGTTTCGCCTTGGCAGGAGAACCCACGCTCTCCGCTCGTGGCGCCATTTTGGAGCTCTGGGATCTAATTGAAGGGGGACCTCGGTTACGTCCTCCAGAGGGCGGTGCAGTCTTTCCTGAAGGCGCGCTCGCCCCTGGTGGATGGTTGGGCGGTCTCGTGGAGTCCGTTTCCGACAACGGTGCTGAGTTTACTGCTTGATGGCGTGTCGAGGCCGCGCCATCGATAATTGGATTAAGGTTACTGCGTTCAATGACGGGGTCGCGTTTTTTGGCCAGTAGATCAGGCTGCTCCATGGCAGGCAGGAGAAAAAGGGTACAAAGTAAGAGACCGATGGGAGTGCCCTTTTTCAAGGGTGTTGGTTCTTTGGCTCCGTATTTCCCCTTGCACCATCGCTTACCGCTAAAGCGTACGGGTCGCTGGCAGCACTCTCGTACTTGGAAGTGTTGAAGTTGGCCATTTCCATGCCGCCAGGGTTCGCCCGAGGGCGCTCACGTAGCCATTCGTGGCATAATGATGGGGAGCGAGAGAGGTTAGTGGTGGAGAGACTTGAGACTTATGTTTGATATTGTGGCACTGTCAGTCACGTGATCGGACCGCTCGTCCCGGATCAGCTGCCAGCTCACAAGTCGGTGTGGGCTGGCGCAGGACATGCCGGTGTGCTCCGGGTTGCCACCAAGGCTGCTTGCCCCCCAGGGTTGAGCGCTGGTGGCCCTTGGTTCATGAATCCCCGACGTCTACGTCGTGCATTTGCACTCGCAAGGTTCGGAATGAAGCAGTACAGGCCCGCACGCCCTCCAGGCTTCGTTCCAAGCTCTCCATTCATGGTGAGGCCCCCCTCGCGGTGGGCTCCATTGTGATACAGGTTCCTTGGGGCTTACCATGAGGGAGAACCCAGACTAGGATTGCGAAGGCGCTTGCTAGTCCGGGATGGATTGGATGGGCATGCGCCGCCGACTCAAGCGCGCACCGACGTTATGACCCTTCAGCAAGGGAACACTTGACCCCTGTTGGGGGCCTCTGCAACACCGAGGCCGTGTAGCAGTTAGACGCATGCTCAGGCAGGTAGGGGGGCGGTAGGGGTGTTCCCTCGAAGATCTCGGTCTCACGACATCATAGTAGAGTGCAAGATAAGATAGATTATGTAATGTACATACAAGAATAATACGAACATAACGAAATGTAAAAGCGAGGTAAGTATACAGTAAGTGGCCACTGGCCGTGTATCTACAAGTGAATGTACAGTGTCACAGGAACTGTACCTCTTGAGGACCCACCAATCCACAGTTCCGCACCTTGGTGGCGGAGATGATACAAGAGCAGCTCAGGAAAGTGGATTTTCCCAACAAATCCGAGTGAAGACTGTGCCCTCGGATTCTCGTATACACCCCACACCTGTAACGACTTCAAATAATTCATTCTCTGTTTTAACTATCGAAGAACCCGGTATGGAGGAAGACACAGTGGAGGTTGAGGTTGAGAGTGAGGGAGCCAATTCTCCCTCGAACTCTATGCCAAAGGGAAAGAGACCCCAGAAGCCCAAACAGGAGAAAGCGGAATGGCGCAGACTCCCCCTCGGAAGCACGGGCCAGGTTGCAACCCGGGTACGCATGCAAGATTGGAAGGCTAGGGAAATCATTATAAACTGGACACACCCAATTCGGAGGCAAGAAATAAATGACGAAATGGTCGAAGAAATCCGTATGGCTTACTTTCCCGACACTCTGGACATCCTAGACAATTTGAAGAACCCGCCGCAATATGTCAGGGCCACTGGGAACTCCATGATGCTCCCAATGACCCTGGAAGGGCTAAATAACCTAAAAGGCTATACGGTCGCCGGATTAGTGGATAGCGGAGCGACCAATGGGTTCATCAGCCAGCAGTTTGTCGATGAACACAGCTTAGAGGTAGAACCCCTGTCCGTTGCCGTCCCGGTTTACAACGTGGATGGCACCCTTAACAAGAGAGGCCGCATCAGGCACATCGCGCGCGTGCGACTCCGAGTCCAGGACCATACCGAGGTATTCTCCTTCGCGGTAACGGATACTGGGAAGAGCAATGTAATAATCGGGTTCAATTGGCTAAAACAACACAACCTGGAGATCGACTGGCAGAAACAAACCCTGTGATTCTCCCGATGTCCTCCTGCCTGCAAACGCGCCCGGTTGTGGGAAGAATGAGAGGAGGAGGATAACGCTGATGTAGAGGAGGGGGATCACATCTTTGTGACTAAGATGTACCCCGAGGATATCTCAGATGGACAAGACGCCGAACATCTTCGCGCTATGGGTAGCGTGGCCACCAAGTTAGCGGCTGCCACACACGAGGCTAAAGGTGCCAAGACCCTAGAAGAAAGAATTCGTTGGACACTTCATGCGGGACTTGCTGAAACTGTTAGGGATCAAGTCAAACGTGTCCGCCGTGTATCATCCTCAAACAGATGGGCAAACTGAGTGGGTTAACCAGAATATCGAGCAATACCTCCGGGTTTTCACCAATTTCTTACAAGACAATTGGGCGGACTGGTTAACTCTTGCAGACTTTAACCACCATGATCAAGTGAGCAAGACGACGGGTTTCAGCCCTTTCTTCGTGACCATGGGCTTTCATCGAAAGGGAACGGAACCCCAGTTGGAGGTACCAACCGAGGAAGCCTCGAAATTCGCAAACCGGATGTCTAAAGTCCGAGAGGAAGCCGGCGCTGCTATGCGGGGGCACAGGAGACGATGAAGAGGTTCTATGACGCGAAAAGACAGGCAGACCCTGACTACAAACCCAGGGATAAAGTCTACCTCTCCGGAGCTAACCTGGTCACTCACCACCCTACGAAGACGTTATGGTCCTTTTGAAGTGGTTCGGAAAGTAGGAGCAATATCTTATGAGCTGAAACTGCCGGCGCCATGGAAAGTCCATCCCGTCTTCAACACCGTTTTCCAGTGTCCATGGGTTCCTCCTGTGGCAGAACACCAGTGACAGGATGACTCCCCTCCCCCAGACGTGGTAGACGGGGTGAATCTGTACGAGATCGCGGAGGTCTTGAAGATACGGGTCAACAAATGGTGTAAGCATTTACAATACCTCGTTCGCTGGGAAGGTTACTGTAAGGGCAACCTCAGCTCGGCGCGGGAGCGCGGGAGACTAGTGGGAGAATCCGAAGCAACTCAATTGACAGTACTAAATACAGGTTTCTAGAATACGCACCTAGCGGGAGAATCCGAAGAGAAGAAAGGATAAGGATTCCCACGCTAGGCGAGGTTTTTATAGGTACTAGCCAGTAGCACGTGTCCGGATCGATCGGCAGTGGTCTCGAGCTTGATCACATAGCACGTGCCAGTGAGAGCGACCGGACGCGGGGGGTCGGAGGGGGACGGAGTCCGGAGGGACGGAGGGCGACGTTCCAGACGAAGGCGTAGGCTGGGGCATAGGACCGAAGGCCGGATGGACGGACGAGGCCGGACGAAGGATCGGACGAGGAAGTGGGGCGGTGCGATGGGCCGGAGCCGGACGGACGGACGGACGGACGGACGGGCGGGTGGTTCCCCTGACATCACCCCCCCCTTGGAATGCGGCGTCCCGACGCATGAATCGGACATGGGCGTCGCGCCTCCGGAACGAGAGCGAGTCGAAAGCGGCCGAGGCAATCCGGCGCGGGGCGTTAGGGTAGCGGCGATAGTAGGCATCGATGGCGTCTTGGGCGAAGACGTCGGAGTGCTTTACCCATTTATTGTGTTCTGGGCCGTAGCCTTTCCACCGCACCATGACGGACGGACGGACGGGCGGGTGGTTCCCCTGACATCACCCCCCCCTTGGAATGCGGCGTCCCGACGCATGAATCGGACATGGGCGTCGCGCCTCCGGAACGAGAGCGAGTCGAAAGCGGCCGAGGCAATCCGGCGCGGGGCGTTAGGGTAGCGGCGATAATAGGCATCAATGGCGTCTTGGGCGAAGACGTCGGAGTGCTTTACCCATTTATTGTGTTCCGGGCCGTAGCCTTTCCACCGCACCATGTACCAGAGGCTGCCATAACGGACCTTCGCTTCTAGGATCTCCTCGACTTCCCATTGAACGTCGTGGTCCGTCTGAAGGACGGGCGGGGGTTCGTCGTTCCGGGGGCGTCCGGGGAACGGATCCGGTTCCGTGAGCTGGAGTTTCACCACCGGGAAGACCGGGTGGAGCTGGGAGTACCGGGGGGGGAGCTCGAGTTTGTACGCCCCCTTTCCGACGACCTTCGCGACTTTGAAGGGGCCGAGGCGTTTGTCCGCAAATTTGACGGACGGACGGGTCGTACGGATGTCGGAGGCGTCCAGCCAGACTCGGTCGCCTACCTTGATCTCTGGGGCGGGTGTGCGCCTTCGATCATAGTACAGCTTGAACTCGTCCTTGGCTTTAACGAGCGCGGCTTTGGCTTCCGAAACTCCGGACGCGATCCGGTCTCGGAACTCGTTCGCGGACTCCACTTTCGAGCGTAGTCCGTTGGGCTCGAACCCCATCCGGGGGAGCCTTCCGGTGTCCGTCATGAACGGGACTTGCTGCGTTGAGGAGTGGACGTGGTTGTTGTACGCGAACTCCGCGGCCGGGAGAAGCTCGTCCCAGTCGTCTTGTTTGTAGTTCGTGAAGATCCGGACGAACTGCTCGAGTTCCTGATTGACGCGCTCGGTCTGGCCGTCGGTCTGCGGGTGGTAGGCGGTGGAGGTCGCTGGTTCTACCCCGATGAGGCGCCACAGTTCCGTGGTGAACTCCGCGACGAACTGCGGCCCGCGGTCGGAGATATATTTCCGGGGGGTTCCGTGGTGCCTCCAGACGTTCCGGTAATAGAGCCGAGCGGCTCTGACCGCGCCAAGGCCGGTGTGGCACTCGTTGAAATGGGCCCGCTTACCCAGGACGTCGACCACGACCATAACGGCGTCGAAGCCGTGCGCGTCCGGGAGCTCGACGATGAAGTCCACCGAGACGGTGTCCCAGCGTTCTTCCGGAATCTCGGTCGGGTGGAGCTCTCCGTGGGGTAACTTCCGGAGTGCCTTCGTCCGGTTGCACGGGTCGCAGGTTCGGACGTATTGGCCGACGTGACGGGATAGCTGGGGCCACCAGTAATTCCGGGAGATGAGCTCGAGGGTTTTGAAGCGTCCGGCATGTCCGGCGACCCGGGTATCGTGGTGCAGGGCGATGATCCGGCGTCGGAGGTCCTTATTCCGCGGTACGACGATCTTACCGCGGTAGTAGAGGAGCCCTTCTGCGACACGCCACTCGGACGACCGGGGGGGGCGGACGTTCCGGTTCTTGAGGAGCTCTCGCGCGACAAGCGCGACGGGGTCCTCAAGGTCCGGTTCACCCGCGAAGGCCTCCCGGACGTCACGAAGGAGGGGGACTTCGGGTCCGGCCACCACGACGCCTGCTAGCGCACGGACGTGGAACAAGTCTGGGCGAAGAAGGGTAACGTCCGTGTTGTCCGAGCCTACCCCGTGGTCCGGGCGACGGGAAAGCGCGTCCGGACGGCCCATGAGGCGTCCGGGCTGGTGGTGGAGCGCGAAGTCAAACCGGGACAGGTACAGGGACCACCGCGCCTGCCTCCGGTTCAAGTTCTGTGCCTTCCAGAAGTACTCCAGGTTTTTGTGATCCGTCCAGATCTCGACTGGATGCTGCGTACCTTCGAGGAAGTGTCGCCACTCCTCCAGGGCTCGGATGATCGCGAGCATCTCTTTGTCGTGGATCTTGTAGTTGCGCTGGACGTCACTCAGACTTTTGGAGTAGAACGCGACTGGGTGCCACTTTCCGTTCGCGTCCGGCTGGGACAGGACGGCCCCGGTAGCGTAGTCGGAGCTGTCCGCCTCGACCCGGTACGGACGCGACTCGTCGGGCAGGACCAAGACGGGCTCCGCGGTCACCGCGTCCTTGAGGGCTTGGAAGGCGGCCGCCGCGGCAGCGGTCCAGGTCCAAGCGACGCTCTTCTTTGTGAGGTCGAAGAGGGGCCGCGCGATGTCCGAGAACGCCCGGATGAACCTCCGGTAGAAGTTCGTGAAGCCAAGGAACTGCTGCACGTCCTTCTTGTTCTCCGGAGCAGGCCAGGCTGCGACTCCGGCGACCTTGACCGGGTCCATCTCGACGTGGTTGTGCGAGATGATGACGCCGAGGTACTCGATCGACGACTTCTCGAATTCGCACTTCTCCGGCCAGAGGTAAAGCTTGTGCGCTCGGAGCCGCCGGAGGACTTCTCGGACGATCTCTCGGTGGCGCGCGAGATCGGAGTGAGCGATGAGGATGTCGTCAAGGTATACCATGACATCTCCGGAGAGGATGAGGTCTTGGAAGATGTCGTTCATCATCGTCTGGAACGTGGCCGGAGAGTTGGTGAGGCCGAAGTACATCACCAGGGGCTCGAAGAGCCCTCGGTTGGTACGGAACGCGGCCTTCCACTCGTCGCCTCCCCGAATTCGGACGTTGTTGAAGCCCCACCGGACGTCGAGTTTTGTGAAGAACCGGGCTCCCTTAAGGCGGTTGATGAGATCGTTAATCAGCGGGAGCGGATACCGGTTCTTTACGGTCATCGCGTTGAGCGCCCGATAGTCCTGGACGAACCGGTGGCTTCCGTCCTTCTTTTTCATGAAGAAGACCGGAGACGCCATCGGGGATTTGGACGGACGGATCCGGCCTGTGCTCAACCCATCCTCGATGAACGCGTCGAGTTCCTTCTGCTCGAGGGGGGAGATCGGGTAGACCTTGCAGTTGGCCGGTTTCGCATCCGGGACGAGTTCGATGGCGTGGTCCCACGTCCGACGTTCCGCCAACGCGTTGAACGACTCCTTATCGAAAACGTCGGAGAAATCCTCTACCCAGGCCGGAACCGAGGTCCCGGGCGGGGCCGAGTTCCGGGCGTAGGCCTCTGCGAGCCTCTGAGAGACGGTGCTGCCCGCGCGGATTTCTTCAGCCGGAGCGAACGCGGTGTAGAGAATCCGGTCGCCGTCCTCGAGCTCGTCGTCTCCGTCACCGTCATCGTCGTCCGGGTCCGGAGTGAGGTCCGGGAAGTCGTCTCCGTCGTCGTCCGGATCGTACCCGTCATCTCCGCACCACTCCTCCGAGTCAATGGCGCAGATAGACGGGACGGGACCTTCGCGGAGCTGCCGGAGGATCGCGGCGGAGATCTTCGCGTTGCGACGGACGGCGCGGAGCTCCTCTCGGCAAGTGCTGCAGCTGGTCGGACAGCGGGTCATCCGGACTTCCTTGGTCTCCCAGTCGATCTCCGGGTTGTGCTTCTGAAGCCAGGAGTAACCGAGGATGATGTGCTGCTTTCCGAGCCGCGTTACCGCGAGTTGGATGCGTTCGGAGTGTCCTTTGTAGTTGACGACCATATCAACTACGCCGGAAATGCCTCCGGACGCATTGGGCGTGCCGTCGACGTTGAGGACCGGAATTGGCTGGGAGAGCTTCCGGACGGGAAGGTTGCGGGAGATCACGTACTCCGAGTCGATGAAGTCTCCGGTCGCTCCGCAGTCAACCAGACCCTTCACGGACATCGTAGCCGCGGTCTCTACTGATTGCATCTCCAACGGAATGTGCAGGGAGTTCCGGCCCTCTACGGAATCAATAACGTACCGCCGGGGTAGTTTGCGTTCCCACCTCAGACGGCGGACGCGGGGAAGGGAAGGGGGAAGTTCTGTCTTTGCCTCCGGGGCGGGAATAGGGGGTGCGCCTCTCGTATCAACTGCTGATTTATTGGGTATATCTTTGTACAAGCAGGAGTAACGATTGGGGGACGCGACCGAGGGCGCACCGCTCACTCGGCCAGGTCCGGAAAACCCTCTGGCTCCGCGTCTCCGGTGTCCGGCTCGGCCGGAAGCCCAGCGGTGGTAGAGAGACGCGCGAAGAGTTCTCCGAGGAGGTCGTCACCGAGTTGACAGACGACCTCGTCCAGGATGTCCGCATGCCGGACATCCGAGGGAGTCGGGCAGTCTCGAGCGAGGTGTCCGGCCGCGCCGCAACGGAAGCAAGTGCGCGGCGTGAAGCGTGCGCGGGTCCGGTCGACATCCATTGGAATGCCAGGTGGAAGGGCGGGCGCCGGCGCGGCTTTGGGAGCAGGCGTGAAGGAGGGGACTGGGAGGAACGTCCCAGTGCGAGGGCGTGCGGCCGGAGCCGGGGCGCGAGTCGGAGGTGCTCCCGCTCGGACACGGGCGAGGGCGTCGTACTGGCGGAAGGCGCGGAGGCGCCATCCGGCGTAGTCTAGCAGCGCCGGAGCGGTCCCGGACGTGGTGATCGCCGCGTTAATCCGCGGGTCGAGCCCTGCGCGATACTTGGTGACGCGGACGAGCGGGTCCGTGTACCCGGCCGTGGCGGCGAGTTCCTCGAAGTCGTCCTTGTACCGGTAAACGTCGCGGGAGCCCTGGTAGTAGCTATGGGTCTCCAACCGGAGGAGAGCTTGGTCTTGCTCGTTTTCCTCCACGAACCGGAGCCGGAACTCGGACTCGAATTCCGCCCAGGACGGGAATGGGAACGGAACGATTGCGGACTGTCGTTCGGCCCATCGTCCGGCCGCGTCTCGCGCCATAAAGGACATGGTGTACCGCACGAGTTTTTCCTCGACGACCTGTCCGTGGACCATGAAGGCTTCCGGAACTAGTCGGAGGTATGTGAGGACGGAGTGGAGGAACATCCGTCCTTGAGTCCGGTCGCCGTCGAAAACGGCTGGGGGGTTCGGTCGGAGAACCGATCTTGCTGCAGGGGTGAGGGTGGTGAAGTCTGGACCCACCGCCGGAGCCGGAGCAGCAGGGACGGGGGCAGTCGCGGGTGGATTTTGGTTGTTGTGTAAAACGCGGAGGAGTAGGGTTTCGATGTTCGCGAGAGAGCTTTCTACCGCTGTCAGCCGGGATTCGGGGTCGGCAGCCGGCTCCGGGATGTAAACATCCGGGAGCTCGGGTGGCGCGGACTCGTTTCCGGGCGTCGGGGCGTCCATCAAGGAGGAGGGGTCGAGATTGGAAGTGGGGGAGGCCGGAGCGCTAGCGTAGCGGTCCGAGTCCGAGTCTACGCCGAACTTCGCAATCTTGACCGGTTGATCCCTTAGATCCTTTCTTCTGCTGTAAGGGCAACCTCAGCTCGGCGCGGGAGCGCGGGAGACTAGCGGGAGAATCCGAAGCAACTCAATTGACAGTACTAAATACAGGTTTCTAGAATACGCACCTAGCGTGAGAATCCGAAGAGAAGAAAGGATAAGGATTCCCACGCTAGGCGAGGTTTTTATAGGTACTAGCCAGTAGCACGTGTCCGGATCGATCGGCAGTGGTCTCGAGCTTGATCACATAGCACGTGCCAGTGAGAGCGACCGGACGCGGGGGGTCGGAGGGGGTCGGAGTCCGGAGGGACGGAGGGCGACGTTCCAGACGGAGGCGTAGGCTGGGGCATAGGACCGAAGGCCGGATGGACGGACGAGGCCGGACGAAGGATCGGACGAGGAAGTGGGGCGGTGCGATGGGCCGGAGCCGGACGGACGGACGGACGGACGGACGGGCGGGTGGTTCCCCTGACAGTTACGGGCCAGAGGATAACACTTGGGAACCACCGGAACATTTGGGGGAATCTACGGAGTGTCTCAAACGAGTTCTATCACAAATACCCGACCGCCCTGAAGGAGATAGCCCAAGGCCAAAAATGGGTTATCAACAGAGTAGACTTGTGGGCGAAAAAACGACGACAGACGTGAAACCCGAGGTGGGTTTCACCCAGAAGGGGGGTAATGTCATGAACCGACTTTTCATTTCACTTTGGAACTCAAACAATTCTAGCAACCCGATCATTGATCAGATCAACTATCTGATCAATCGAACCATGAGCTCCTTTCCGGGACTTCAATTGGTTCCCCGACGTAACGGGTTCCCGATTGTCCTCTTTATGCTCATATACCCCTGCATCTATCTTTCATTTACCCTATCTGTTGTGATCTGACATGGTACCTTAGCTATGGCCCCTAGGCCCCATAGTATATAATCTGTACCTATTGTCCTGTACTTTACACTATTCTAGTCTAAACTCCAGACTTATTCGCTTGACCTCATTGTGCTTCAGTCGCCCTCGTCACCTTAGAACCCGGAATCTGCTCTGTGCTGACACTCTGTGCACAGCCAACTACTGAACACATGAAAAAATAAAGAGTTTTTAAGAACTGAAGGAGCATTGACAATCCCAAAGAAGGTGAAAACTAGACTAGACATATTCACAGAAATGACTTGGCAGAAAAGAAAAGGTGAGGTTTCAGTGTTTACCCCATTGACATTTCGGAGGGGCGCATATAACACTGGGGGCAAGGACCAACACACTTGGGTCTCAAGTGGGTGTAATTGGTCAATGTAACAAAGGTTCCAACCACCTTTGTTGCCTCTTTGTTTTTGGGGGTGAGTCAAAGCCAAAAACAAAGATGCAACAAAGGTCCTTTGAACCTCTGTTGCATCAACCAACGAAACACGGGCCAAGTGTGCGTAACGCACTCGGGACCCGAGTGCGTCGGTCTTTGCCCCCAGTGTAAGTAGGTAGCTGGCATGTAATAATACTTATACTTGATGGAAAAAAATATTCAGTATGTATAGTCACAGTGCTTCGACTTCGAGAACTGAGTTGAAGAGATTGGGATTGCGGGAAAGGAAGGAAGGAAGGAAGGAAGGGCGGGCTGCGCCAAATGGGATACGTACGGAGACGAGGAGGCGTGGGGAGCAAGGCGCGGTGAATTTCGAGTTTCGAAGGGCGCAAAAGGTCCTTTGTGTAGGGGGTGCGTATCGTCTCAGCTCGTATCTCGAGTCCGTGCCAAGTACTAAGCATGGATTTTGGAAAGCTCCTAGGCCTTGCAAAGGAGACTCGGAGAGGGATTTCTGGGAATCAGCTTGTGCAGTCAAGCGCAATTGAGAGTCGGGAATGCGAGACGTCGTGTCGATTCACTAGCTGTAGTCAACCAAGTGGGCGCTCAGGAAGTATAAGAAGCGCCCTAAAAAGCGCCGGCGACACCGCCACCGCATTCGATTCGATCAGTCCGCGCTGCGGACACCGCCACGACCTCGTTCTTGGCTTCCCTTTCCGTTCTCGCTTTTCAGTCGACTCGTGTGCACGCTTTTTCTCGTGTGCACAAACGAAGCTAAAAGGGGAATCTCGAAACGATGGCGAGCGCCGTGCTGTCCCGCCGGCCCCGCCTCGCAATCCCACAACGACGACGACGAGCCCAGCTCACCCCAAACTTCCTCAAACAACGGTGCATACTAGTATATACTGATAACAGTACACCCAACTAATAAGTAACAAACAATATATTCCTATGCGGGTACCAGCGACAGCGGAACAAGTATCACGGTAACAGTCTCAACTCGCAAAACTGCGTACCCGACTGATGCCTAGTCGTCCACAACGATCACGGTCAACGTACCTGACACGCCTTCGGAATTCGTGCTCAACGTCTGGAGCAACGGTGACCTGTGAGTGGCCAATCCATACGCGTTCCGGGACCGCAGGTTGATTTGGCCTGCTCTGCAGATCTGTGTCTAGGGAATGGACCCACGGGCCTCCGACTGCTGACGCCGTCGCGACTGTGCACTATGTGCACTTGTACTTCAACTCGACTTCCCTCTCCGCCAGTTCGTTCCACACCACCTGCAGCGAGGCCGGGAATATTCCGCCGTGCAGCGTCTAAAGTAGATGAATGGTGTGGATGAATTATACTGTGTCATGATCAAGGCTCTTATCATATGAAGTACAGGTACACAAAAATTACAAGATGGATGGTCTTCCAATTATTTTCCTCCAGTTACTGTGGAACTGACGCCTGTTTTTAATTTTTTTGGTTCCGGTATCCGAGTAATGATACTACTATCATGAATGGTGCTGAGAATCCCTTTCCATATTTTTTAACACGAAGGCCCTGACTACCTCACGGCAAAGTCATTTACTCAAAATTGACTCGTAAGCGGCGCTTGGGTCTCAATCTGAATGATAACCCGACCAACCTGAGCAGACGCGTTCCACCAAGTCATTCCGAGTATTCTTTAGATATTGTACAATTTGCATTGGCCGTGTTTTGGTGGGTAGTTTGAGCTGTAAATTGTAGCTCCCTGGTCAATTGAGTCCCAACTGGACTCGCTCCCGAGTCGTAAAGTGAGAGAACGTTTGACGAAGGAACAAGCTACTAAAGGGGAAGGACCAAGGATTCAGACTCGTGAGAGCCCCGCGGGACTTCGGCAGCTAATGCATGTCATTCGAACTTCATTCGAACTTTGAGAGTTCAACATTGCTGTTAGGCAGGCAATCATTACTACTAAATCAAATTTCATCCAAATGCAGCGAACGGGGACAGATCTGTCTAGCTGTCGACGAGTTCTATTGATAATTAAAAAGAGGCCCTATAATCCTGGATTTCCAAGTTATGCACACATGTTTGGCCAACCACTCTAGCTGGGAGTCGCAAACCCAACCCGATTATTTGTGGTGTCAAACACCGAATACTACCCCAAAATTGAGGATCGTTCAACCATGAATGACAGCTGATTACTCACGTAATTCTCAAGGAATTTTTGTCCAATGATGAAGTTGATATTAGCGGCATTCACTGCGCCCCCATTGGCGATCCATCCATAGTATTTGCCGGAACGCAATCCCCAGAAGGCGTATTGTGCGGTGGGAATCGTATATTGGGAAGGAGTGAGTGTGAAAGGGATACCACCGATGGTGAATGCGAGGTTTTTCCTGGAATCGTTGTTGAGAACTAATTCAACTCAACACTCATGATGACGGTGAGTCCAACTTACGTGGGGAGAGTGGTCCAAGATGAAAAACCAGTCGAAGCGTCAGTCTTGCCGCCGGAAGCTGAAAGGAAAGCGTTGTACGCTGGGGTGGGAATGTATACGAGAGTCGTGCCTGTGTCCACGACCGAGTTATAAGGACCGCCAATCGATTTGCCGTTGTAAGTGATTGAGCTGACGGCGATTCCCCAGTACAAAGAGTAGGGAGAAACGGAGGTCCTGGGGACATAGGTGATGGCTCCGGTGAATTTGGTGGAGTCAGTTCCACCCAGGGTGAGCTCGCCATTCACGATGGGTTCGCTATGAAGTTGAGTGAGAAAAGCAGATAATCCTCGAAAGGGCGAACTCACGAGCCGGAGAAAGGGGCGAATGAGATTCCCAATACCTCCGTCGAGATTTTTCCCTGGCTGTACAGGTTGTCCATCACGGTAGGGACAGTGGAAGATCCTGAAACGGTGCCTTCGGTGAGATCAACGGGTCCGAAGCCAATGATCCTGAAATATATAAACTCTCAAGGCCAACTGGATATCCTAACACACGTACCCGTACCCATCGGAACCGCTGAATCCCGACGATCTAGTACCATCCCCGATGCTTTGGTTCGTGACCGTCAGTCCACCGATGACAACTGTGTCAGTGTATTCGGTGCCACTGAAAAATATATAGATATTCTGCAGTTATACGGAGCACGAGGACTCACCTGACACTTCCACTGCCGTAGCCTACGGAAAAAGCTTTACCGGTGCTCCTTGAAGTTGGTCCAGGAGAGTATCTAGTGCCGGCCTTGATATGTAAAATTAATTATTACTCAATCCAACCACGGAACAAGAGTCCTACTCACCCCAACCCATGTATTGGAACTGCCTGTGTCGACGCTGAGGTCGAAAGTCTGACTTCCGACCTCGATGGCAGCTAAATAGGTGGAAGCGTAGTTGGCTGCTGGTTCTTCACCGACGCTGCGGCGGCTGAGGTTGAATCGTGAAAGGTCCGTCTCCATCAGAGCTTTGATGTTTCCCGCATTTCCCGACACTTTCTTGTGTATTGGCACGGAGAGGACATTGGGAGCGGAAACTGGGGTAGAGGCCGCCGCAGCCACAAGGCAGGCGAGGAAGAGGAACGGGCTACTAAGGTAGGCCATTGAAACTGATGTAGGATATGAGAAGAGGTGAACCTGTGAGGTCCCACTGACTGATAGCTCTTCTTTTATACAGCAAAAAAATATTGGAATTCTAAGGTTGTTGTTTACTGGCACTGCCTGGCCGCCACCCCTGTGTATCGAGGTACCAATGTGTCTCAAGGTGCCAATGTGCTATTTGCTCTCTTGTCTGTTATTTCTTGGGTTTCATTCTATCCCGTCCGCTACTCCCGAGCGATGGAAGTGTCAATGGACATGGGTTAATTCCACGCAAAATCCTACATATGACAGCAAATGGTTGGAGAAGAGAAGCAATCGCTACGTGCACTCGGTGGTCCACAAGATAAGATAAGAGGCAAAGGAAAGAACGTGCTAGTGGAATTTGACAAGGACGCTGTATCAATTAATTCAACAGAATGCAGCAGTCAGACTTCTTGACGCCTATGTACCACCCTCCAAATCGGTTCGATGAAAAAGCGAAGTAACCCGAATAGCTCGCTTGAAAGGTGGGATTGAGATACTAGTATAATTACTTCCCATTCTAGTCCAAGGCACTCCCTCGAGACGTAGTGATTGCAATGCAGCATGTTTCATGAGCAGAACATCTACGCCGCATTCCGTTGTGGCTGTACTATATATAAATGGGAGATATCCAGCACTTGGGTTTATCAGGAATCAGAGTATTGCGTACTCACACGAGGAGAGCTTTCCTCGGTTTCTGAAGAGAAAAAGGAAACACATGTTGCCTGAGTCGAAGGGATGCTCTGCAGACGAGCACTTAAGCGGGGTTCAAAAGGTAACCCGTCACCTGCCACCGGGTTTTCTCAAATTTTCAATTCCCCGGTAGTCTCTCGCAGACAGACGCTTCAACAATATGATCTCGTACCTCAATTTGTTGAAGTCTGTTATTAAGCGCGGGGTCCGATCAGGGTAGGATCCTGTTATGTAATCTACACAGCCACATATGTTCTATCTCATTTCTCTGTTGTATACTGCATGCTTTTGGGCGATTTTTGAGTTCAGATAGACATTAGACGCTGGTTTAAATCTTATTGCCGACACAAAATCTCTAATAACGTGTCACAATGCATTGGATAAAATTTTCAATTATCTGATTGATCCTCACATGACTTTCAACCACCAAGCTCAAATGGCACAGAAAAACTGTGAATAAATTGTGGAACCTTGAGAGCAGTTCAATAAACAATATTAGATCCTAAAACACGTCAATTTCATCTATAGTGCTGCCCTTGTCTCGGTTTAGGGAGAAGGTGGCGGTGTAGATTATGTAACAAGCTTCTACTCTGATCGGCCCCCGCGCTTAAAAACGGACTAATTCCCCGGTTGAATTCGCGCTCTGCGATACATTTTGTATTTCCGATGCAAGACAGATGAAACACCCCGTAGATAAGTATGATCACAAAGTTCGACACCCGCGGAATGAATCTATCGCTCAGTCGTTAAAATTTCGCCTCCGCCCCTTTACCTTTTTGGGACGAGCACCGCCCTACTGATCTCGGCGTGGATCGGCGAACAAAATCTCTGCCGCAATGCCGTGGTGAGCTGAAAATGACAAGTCCCTACAGTATTTTCAGCGCAGGAGTTGCTGCCAAGCCAACAAGATTATGGAGAGAGATATTCACAGTAGCATAAATATCATGTTGTATTCAAAAGCGATGCAAGACAAATAAGTAAGTAGACTGGGCGGGGGCATGAGCACCTTGACAAAATCATCTGAAAGCCACTGAGGTGCGTAGTGCAATGAAACAAGTGTGCCAAGCGTCAGTTTAGCCCTCGGGCAAAGGCATGAAAGTGGGCGACCAAAGCGAAAATAAGCTCCATGGGCGGAGTGGAGGTGGCGAGAGCATAGTGAGCGGAGGCAGAGAATCGTGAATTGTGTCAGTGATTGAAAGGATATGGAGTACGAGGAAAGGACGTACCCCGTGCTACTGTAAAATACACTGCGCGGGGATGCTGTTGACAGCAGGACAACTCGCGATCCTCGTGTTTGATCGGATCGCGGCTTTAAATTTCTCAGTTGCAAGGTGTTTGCTCAAGTGTCAGAGGCACAATACTTATGTGAAGTTTTTCACCGACAACGTAGTATGTATCATGTTGGGCTATCCAATTACCTCCAGCAAATCCTTGAACTGAAAAGTGCACGGCTTACCCGTGAACTTCACAAACTGCGTGAACTACGTGAACTTTGCGTGAACTGCGGCACGGTGCATGTAATGCCCGCCGACTACCTCTGCCAGTGCCCGCCGCCAGCATTTGCTGTCTTTTGGCACTCTGCTCGGTGGTTCGATCATTTCGGTCTGGCTATTACATACGTGTGGATAGATATATATGGTATCGCAACGTCCATAGGATGAGTCAAATCATTACGTATTTGGCACGCCAAAGGCTGAGGATGGCGAGATGAGACGAGGCCCGTAGTGCGTGCAAAATCATGGTGTCGAGCCGCTCAGAATTGGCCGGACTGAGTGGCGACATGATTGAGGTCGAGCAGCGACGCGGCGACGCGATCGCATGCAGACACGATGCAGTGACCGACAGGAGGCTGCTTTGCGAGACAGAACGTGCTGGCAGAGTGCTGGAGGCAACGCCAACTGCGTGCACAAAGTTTTGAGCTAGGCGGGAACTGGCAGTGTCGGGGAGAGCGAGCGCATCGATGTGGAGGAGAGTAGGAAGGCGTTGATGCCATCAACAGCAAGCGGGCCAAGCCCAAGATAAACACTGGCAAGCAGTTCACGGGTTAGTTCACGGAGTTCACGTAGTGCACGCAGTTCACGGCGAACTACGACCAATTTTGGTTGATCCCTTTTTTTCTTTCTTTCTGTTTTAGAAATCTTGAGTAGAGGTGGAAAGAAGGAACGCGGCGCCGATTCCCGCAAGACAAGAGAGAGGCAGGGAGAGGCGGGGAGAGACACATTGGATCGAGTGGTGGATGTGTATGTAACCCCAAGGGCAGTTTGGTTTGACTGGTTGTGACATTGATTAGGTAGGCGGGACTTGAGATTTGGGATGTGGGACGCTGGGGATACGGGTAAGGGTGGGGGCCGCGAGGGCGAGGACGACACGACACGACACGACGAGAAGGGGAGGGGAGGGGAGGAGAGTGTCTGGGAAGCAGCGCGTATTGATATTGAAGACGCCAAAAATTATAGTAAAAAGAGGGCAGCGATTGGTGGCGCTAAACAGGTGGAGTCAAAATACACACATGGCACGACGTTGCTTGGGAGGGGGACCAGGAGATGGCCCGGGCTTGTGATTTATGATGTGTGCGGCAGGGCAAGTGGGCGGGGTGCGAGAATTGAGTTGAGGAGATTGGAATTGTCGGAAAGGAAGGAAGGAAGGAAGGGCTGCGGCCAATGGGATACATTACGTACGGAGACGAGGAAGCATAGGGAGCAAGGCGGGGGTGAGTTTCGGGTTTCGACGCAGAAGGTCCTTTGTGTAGGGAGATTCTATTGTATCAGCTCGTATTTCGAGTCCACCAGTGCCAAGTAAACATGAATTTGGAAAGCTCCTAGGCCTCGGCTCGGAGAGGGGTTTCCGGGAATCAGCTTGTGCAGTCAAGCTAAGCAATTGAGAGTCGGGAGCGCGAGACGTTGTGGTTGGTGCGAGACACCAGCCAGAGAGAATATATTAGTTGTTTGTAGTAGTTTGTCATCACCATCACCTTTGTCCGCACTCGCAAGTGCTTTTCCGAGCTCAGCGTAGTTTCCTTGCCCAGCGCGGCATCTCACCCTTGGTCAGAGGCCCGAGCGGTCTCCATCTTGGTGATCAGAGCTGCTTCACTACCTCCACGCTTCAGAAAAAGTTCTCGGAGAAAGACAAACCTGGCAAACAACACGCACCTCACGGAACGGCAGCGTAACGAACGATACCAGCGCGACCAGCGCTTACAGGCACAGCACCTAGAGGAGCAACTGAAAAACCAAGCCCGTGACGCCAGAGCAGCAAGACGCACTGCGCCATCGATCCAACTCTCCATCCCATCCGCACCAACCTTCTCGACGCCATCGATGTTGACACCTAGCACCCCAGACCAAGAATCCCCCCCGATATCAGCTGCAGCGACAGACAACAAAATGGCACCAACACTAGAGTTATTCCGCGGCGACGCACGCGGGGAGAAACCACACTACTGGCTCAAGAAGCTGCAAGGGACAATGAACTTCGATACGAAGGAGGCAGATAAGTTATACCGTTTCGAGATGGGTCTAGCGCCCGGTACGGCGGCAGACAAGTGGTGGGGGAAGTTGACAGCGGCGGAGAAGACTTCGTGGTCAGAGTTGATGAAGGCATTCGCGAAAAAGTGGCCGGCACCAGTGGAAGCGGAGGAGTCGCCGGAGGAGTTGAAGACAAGGATCAAGAGCACGATCTTGAAGAGCGAGGACTTGGGGAAGATTGTGGGGCCACCCGGAGATGAGATGTACGCCCACTTGCGCTGGGTGACGGATATGCGACCGCTGGTAGAGGCCCTCAACGACCCGTCAATGTTGCTGAGGAGTGATGTGCGGGCGACCCTACCGTTAGAGATCCGGTCGTTGCTGCCACCGACCGGCCTGGACAGCTGGGAGAAATTTTTCGCAGCGGTGGAGACGGTAGACAGCGAACACGTACAAGACGAGCTCGAACGGAGCACGAAGCACCGGCTGTGATACGGGTCCAAAGGGGGAGTTTACCGTATTGGAGATTCCGTGAATAGGTGTGCGAGAGCGCTCTCTATTCACAGATGAACCAGATGGACGAGTGCCGCAGACTTCAGCGCTCGTCGCCGTTGTATCCCATCGGCGAGGGGACTTGTGACCCTAGCCAGGGACCCCTGCAACACCGGGGTCATGGAGCAGTTATACGCGTGCTCAGGCATGCAGGGGGGCGGTAGGGAAGTTCCCTCGTAGGGATCTCGGTCTCACGACATGGTAGTAGTGTGCAAGGTAAGATAGATTATGTAAGTACGCGAACAATATACAACGTAATCCGTACTATAGACAAACGTATAATAAACTATGTAAGTGGCCACTGGCCGTGTATCCGCGAGTAAAATATACATCGTCACAGAGCCCCCCACACGGTTAGTGCCCACGCTCTTATTCTTGCATGCGATCGTCTTTCCACTCGTCGTCCTTCGTCCCCATGTCGTCGTCCTCGTTCACCTCTTCCTCCTGCGTGCCTGACCCGCTCGCGATCGGACCCGTCACCATTGTCACCGCGTCCGCCAACTCCTGCTCGCGTGCCTCATGCTCCGCCTTCCGTCGTTCTGCCTCCTTGGGTCCTTTCCCAGAACGTTTCCCTCTGCGCGCGCGAGCTTCTTCCACCGGGGCTGCGTCATTCTCATGCGAGTAAACCAGCTTCTTGCGGTGAGAGTTCCTACCGATCTTCCGATGGTACTCGGCCAGCGCTGGGTCCCTCAAATCGACGGCTGTAGGACGCGGGATAGTCGGAGGCGGCGGCGTGCGGATCATGGGGTCGACTTCCATCCGACCTAATAGCGACGGTTGATCCAGGCTGGCGGAGGCCTGTCGAGGGGGGGGCGTGTCCGCCGTTCCGAGATCTATCCGTCCCAATAACGGTGGCGAAGGGTCCGTGAGTCTTTCTGCCAGCGGGGGAGCCCGCGCGCGCAGCGCAAGCGCTGGCTCGCGCGGCCTTGGAGCGGTGAGGCGGTCTGCCAAAGAGCGCGGAGGGGAGGAAAGGCGCGTGCGCAAGGGAGGCGCACTCGCTGTAGGCGCAGGTGATGCCAAGCGCTCCGCTAACCCTCGCCGCTCAGAGTCGCGCGTCACGGATTCGGGTCGCGACTCCGAGAGACGGTGCGTTAGTCCCACTTGCCCCTCCCGGCCGATAACCCTCATCGCCCTCGGTTCGGTCGGCGGAACTCGATCGTATGTGGCAACAGGAGAGGGCGGAGCGTACGGCGAGACCGGGCGTTCGGTAGTTGGTGGGAGTGCAGGAACGGCGACTTCTTCCTGACGCGACGGTCTCGACGCGGACTCCACCCAAGGGCTCGACGCGGCCCACGTTTCCCCTCGCTCGGACCCGCTACCGGAGTACCCGTGCGATTGCTCCCACGCCCCCCAGGGTTCCGAAGCGGTCGTGATCGCGCTCGCCGCCGGAGTAGGTGCAGCGGGTGCGACGATCGATGCCTCTCTACTTACTGAAGGTTCGCTCGGGGCGCTCGCTTCAGCGGGTGCATAAGGAGGAGGCGGCAAAGTGGGGGCCGGTACCTCCTCTTCTTCCTCGTCATCGGGGATGGGTACCCAGACGTCGCGGGTGTACTGGGACGCTTCTTGGAACTCCTCATTCCGGCGATACGACACCGTCAGCCCATTCTCCGCGAAGCTCAGGGCCCCAGTCAGGGCGCGCCCAGCGGCAGCGTCCTCGAGGCGAATCCAGATGAGCCCTTGCCCGCGGAAGATTGAGAGGGGGTAGGCTAGGCATCTTGAGAAACTGTCGCGGTGTAGGGCCTGGAAGAGTTGAGCGCTGATGCTGTCGTCCAGACCGCCGACGACGACGACGTTGGTGGGGAGATCCTCGGTCGTGGGAGCATCCACTTCCATACCCCCGACGCTATCGTCGTCGTCGTGACCGTCGTCGTCCTCGTCGCTACTTGTCGGCCCAATGCTAACTTCGTCCTCATCCTTCTCCTTGCTCTTCCCTTTCGCCGGACGTGAACCAGATGCCTTCGGCGTCGACCCTTCGACCAAGGGCAGCTCGAATGGTCGCGGAGTTTCCGCTTTCCTTCCGTCGAGCGCCGCGGGGGATTCCAGCGTTTCATACATCCGGTGGGAGGCGCTCTGCGGCTTCCACGTTCCCCCGCTTTCCGTGAAAAAGGGGAAACGCGGCACCGGTGCGCCGTAAGTCCCGACGTCGAGGACTCCCTTCTCAGGTACGTAGTGGCCGCAGAACAGGCGACGCCCTTTCACGCGGTCAAACCATTCTTCTCCGCCTGGCTCCCTCCTCTTTCCTCGGTACACCCACGCGGGACGTTCGTTGACTTCGTCCAGTTCCCACTTTTCCCATTTCTTCCCCCAGCGCGCCCTGACGGGTGGCGGTACTACCCACGGCACCCGTGACGAGTCAACTACGCGTCTTTCCAGAGGAGGAGCCGCGAACCGATCTCTCTCCGCGAGGGGGGCTGGCGCAACGTAACTGGGCAGCGCCCCGTCGTCCGGGAGTTGGGGTTCCATAGTGGGGCGCGTAGTGGGAACCGTCGCGCTCACTGGTGCGTATTCGGCAGGTGCGTGCCAGGATCGTGTCGCATTCAGTGGAGGTAAACGCTCCACGTATAGAGAGGAGGATCGAGCTTGGTCAGCGGGACTCGCGGGCACGGACGTTCCTCTCCCGTCCATTCCCGAGAAGATTGCGTCGAGACGAAGGCCGTCAGATCTTGCCGCTCGCTGGTAAGGCCCGTTATTCAGGATATCGTACACGTTGGAACCCTCCAGGAAGTTTGGGTAGGACGGAGTGGAGCGATGAACAATGTCGCGTGGGATTTCATCCGCTCCGTACTCATGGAGGATAAAACAAGGGACTCGGGAGCGCAGGTACAACAGGACGCCACGTTCGTCCAGGCCATTTATCCATACTCCGATAAGGGCATCGTCGGCGACCGGCATGTCGAAGGCCCGGAGATCTTCCAAGCTCATGGTCGAAAAACGCCGCCTCTTCTCGACCCACAAGAGCCAAGCTTCCTTCTCGCGCAAGGCCCGCTGGATAGCTACGCCTCTATCGACCGCGTCTTCCCAGACGCGGGTGGCACTGAACTCACTCAATTGTTCGGAGTCAGGTTGTCGAGGTCGCGCGGCCCACGTCCCCGACCCTGCTACGAAGGAACCGGACAGAGCGCGGATTCGGGTATCGAGGTCGCGTGATAACGCGCTCAGCCGATCCCAGAACCCGGGCTTGAAGGATCCGTAACGCAAGTCGAGCGAGTTATACTCCCAGACCTCAGTAAGTGGGGTGAAGGCTGGGTACGTCGGGTCTTCGGCTTGGATCGGGAGGGGTCTTCTCATGAAGGGCCAGTGGCAGCGTTGTGGGTTAAGGTACTGCGGCGAGTAGAGGCAGTCGTGCCTCCCAGCGTGCCCATCGTACCGACGCTGTTCTCGTGCTGGCAGGGATTCGGGAAGGAAGTCGCTTCGCGCTTCTCCTGGTAAGAAGGGGTGTTGTTCTGAATTCGGGGACCATATCTCAAAGCGCCTCCCGTTGATACGCACGATGCGCGACGTAAGCCGGGGCAGGTGGCGGAGGTCGAAAGTCAATCCCGTTCTAAGGTCCGGAATTCCGGAGTATCCGGCTCCGCAGGCTAGTCGTCGATGACCGTAACGAGGCGAGGGCGTGTCTAGTCCGTCCATTAGGCTTGTGAGTCCAGCGGGCTCAGGTACGGAGTCACGAGAGGTGGTTTGAAGGCGAGGCAGCTAAACTATTTCCGAGCTGAGGTTGAGTATACGGTTTGGTGAGGAGAGTCCTCCTCGACCTTCGTAACCACGCGCTCACTCAAGGGAGGGTCGCGATGGGTACGAGCAGGACGGGGGCGGCGTGGACTGTAGTGGCTGCCCGGCTGGAGGCAGCGCAGTCGCGGAGTCGATGTGTTCCGAAGTGTAGGGGGAGTATTCCCGGTGGCTTTCGTACCGACGCGCTCACTCTGAAAGGATCGCGTTTCGACGAGGTAGCGTGAAGAATGAAGAAAGAAAATTGAAAATCCTTACTAAGCCTGTCGTGAGTTTTCCCGCGCACCGCCCCCGGTGATGCGTCCCGACCGCCGAAGGTAGGGACTGCTAAGTCAACTTGTGCAGTCGTAAATATTCACGCTTCAAGGCTGGCGCGTTTCTGAGGTCTCTCTCGGAAACCCAGGTGTCGTCCGCCGGACCGTAACCCTCCCAACGTACTCTGAACATGCGTTGATTTCCCTCTTTGCGAGGTTTAATCGTGTGCCCCAATATAGCTTCCACCACATATTCTTCCGACGCCGTCAGGTAATCACGGGTGTCGGGGAGCTTAGTGCGCTCGCTAGGATCCGCTGGGAGATGGTACTTGCGGAGATGCTCTAAGTTGAATACTGGGTGCATAGGGTATGAGTCCGGTAGCCGTAGGCGGTAAACCACGGGATTAATCTTCTCCAGCACCTCGAAGGGGCCGATGGTACGCTGAATTAGTTTCCTCCCCGTGCCCTGGACATCGACGAGCTCCAAAGAGTGCGGGTTGACCAGTACGAAGTCACCCTCCTCAATCTTTTCTACAGGGCGCCGTCCCTTGTTGTACGCTCGCGCCTGCCTTTCTTGCGCTAGCACGACTGCATCCCGCGCAGCCTTGCGATGACTCTCAATAGCGTCAATAAAATGTTCTCCCTTCTGGCTGGCCAGAAAAGGACGAGAAACCGGGTCATTAGGGGAGTCAAAGAGACCGGCCGCTCCTCTGGGGTTATAGCCGAGGAGCAGGAAATTAGGAGTATATCTGGTGGAGGAGTGCACATTAGAGTTATAAGCGAACGCTATCTGTCCCAGCCATTGTGCCCAAGAAGATCGGTCCGTAGCCACGTATGCTCGAAGCATCTGTTCAATAGTGGCGTTGAGGACCTCAGTCTGCCCATCCGTTTGGGGGTGATGAGCTGAGGACAACGCCATGACGCTGTGGTATTGGGCGACCACCAATCTCCAGAACGCCGTGGCCCATCGTTTATCCCTGTCCGCTATAATGCGCTCCGGCATCCCATACACGTTCACCACCCTATCCACGAAGAACTTGGCAAACCCTTCCTGTGACAGGTTGTTATGGGTGGGGATAATTAACGCGAACCTCGTCAGTTTGTCTACAATGACGAGTATCGCGGTGAATTTCTCGGTCCCCGAAGGTGGAAGTCCGGTGATGAGATCCAGTGAGACGGTAGCGAACGGCCTGGGGGGGACATGAGCCGGTCGGAGACCTCCCATTTTCTGACGATGGTCGGCCTTGATCTTCTGGCAGACGTCGCACGTCTTGGCGAAGTCTTCCGCGTCTTTGGTCATGGCCGTCCAGAAGAAGAGTTCTCTGAGCCTTGCTACAAATTTGAACGGCCCAGCGTGCGCGCTCTCGTGTGGGGACTCGTGGATCCACTTGAGGATAAAGCGTATTTTGGTGCGAGGTACGCACAGACGAGTCTTCCAATCCGCGTCGACAAAATAAAGCAGCCCATCCTTACCCTTCTGGAAGCGTGACGGCGTCAGCACCTTCTCTGGGTTCGGGATTTCCTCGACGTAGCGATCTCTGAAATAGGGATCCTCGAGGTATGCTTTCTGGAAGCTTTTCCTCACCGCATCCGACACGGATATTAAGAGATGGGATCGTTTGTTCCAATCCTCCTCGTCCTTGTCTGGACGAGTCCCAGCGGGGTACGTCCAATGGTCGTCCTGCGGGAAAGGGAGAGGGTCCGGTGCAGCGAACTTACCGCGCTCTCGGCCAGCCGGTGCAGCGATTTCCTCGTGCTCTCGGCTTGCTGGTGCAGCGGTCTCATCGCGCTCTCGGCTTATCGGTGCGCTGGCCTCATCGCGCTCTCGGCCCCCCGGTGCAGCGATATTATCGCGCTCTCGGGCGGTCGGTGCGGCGATCTCGTCGCGCTCACGATCCTCTTTCCTCGCCCTCGGCTGCGGGGCGTTCGCTAACCCCTTTTCCTTCTCCTCCGAATCTTCACGCTCTCGTTGTCTGCGGGTCCGGACTGGGAGGGCATATTTGTCTATTGCGTCCTCCCACCACCAAATCGCGAATGCAGCCTTCTTGGCAGGCGCGAACGCTCCTCGGTCCTCCAATCTCTGTGCCTCTTCCTGTCTGTCCTGGTCTGGAATTATCGTGCCCAGGTCGTCCCTGACCGGCGACTCATGCTGCGGCGTCCTTGGCAGCCTCGAGAGCGGGTCCACATTGGAGTGAACCCGCCCGGGCCTGTGAACAATTCGCAGACCCGGATAAGCGGCGAACACCGCCCCCCACGCCGCTAGTCGACGGTTCGCGTTCTCATAAACGCGCGCCCATTGCAACGCGGCGTGGTCCGTCACCAGGATGACTTGTTCCCCTTCGATGAACGGCTGGAAGCGTACTAGCGCCTCTTTCGCGCCCAGCGCTTCGCGCTCTGTGGCGCTGTAGTTCCGCTCTGCGGATTTCAGACTTCTACTCCAGTAAGCAATAACACGCTCGACGTGTACTGTTGTCTCGTCCAGCGTCGTCCCCCATACATCCTCTCTCTCCACCTCCTTCACCTCTTTCTCCAGCGTTGTGAATAGCTTCGGGACTCCCTTTCCAGCATCCCAGGCGGCCTGCAGCCTCTCATAAGCCCCCGTGCCCTTGAGATCCGCCACGAGTATCGGCTGGATTTGCTGCAGGCTCGACCCGATCGCGTAGTCTGACGCGTCGGTGTACAGCCTGTATGGGACGCCTTGTATCGGGTGCCCCAGGATCGGCGCGGCGGTCAGCGCGTCCTTGGCTTGGAGGAACGCTATTTCCTGGTCAGCGCACCACTCCCACTTCGCGCCCTTGGCGAGCAATGAAAAGAGCGGTTTCGCGATGAACGCGTAGTAAGGGATATAATTGGCGAAGTAGTTGACCATGCCCAGGAATTTTTGTAGCTCCTGAACAGTCGTAGGTCGATCCAGCTCCTGTATGGCAGCCACCTTTTCTTTATGCGTAGACAAGCCAAGTCTCGAAACCTTCTGTCCCAATAATAAGATGGACGAGTACCCGATGAAACACTTCTTCGGTTCGAGAGTGATCCCTGCGGCAGCTATGGCTCCCAGTACTCGGTTAAGGTGCACCAAGTGCTCTTCCCACGTCCTCGAGAAGACTACTATGTCGTCTATATATACGAGGGTGAATATCCACAGGTAGGGAGCCAAAACGCCTTGCATGATCCTTTGGAATATCGATGGCCCGTTGCGGAGCCCGAAGGGCATCCGTTTAAATTGCCATAGGCCTCGATGGGAACGAAACACTGTCTTTTCCTTCGCATCGTCGTCCATTTCCACCTGATTAAATCCCGCGAGTGCGTCAAACGAGGACAGCACTTGAGCACCCGACAGGGCCTGAATAATGTCGGATTGTCGTGGTATCGGGAACTCATCCGCGATGGTTTGGGCATTGAGCTTACGATAGTCTACCGCAAGTCTTGCCTTCCCGTTACGAAAAACGACCACGCACGGAGCTCCCCACGGGCTCGAAGACTCTTCAATCACATCCCGCTCGAACCAGAGGTCCATTTGCTTGTCTATGACCTCTCTCTTCGCCGGGGAAGCTGAGTACATCGGCACAGAAATAGGTTGTGTACCCGGCTTCACGGGGATGGGCGCCTTTTCCTTGACGTGTCCGAGTCTTCCCCCGACTCCAAAGGCAGCTGCATTCCGGCGTAGGACATCGTCGAGCTGGGGTTGTATATGTGCCGGTACGTCGGGACCTAAGTTAACGAGCTTGGCGACGTCCTCTACCCCATCATGCCCTTCTCCAAGCTCGCTAGCCATCGCCGTCGTTTTGGGACCCGCTAAGTTCTCGCCATCAAGCTCATCGTCGGCGCTCGCGGGGTTCCTCGGCATCGCAGTCGGTGGGTCCTGCGCCCGCAAGGTCTCCCGGATCACTCGTGACATGGCTTCAGCGGAGGCCACGAACTTCTCCTTCTCTTCCTCCGTCCTAGGGGTGTCGGCATACTCGGCGGGCTTATGGAGCTTGCCAACGACGTCACCCGCTCGTATGTACCACGGTCTGGTACTAGGATTGGCTATTGGCAAGTAAGGTGCTGCCGTTTGAATTAGCGTAGTAGGGGCCGCCAGAACACTTGCGTCGTCTGTGCCTATCACCACTTTTTCCACCAGCCATTCGTCCAATCCATCGAAAGGTCCCGTTACTCGTACGTTATGTACGGTGCCTGCCTCCACGAGCACGTCCTGTGCCGCTAGTACGGGAGGGGCAGAGAGTTTGCCCTCCCTCATCCGTCGCGCATGGGAGCGTTGGTACGAAGTCTTCCGAATGTTCGGCATTAATCTCTTGAGCGTACGGGCCAAACAGGCTCGACGTATGTTGAATCCGAGCTTGAGTGAGTGCGTCGCGGAGGCTGGGATAATGTGCCTCGAACGGCCCACTTTAACCTCGCAGCGACCCGTAGCCCAGTGATTAACTCCCAACTCGTACGCCGAATGGAAGTCTTCACCCAATAGTAGCGGTACCTTCATATTGCGGACGACGTACGCCTCTAGCTCGAAACACACCACCTCCCCATCCTCCGTGATCATGTATAGCGGCGCTTTAATGTACCCGAGTACCTTAGCTTCACCGGTCAAGTGGTACAAGCTCATTCTCATCCCTTGCTTCGGTTTGGGTAGCCCGGGGATGGAAGCCCAGAAGTCTTCCAACATCAAGGTGAGATCTGCGCCGGTATCCAATCTGCCCGTAACCTCCTGGTGCTCCAGAGAACCGACCTTGCATTTTACGTGCAAGGCTCGGGACCCGAGTGAACCCAGGCCGTCAGGGAGTTGCCTCACTTTACGCGCTTCGTATATGGGGAGGCCGTCCTCGGTGTGGGAGGTCTTTAGCTCGACGAACTGCACGCTTTTTCGGGATCTCTTCCGGTCCACACGCCTCGGGACGAGTAGGGGATCATCACGCTCCACGGCTTTCCCCTTATCCCGCCCGTGCGAGCTTTGCTTTGTGAATCGTTCCCGTCGGCGTGCATTCCGATGAGCTCCCTCGTTCACGACGTGAGCCGCCTTGGCTTCCTGATCCATCGCCCTCACTGCGAAGACTTGTCTGACATCTGGGTTCTCAGGCGATTCACGCGAATAAGCGGGCGAAGGAATTCTAGATTCAACGATCATGGCTAAGTACGTTTTGTCCTCTGCCTCTTCCTCCGAAGGTTCCCAGTCCACGAAGATCATGTGCGCCTCCCTCAGCATGGTCCATTTCCCGTACAACGCGCACTCCCGCGCGATGTGGAGGGGGCTGGTGCAGATGAAGCATTCGCCTTTTGGAGGATTCGGGCTGACTACGGAATCATCGCGCTTGAACTCAAAGCCGTTCATCGTCTTGCCCTTGGGCCAGAACACCTTGCCTTTCCCTCCTGAGCTGGGGGTACCGCGTTCTCGTCGACGGTCGGCCGCTAGCGCCGTTTTGTGTTCTGATCCCTCTTCGTCCTCCCCCGGCTCGCTCGCCTCTTCCGACTCGAACTTGTCGGCGGCGTGCGCGCGGCGGGGAAATCCTCGGCGCGGATTCGCGGTAGACGCGCTTCCCTGCGCCATGAAGGTGGTAACCCGCTTCGCGAGAAGCCAGTCGGCGATCAGACTGTCTGAACAGCGTTGCGAGTACGTGAGCAAGGAGTCAATGTCCGGGCAGTTCCGCTTGTTGACGTCTCTGTTCCAAGCTAAGGGTTGAGTGCGGAGAATACGAGAGACGGCTTGCGGGCCGTCCGCCGCGTCGTCGAATATGAAGGAATGGTACTGAGCTCTCCGCTGGAAGAAGTCGATAGGGGCTTCCGAATCGTGTCCTGGCTGACGGAAGAACATTTCTTCAAACTCCTTCTTATGATCTAGCAGCCATTTGGGGGTAAGGAACTGGCGGCGTATGGCGTCGAGCAGATGGTCCCAATCGCGGGAATAGTCCTGCATACGGGCCGTGGGGAGCATAGTCCACCAACGCAGGGCGCGATCCGTAAATTTCGCCGGTGCCATCTGGGCTATATCTTCTTGCATGCGCGGGCTCAGGATAGCTAGCCCCGCCATCGAGATAACGTATTGAATGAGGGAGCCGTCCTTGCCATCCCAAGATGGCACCACCGATACGTTGAGCTTCGGGTTCAGCTGCCAGCGATCGGTGGCGCTCGCGGGGTATCCCGGTACGCCATGGTATCCGCCGCTGCCTCCGCCTCCGCCACCACCACCGCTGCCGCCACCTTCGCCTCCGCCGCCTCCACCACTACCACCGCCGCCTCCTCCGCCTCCGCCATCAGGCCCTTGGCCGCCACCGCCACCCCCTCCTCCACCGTCTCTGGCATGCGGGAGCCATCCGGGTGGTAAGGGTGGTGTCCCGTCAGGGTCGCCGGTAGGTTCACGGTTATTCTTGGGAGGATCTCCTGAAGGGACGGGGGTCTGATTCGTCGCTGACGCCGAACGATACTGGTAGCTCGTCCAGGAATAGTCATGAGGGGGCAGCGGGGGCGCACCCGCGTCCAGGGGAGCAGTTCCCTGCGAAGTAGGCCTCTCGTTGAGATTGTCCTTCAATTCCCGTATCACCGATGGCCCCCCACGTCTGGACGTCGAACTGAGCGTATCCCGAATAGGACCTTGGCCGGGCAGCGAGTTGACGACGGAGATTCGTACAGGCGAACCCGGGGCAAACCTTACACCGGGCGTCGCGACGTTACGGATAGGTGCGTTTTCCTCGGCAGCGTGAGTTCCTTCTCCCGAAGGCGGGAGGTTTTCTTGGATGGTAGGGATAGAAGAGCGCGGTTTGTAGTATTTCGCTCGGGGTTTCTCTCCCAATTGCTGTACCATCCGAGCTCTAGCTACTTCGTCAATGATAGTAGCTCGGGCGGCGTAGTCCTTTCTCAGGAGAAGGCGTGCTAGCTCTTTCCCCGACGGCTGCGTCCCGAACTCTCTTCGCACTTCCGATATGGTGGAATCCGCTGACTCGATTTCGTCCCCTGGATAATCCGGCATCAGCGTGCACTTAATAGCGGACAGGTATCGCAGGATGTGGTGATTGCCCCCGTCCAGACGCTTCTGAAGGGAGGTGAGAGCGAAGCGTAACTCCGTCTGGTCGGCGGAGCATTCCAGCATGTACAGGAATCCATAATGAGGGTCTAGTTTGAAGCTGGTGGCGGGGTCCTTTCGTCGGAAAATGGTGAGAGCTTCCAGAATTTGTTGTATGGCTACGACCGCGTGGGCTACACGAGAGAGGTGGTCGAGGGCGAGGCTGAAATATTGTCGAGGGGTACCTTCCTCCATACGCCTCAACGGAACGGTAGCGGCGTCGTACGCCACGACCTCCTCGATTACTTGTCCCAAATGACTCCATTTGAACAAGCGATGCTCCCCGTCGTAGCGTATAATCGCATCGCGTAGCGCGGTCGTTGACGCCGGATCCCAGTGTGGGATCTCGCCTCCTATAGCACCGAATTCTACTAAGGGGTCGTCGTCGGTTTGAGGGTCGTAGTCATGATACCTCTCGACGGCATTCATTAGCGGCTCCTTGAAGAGGTCTATGGATTTCCCTGCGCCAAGGAAGAAGCGCTCGGGTTCGTACGTGCCGAGACCCTTCCTTCGCGCATGCAGCGCAGAGGAGATGCTGTCGCTCTCCTGGCCTCCTTCTTCCTGATCCGATGCCACCAGGCTGTTGGTCGTGAGGTCCGACTCCTCCGACAATTCTCCCGACGAAGGGGGCAAAGGCGTAGAGGTCGGGGAGCTGAGCGCGCTCACATCCGGACGGCGCGCTTCCCGCGCGCTCACATCAGGACGGTGCGCGTTTCGCGCGCTCTCGTCTAGATGGTGCGCTGCTTGAGCGCTCGCGTCCGGTCGGGTCGCGCTCTGAGGCATGGGCGACATCAGCGCTGTCAGAGCGGGGCTGAGCCTACCCTCCGTGCTACGGAGAGGTGGATGTCCACGGGCGCCCGCTTCCTGCATGTGCGATGGCAAGGATGGCCTCACGGGGAGCGGGGGCAACCGGGACTCGATAGTCCCGAATGGAGCGGGTGGAGCTGCCGGCGCGTGTACATCCCGCGCCCTCGAGGCCGCGGTAGGTGTAGAGAGACTCCCTGTTAACTTGCGCGGCGTCTTGGCAGGGGTGCCGACACTCGTGGTTCTGGGCGCGGTCTTAGAGCTCTGAGATCTCACCGATGCTGGGCCTCGGACCGACCCTACGGGGGACGGTGCGCTCTTTTTAGTAGGCGCGCTCGTCCCCGTAGTCTGACTCTTGGGCAAGGTCGACCCCGTTTCCGAGGGCGGTGCCGAGTGATTCGAAGGGGCTGTTTGCTTCCGCGTCGACGCCGCTCGGTCGATGACGGGGTTGGGATTGCGGCGATCGATGACGGGGTCGCGCTTTTTCGCTAGAATTTCTGCCTGCTCCATGGCGGTCAGGAGGAAGGCACGAAGAAGGGGGTCGTTGGAAGCGTCCCTTTTCAAGGGGTGTTCGCTCTTCGGCTCCGCCATTCCCCTTGCACTATCGCTTATGGCTGAAACTCTTGTGGAGTACGGGTCGCTAGCAGCGCTCTCGTACTTGGTTAGCGTTGGCGGACCGTCTCCCACGTCACCACGGTTCGCCCGAAGGCGCTCTCATGGATCCGCGTTGACTTCGTCGGGCGTCGAGGAGGGAGTGGTGCGTGGAGGTTGTTGATGGTTTGTGGCACTGCCACTCAATTGATCGGGCCGTAAGTCCCGGATCAGCATCCATTCCACAAGTCAGTGTGAGCTGGCGCAGGACACGCCAGCGTGCTCCGGGTCGCCACCAAGGCTGCTCGCCCCCCAGGGTTGAGCGCCAGCGGCTCTCGGTTCGCGAATCCATGACGTCTACGTCGTGTATTCGCGCTCGCGAGGTGCGGGACGAAGCGGTACAGGCGCACGCGCCCTCCAGGCTTCGCTCCGCTCTCTCCATTCCCGGTAAACCCCGCCCCTCGCGGTGGGCTCCATTGTGATGCGGGTCCAAAGGGGGAGTTTACCGTATTGGAGATTCCGTGAATAGGTGCGCGAGAGCGCTCTCTATTCACAGATGAACCAGATGGACGAGTGCCGTGGACTTCAGCGCTCGTCGCCGTTGTATCCCATCGGCGAGGGGACTTGTGACCCTAGCCAGGGACCCCTGCAACACCGGGGTCATGGAGCAGTTATACGCGTGCTCAGGCATGCAGGGGGGCGGTAGGGAAGTTCCCTCGTAGGGATCTCGGTCTCACGACATGGTAGTAGTGTGCAAGGTAAGATAGATTATGTAAGTACGCGAACAATATACAACGTAATCCGTACTATAGACAAACATATAATAAACTATGTAAGTGGCCACTGGCCGTGTATCCGCGAGTAAAATATACATCGTCACACCGGCTGTATGGGCTCCCGATATGGGCAGGGAGATAGCAGGCTTCGACACCGAACGCTCCAGCACGGAACTCATGGCACATGTCAACGCGCTCATGATGGCATTCTCAGACTACTCACCCCGAGACTGGTCCCAGCTCGCACCGCGCACAACTTACCCACGCACAACAGCCGGTGCGCCGACTCCACAGCAACGCCTACCCGCCATGCAGTACCAAACCCTACCGCGCCAAAACCTAGCACCACCGTACGGCCCAGCGACACCGCAGCGAGTGCCACCGCCTCACATGCCACAGATGCAGCAGACCCCAGGCAACTGGCAAGGCGCCAACCCCTTCATGGCAGCACCGGGACAGCCGAGCAACGCAGCAGCGACGCCGTTTATGCAGAGGCTCATGCAGACACCGGGCAGCCCTTCTGCGGGACGCGGGGGGAGAAGCTCATTGGGCGGTGACCCCGTCAAGGACCTCGCACTCGCGAAACGCACGGTCGCGAATCCACGCACATACCCAGCAACAACGGCAGGGATGCAGCAGTTCCAAACAGACCTAGCCACGTGGGACGCAAAACACGCAGGGCCAAATGCACCAGCACCAGACTACGCAACATACCCACTCACCCCTGGTACGACGGCCGCGGGCTCGAAGGAATGTTGGACATGCGGGCTTGTCACGGACCCGCCCCATTTCGGAGTAAACAAGTGTCGGGCGACAGGTGCCGTTCAGGTCTCAGTATGCGAGTCAAACATACGCACGCTGATTGGCAACGCACTCTATCCACCGGGCGCGCGCACTCCAAGCCGCTTCCAGTCGGGGGTATCGCAGATCGACGCCGACGAGATGGGAGGGTACAACGCCCTGGGGATGTTTGACATACACCAGATGCTGTTCAAAGACCAGGAAGGTCCGGACTTGGGAAATGCGGAGGGACACGCCTAAATCTGGGTGGCGCAGTCCCTATTCAGAAAACCCCAGATGACAAGGGTCGGAACTCCACGACCGGCTGGGACGTTACTAGCGTACACCAAAATGTATTAACCTCACCGAATACACACTGTGTTCTCCAGTACGGAACGTCCCTACCCTCATCCATCTTCACCATCCAAGATGACGAAGGGCCACGTACAGTGCCATTCTTGCAACGCATACAGCTGCTAGGACCGAGTGGGGCAGTCATGCGAGCTACCGGGCAAGTAGATGACGGTGCTATGAAAAACTGCATTTCAAAAAGGCGATGGGAAGAGTACGAACAATGTCTCTCACCATTAGTACCAAGCAATACCAGGATCCAGGTAGCGAGCGGACAGCGGATAACACCGATGGGACGTTGGTGGGGAGATGTGCAAGTGGGCGGAGTGAGGGTGCAGGCGTGGTTTGAGGTGTTCGACTGTGCAGACGTGTTCAACGTAATTTTAGGCAAGCCGTGGCTCCACACAGTACGCGGAATGCACGATTACGGCACAGATAAAATCCGCATCCAAACAGAGGACAGCGAGGCAGTCATAGCCAACGAGGAGCCAGTGATTGCGGAGGAAGGCCCAGAGACGGAAGAGGAAACGCGGAGGAGGGTATGGAACGAGAACGAGGTGGCGCGGCTAGCGAGGAAGACGGCAAAGGAACGAGACCGGAAATGGGCGCAACTGGAACGAAGAGCAGAACAACCACTGCCGTTCCCAGGGATGGGACAAATACAGTCAGATTGGGTGGCACACACACCAAAGGTACCACGACCGTATGTTGCACCCAAATCCACCCTAGTCGCGATGGTGGAGGTGGTGGAGAAAACTGGGCGAGAGACCGAACCGGAACAGCAGCTGGAAGACGAATGGGAACGCGTCAACATGCTGCGGGTGCTTGAAGGGCCATGGGCAGAGACAAGATTTGCGGAGTATCTAGTTGTCGTAGCCGGCGACGACTCCGATGAGGTGGCAAGCGAAGAGAAGCAGATGAAGGAAGCGCGGGAAGCACGGGAACCTACAACCTGGACTCGGGACCCGATTTCTCCGCGGAAACAACGCACAATGGAACGAAGACGTTGGGCCGAGGCAATGCAAGACGCGATGCTGGTAAACCAAATCACAAGCCATTGGCAACGGGCGCCAGCCGATGACAACAACGCGAAGACGCGCCGCAAGGCAGAGACAACGCGCTACTCCGAACTGTACACCATGCGACAACAAGCGAAAATTCTGGCGCAATTCCTGGGCACAAACCTCAAAGGCGACTCCAAGGAACAAATACAAGCACGTGTCACCTCGGAAATCCGAATTCGTAGACTCCAGGCAAAGTTAGACGAGATGCGAACAATGGCGTACCCAGGAACCAACACAAACTCAGACCCGAATATGCACCCCGGCAAGACAGCAGTCAATGCGATCGGCGAAGTCACCACGGACAAATTCAAGATAGACCGGGGCACAAACACGTCGGCACGCGCAGTCGATCCATTCGGAGAACAGCATGTGCAGGAAATTTTGAGCAAGATCCAAATCGGCACGGACTTGACGGATGACCAAAAGACGAAGGTTGTAGAACTCATCCGAGAGTATGCTGACATTTTCGCGCTTTCTATGTCAGAAGTCTTTTTCGTAGATTGGTGGAAACACCACCTCAATATCGACCCCGAGGCAAAATTTCCAAAGCGTATATCCCAACGGCCACTCACGGAGAAGCAGAAGGACTGGTTCTACGAGATTCTAGACGAAATGGAGGAATCGCACGTCATCCAACGGGTACCAGGCGAGTTTCTCAAGTGCCTGAACAGTACAAATCTGGCACCGAAGGAAGCGGGACAAACAGGTATAACACGGGTTGAAGTCCTACGCAAAGTCAATGCAGAATGCATCAAGAACGGATTACCACCATTCTGAGAGGAAGCCATGGAGCCAGGCGAGACAAACGAAGCTTTGCTTGACGCCGTGGAGGGAGCGCCGGGACCTGCGCAGAAGAAAACCAAGTGGCACGTCTGCCATGCGTTCACAACAGTCAACAAAGCGATGCAGATACCACCATTCCCATACGGAGACCTCAAGGCCAAACACGAGTTTGCGGCGGGCCACAGGTGGGCGAGCGTTATCGACTTCGCTGCGGGCTACTACGCCATCCCGTTAGACGATGAGTCAGTACCGTACACGGCGTTCTACGTGGAGGGCCGCGGCTATTTTGTGTACCTGTGCATGCCCTTCGGCCTAACTGGCGCGCCATCCACGTTTTGCGAAATGGTCGCCGTCGCACTCGACGACATGATCGGCAGGGAGTTAGTGGCATGGATGGACGATATCTGCATGCCCGGGGATGTCTTCGAAACGAAGATGGGGAATCTAGCTAAGTTTTTCAAACGCTGCCGGGACCGCAAGCTCTCACTCTCCCCCTCGAAGACCAAGCTGTTCTTCACGGACGTACTGTTTGCGGGTGCGATGGTGGGACCGAACAGCTTAAAACCCAACCTCGACAAAGTGGGTGCACTGGTCAACTGGCCTGTACCAGAGACGGTTTCCGACCTCATGGGTTTTCTGGGCTTAACCAATTTCTTCCGACGTCTCATTGCAAACTATGCCCGGATCGCAGCACCGCTGACAGACCTGACAAGGAACATCGAGGTCCAACCCGCAAGTCCAAACTGGCGAGCCCGGAAGGGTGCGTACAAGCGCGCACTTAAAACAACCTCCATAAAAGGGAAGTGGGGCCCCGAGCAACAGAAGGCCTTCATTACGCTCAAATGCCTACTGTCACAGGAACCACTCCTTAAGGCACCACAGTATGACGGCCGGATCTTCAGGATAACAACGGACGGCTCCGCAGAAGGCTTTGCTGGATTTCTGGCCCAGCAATTCCCGCACATTGGGAAGGACGGCAAGGAGGTCCTACGTTGGCACCCGGTGGCTTACTGCTCCAAACGAATGTCTACAAGCGAAGCTAAGTATGAACCGTTCTTGCTAGAATTTGCGGCGCTAAAGTATTGTTTGGACGAATTTAAGTCATACACGTACGGGTCAGCAATCGAGATCGAAACGGACTGCCAGGCCCTGTGCGACTGCCTACTTAAGGAACGCATGAGCACGCACCACAGCCGCTGGAAAGAATCAATCTTAGCCCGGAATATCTTGGACATTCGACACCGACCTGGAGTAGAGAACCCAGTTGCAGACGGGTTGAGCTGCATGTGGACCGAACGCAAGAGAACACCCGCGGATGGCTCAGACTGGTCTGTGCTTGCGGACTGAGATGCGACGACGGGAATTGTGAGGGATATGTTTGGAATTGAGAGCGAACCACCGGAACCCGGGGAGGATTTCCGCCATCCCCTCCAGATCGAGTTCGCTGATGATATCTTCTTCTCACCCATCATAGATCACCTTCTGGAGCCATCCGGTGCAACTAGCATATCGGAGCGACGACGTGCAGCACATCGTGCGAAGGGGTTCATGATCAACAACGGAAAGCTCTGGCACGTAGCAGATACCACAGCGAGACGAGTGGCACGAACGCGCTGTGTTCCAACGGCGAAGGGCTTTCCGATAGCCATGCAGACCCACACGAAGAACGGCCATCTCGGAGCTGATAGCACCAAGCTCAAGATATCAGATGAGTACTTTTGGCCGGGCATGGACACTGACTGTCGTCTGGTAGTGCTTGAGTGTCCCAAGTGCAAAAGCTTTGGCGTGCCAATCATCAACTCCCTGCTCCAACCGATCCGCCGCACCCGTCCGTTTGCTCTGATAGTAGGAGACTATCTCTCGCTACCACTCGGAAAGGGATCGTACAAGAACGTCAGCCTATATGTTGATGTCTTCTCGCACTTTGTGTGGGTTTCACGGCTGAAGGTGGCTGGGTCGGCGAAAACGACAGTGGTCTCCCTGGGACACATCTTTCAGAATTTTGCGGCACCCGACATGTTCATGGCGGACGGTGGGAAAAATTTCCACAACAAAGAGGTCACCGGATTCTGCGAAGCACACGGCGTGAAGCACATCACAACACCATCTCACTCACCATGGGCCAACGGGCTGATCGAGGGAAGTAATAAGATTCTCCTTCAGATACTGAGACGCCTGTGTGCCCCAGACCATGACACTGACAACGGAGACGTTAACCCGGAAGACATTCCCGAGAACTGGCCGACACACCTCGACGAAGCAATACGTCAGATGAATGATAGAGTTCTCATACACCTCAATGCCACTCCTAGGGAGCTCCTTTTCGAACCTTGCTTTAGACCGGACGACACCAACCCGGAGAAGCTGGGGCCCACATTGCCGACAGACGCGGACATACACTTCGCGTTGGCAGACAGCTTACGATGGAACGCACACCTCCTGTCGCTCCAACAAGCAGAACGGCAGAAGGATAGCTTCGACACGAACACGAAGATCGTGGAATTCCAGAGCGGCGACATTGTACAATGGTATAACTCGGAGGCGGACGGGAACCACAAGTCCGTGAACAAAATCGCACCACGGTGGTCTGCCCCAGCTCAGATACATGCACGCTTCCTTAACTCTTTTTCCCTTTGTGACTTAAAAGGCGTCCCACTGAAAAACCTTTCCCATATTCATTCCCGCAGGCTACGACACTACATCCCCCTAAGGGACACGGCTCTAGACCTATTACATCTCCGCGACACGGGCGAAACACACCCATCCCCCGAAGACGTCGAGATCGCGGAGGCAGAAGAGCGCATGGCAGACATCCTATCCGTGCTGGTGGAATCACGCCCACTCCCTAAACCCACTGGCCCATGCAGTGGGAGTCCGCTGGGTGAGTAGAGCGGCGACCTGCCCGACTCACGCGTAGCAGTTCAATCGACTGGCGTGTAGAAGGAGGGCGGTACGACGTCCGGGGCGGACGCCGCTTGGTGGGGGGCACCTGTGGTTGGTGCGAGACACCAGCCAGAGAGAATGTATTAGTTGTTTGTAGTAGTTTGTCATCACCATCACCTTTGTCCGCACTCGCAAGTGCTTTTCCGAGCTCAGCGTAGTTTCCTTGCCCAGTGTGATGCGGGTCTCGTAGGCTTCTTGTTGCTGAAGAGGGACCCGCGAGTGCGCAGTCCACGGACGCAGCGCTCGCGAGGTAAGAGGTCGGGAGCCGCCGACTCGGGCGCTCCCACCACCGTTGTGACCCATCGACCAGGGGGTGTGTGACCCACACCTGGGACATCTGCAGCACCGATGTCGTGGAGCAGTTATACGCATGCTCGGGCATCGAGGGCTGCTGTAGGGTGTTCCCGGTGTCGGTCTTCAGTCTTCGTACATCGTGGTTAGAAGCAAAGATAAAAGATTTATTACGTAAAATGCTAGTACGTAATTATACAACGAAATATCTACACGTAAGGAATATAAGTGAAATACAGTGCGCTCGTTGTGTCCAAGTATGCTACCTCGTCACAGAGCCCCCCATGCGACAGCGTACGTTCATATTGTCCGGCGTTATGGATCCATGTCCTCCTCGGCGTAGTCCTGCTCCCAGTCCATGGCATCCCCGATCTCCCCGTCCTCCAGATCCTCCACGGGCACTCTCGAGCTGGTAGCCACCGGTTGGACGTCTTCCATCGTCCCAGGCTGCTCGGAAGAAGACGGCGTCTCTTGTTCTTGCGCGTCCGAGCTTGCCTCGAAGGGGACGAGGGAGATCTCCATCGTAACTACAGTTCCCGCCGCTGGCAGTGTAGAAGCTCTGCTAGCGGCCTCGCGGGCCTCCCGCGCTGCCTTTGCCTTCTTCTTCCTCTGCTCCCCCTTCCCGGAGCGGACGCCTCGCGTCTTCCGCTTTTTCGGCTCAAGCTCGTCTTCTAGCGGCGTGTCACCGCCCAAGTCCTCGTAGCCGCGCTTCTGACTGCGCGGCGGGGAGCTCAGGCGATTCCGAAGGGGAGGGGCTCCTATCTGAGCAGATAGCAGCGGGTCGGTTAACCTTCCTGCCAGCGGCACGGGAGGGTTGGCGATACGGTCCAACAAGGGTACCCGTGGTGGCACGCTGGCGTCAGTTAACCGCGCAGTTAGAGGGAGCCTCATGGCTCGGGGCTCGGTTGGCGGTTGGCGATGCGGTGGCGAGGCAGCTCGTGGGCGTTGGGGTGGTGGCGATGGTGACGGCCGCACGGATACTGGTGGCGGCGGCGTCGGTGATGGCGAGGGCGGAAGGGGCGTCATAGTCAGATGAGACATTCCCGCCGATGGCACCATCACGTCCGGAGGCGGTGACGGGGAAGGCGAGTATGGTTCCAGGAGGGAGCGAGGGATTCTCACAGTCGCCAGGAAGGACTCCAGGACTTCGAGATCCACGGTGATGAGGTCGGAGGGCGGGCTGCGGCGGTCGGGAGAGGCAGGATGTGGCGGCGCGCACAGAATGGCAGCGCTAATCGGTCCACCCAAAACGTCTGGCGGTCCTGGCCCGAACGCCCCCGGCATGTACGGGGGAGGTGGTCCCGCATCGGCAGCTCCATCTTCCTCCACCTCCGGAGTCCATACATCCGCTGTATACCCTGTCGCCTCGTCGAACTCCTCGTTCGCTCGGTATTCCACACGGAGGTCTGACCCCAACGAGCGTAGCCCCCCGAACGCGCGCTGTCCTGCGGACGCGTCATCCATTCTCAGCCACATTAGCCTACGAGCGTGGATGATGGCTAGCGGACGTACGCCGCTACGGGATAACGCGTCCCGAGCCAGCGCATGAAACCCGATGGCACCGAGATTCTCGTCCAGTCCCTCCACTACGACCACGTTCGTGACTGCAGGAGCGGGCGTGACGTCGTCGAGGTCCATCCCCTGGTCCGAGTCATCCTCGTCGCTCGTGTCGGCCTTGTCCTTCCCCTTCCCCTTTCCCTTCCCCGAATCCTTGCCTTTCTTTGGCGAAGGTCCGCACCCGGGCGCCCATGCAGCCTCGCGGGCGGAGGGGTGACTGCACGCTTGCCTGCGTCCCCTCGAGCAGGGGCCGCCGTCCTGTACATCCAGCGGGACGCGCGCTGTGGCTTCGCAATCTCCCCATCCATGATGAAGAAAGGGTACCGGGGGACGGGGGCTCCGAATGCCGCATCGTCGAGGACTCCTTCTTCCGGTGTATAGCGCCCGAAGTGCAGGCGTCGCCCGTTCTCACGGTCGTACCAAGTCGAGGAGGCCGACACCTTCACTTTGGCGCCGCGGTACATCCACGCCGGCTCGTCATTGTACTCGTCGAGCTCGTAGCGGCCCCCGCTACTCCTTCCCGCAGCCTTAGCGATAGGTGGAGGAACTATCCACTCCACTCGGGACTTATCTACCTGCCTGCGTAGAAGGCCAGGCGCTAAGTACTTATTTTTCTCTGCATCCGGAGCGGGCGGTACGTAGGGCGGAGGGGCCTGACGCGGCGAGTCCGAGCGCTCCGGGAAGGCTTCTGAATGAGTAGGTGGCGGTGGCGAAGCTAGCCGGGGCGGGGAAGACGGCGGAGAAGACGGAGCCGCTTGAGGAACGTAGGGCGCTACCCACGTCGAAGCTGGCGAGGGCGAACACCGAGTCGGTTCGCTATCGCTAGCGACGTAACGGTCGCTACCCATCGGCACCATCCGAGCGGGAGAAGGGGGCAGCTCCGGGGCGTCAAGCATTGAGCAGTATAGGGACGCGGATCGCGCAGCGTTGGACTGTCGGGAAGGACGAGCTTCCAACGCGCGGCCATCCTGTCCAAGGAAGGGAGCTTCGAGCGCGCGAGGCTCCTCCCGCGCGCTGACTTCATAAGTGCCGAGGTGGACGAGCCCGGGAACCTCCGTGCCGTCCGCGAAGTTGAGGAAGGTGGTCGGCCATGGCGTGATCGCGGTCGACGCGCTTTCTCCACGAGGAAACTCGTGAATTACGAAACAAGGCACTCTTGTCAACAAATAGAGGAGGTAGACTCCTTCAGAAGCACCGTTGATCCATGTTCCTATGAATTGGTCGTCCGCAATGGGCGCGTCCCTAGCGCCCCGCTTCAGCGCGGGTAATCCCCAGTGGCGCATCGGTCTCCGCGCCCTTTCCATGGCGATCCAGCCCTCCTTCTCCCTCAGTCCTCGCTGTAAGGCTACTCCTGAATCGAGAGCGTCGCTCCATACCTCTACTCTCCTTAGGCTCCGGACGCGGTTCTCAGTAGCGTACGCGGGTCGGTCGTTCCAAACCCGAGGCTCGCTGGCCAAGCGCAGCTGCTCCATCTCTCGATCCAAGCGGCGCAGCAAGGCCTCCAAGCGATCTAGGAAGGCTGGGAGCAGTCGACCGTGAGTGAGGCGGTCCGGTCTGCACGTCCAAACGTCCAGGAGGGGACGGTAAGCGTCGTACGCGTAATCTTCGGTTGTAACTTGAGAGGGACGTCGCATATACGCCCAATGCGCACGCCCGGGATGGAAGTATTGTGGGACGTACAGACAATCGAATTTGCCCGTGTGCCCGTCAAAACACCTTTGAGTGGGGTCCTCGTGGAGACTCTGCGTCTCGTCCTCTCGGCGCTCGCCCGGAAAAAAGGGCAGCTGCCTCGAGTTCGGCGACCAGAGCTCGAAAAGTCGGTTTCCCCACCTCACTAAACGCCCCGATAACGCAGGTAAGGCCCACATGTCGAACGCTAGGGCGCTGTAGACCAACGGCTCGTCATCGTAGCCAGCAGCGCTCGAGGTCCTAGCGGATCCGTGGCGCGCTCGGCTACCTTGTCTGGTGTTGCGGCTAGTCGACATGAGGGCGGTGACGGTGGTGGTAGAGTAGTACGTGGACTTAGAAAGTAAAAGAGAAAAATGTTGAATGACCTGACTCAGCGCGTGATGTTCCCACACGCAGCCACTGATGGCGGCTGAAATCGGTCCGCCGGGCCGAACGATGTCATGAGCTTGCAATCCCCAAGTCCTGACGCCCGAAGAATATTAGCTACGGAGTCAGCGTGTCCTCCCAGAATTAACCAGTCCACGTCTGCCTCGTCACAGCGATGCGCGTCTTCCGAGGGCGTTCACCCCCGTCCGCGTTCCTCGCTGCCCAATCGACGGCTCGCGCTTCTTCCAAGATTTCGCCTTGTCAGCCACGAACGTCCCAGGAGCGCGTCTTCCAGGAAGGTTCCTGTCAGCTACCCGTATCCCCGGCAGCGCTTCTTCCCAAGTTACGAGCTCGGTCTGCGTCTGCTACCTGACTTTCTCGAGCAACGCTTCTTCAGAGTTCCGAAGGCGCGCGTAGAGGAAGGCGACGAGCACGCTCGTTCCCTAAGTCAGTTTGTGCAGCCTCAAGTATTCTCGCTTGATGGCTGGCGCGTTGCGGAGATCTCGCTCCGAAACCCAAGTATCGTCGGCTGGGCCGTAGCCTTCCCAACGCACTCGGAACATACGCTGGTTGCCGTTCTTCCGAGGCATGATCGTGTGGCCGATAATGGCTTCGACGACGTACTCCTCGGAGGCGTTCAGGTAGTCGCGCGTCTCGGGCAGAACCGTCCTCTCTCCTAGTTCCTCGTCCGAGACATGGTACTTCCGCAGGTGTTCCAGGTTGAAGACGGGGTGCATGGGGTACGTATCCGGTAGGCGTAGGCGGTAGACCACTGGGTTGATCTTCTCCATGACCTCGAAGGGACCTATCGTGCGCTGAATAAGCTTGCGACCCGTACCCTTCACGTCCACCAATTCCAAGGAGTGGGGGTTGACCAGAACGTAATCCCCTTCCTCAATGCTTTCCACAGGTCGCCTGCCCTTATTGTAAGCACGAGCCTGTCTTTCCTGCGCCAGCACGACAGCGTCTCGCGCTGCTTGACGATGAGACTCCAGCGCCTCGATGAAATCCTCACCCTTCTGGCTAGGCAAGAACGGGCGCGCCACTGGATCACCAGACGGCACCATCAACCCCGCAGCCCCTCGAGGACTGTATCCAAATAGCAGGAAGTTCGGGGTGTAACCCGTCGATGAGTGCACGTTGGAATTGTAGGCGAAGGCTATTTGGCTCAGCCAATTCGCCCAGGATGAGCGATCTGCAGCGACATAAGCGCGCAACATCTGCTCGATGGTAGCGTTAAGGATCTCCGTCTGCCCGTCCGTCTGGGGATGATGGGCCGATGACAGAGCCAGCACGCTACCGTAATTGGTGACGACCGAGCGCCAGAATGCGGTCGACCAGTGTTTGTCGCGATCCGAGATTATACGCTCCGGCATGCCGAATATGTTAACGACTCGGTCGACAAAGAATTTGGCGAACCCTTCTTGTGAAAGGTTGTTGTGGGTCGGGATTATGACGGCAAAGCGAGACAGTTTGTCGACGATGACGAGGATAGCGGTGAACTTCTCCTCGCCCGAGGGAGGCAGACCCGTAATTAGATCCAGGGACACGGTAGCGAAGGGTCGAGGAGGGATGTGAGCTGGGCGCAACCCTCCCATCTTCTTCCGGTGGTCTGCTTTAATTTTCTGGCAAACATCACACGTGGTTGCAAAGTTCTCCGCGTCCTTCGTGAGAGCCGTCCAGAAGAACAGCTCTCTCAGTCTGGCTACGAACTTAAAGGGCCCAGCGTGCGCGCTTTCATGAGGGGACTCATGTATCCAGCGCAACACCCATTGCACTTTGGTGCGTGGCACGCATAGCCTCGTTTTCCAGTCCGCGTCCACAAAGTACAACAACCCGTCGCGGCCCTTCTGGAACCGCGAAGGGGTGAGCACCTTGTCGGGATTGGGGGCCTCCTCTACGTAGCGTTCCTTGAAATATGGATCTTCCTGGTAGGCCTCACGGAAGCCTTCCACTACTTCTGAAGACGCGGATATGAGTAGATGGGATCTTTTGTTCCAATCCTCCTCGTCTCGTTCCGGGCGGACTCCGACTGGGTAGGTCCAGTGATCTCCCTGCTCGAAAGGCAAGTCCGCGGCTGCAGCGACGTCGTCGCGCTCCTGGACTCTGAGCATTTCTTTCTCGGTCGTCGGTCCCACCGACTCCTGTTCCTCATCCTTCTCCCTCGCCTTCTGTCGTCTGGTGGTTACGGGAAGCGCGTACTTGTCTATTGCGTCCTCCCACCACCAGATAGCGAACGCTGCTTTCTTGGCAGGCGCGAACGCTCCCTTATCCTCCAACCTCTGCGCTTCTTCCCTTCTCTCAGCGTCCTGCACTATGGTACCCATGTCTTCAAGAACGGGCGATTCATGCGGCGGCGCGCGCGGCAATCTTGATAATGGGTCCACGTTCGAATGGACCCTCCCGGCTCTATGAACGATCTTGAGACCGGGATAGGCCGCGAACACCGCCCCCCACGCCGCTAATCGCCGGTTCGCGTTCTCGTAAACCCGCGCCCACTGCAAAGCGGCGTGGTCCGTCACGAGGATGACCTGCTCTCCCTCGATGAACGGCTGGAAACGCACCAGCGCTTCCTTCGCTCCCAGTGCTTCGCGTTCCGTCGCGCTATAGTTCCGCTCCGCAGACTTCAAGCTGCGACTCCAGTACGCGATCACCCGCTCAACATGCACCGTCGTCCCGTCGAGCATAGTCCCCCACACGTCTCCTTCCCCTTCCACCTCCCTCACGTCCTTATCCAAGGTCGTGAACAGCTTGGGGACCGGGCTCCCCGAATCCCACGCTGCTTGGAGCTTGTCGTACGCCGACGTCCCCTTCAAGTCGGCAACGACCATCGGCTGTACCTGCTGCAGACTCGAGCCCAATGCGTAGTCCGAAGCGTCGGTGTACAGTCGGTAGGGTGTCCCTTGAATAGGATGCCCTAGTATCGGCGCTGCCGATAGCGCGTCTTTGGCTTGCAAGAACGCTATTTTGTGCTCAGCACGCCATTCCCACTTCGAACCCTTAGCCAGCAGGGAGTGCAGGGGCTTTGCTATAAACGCGTAGTACGGAATGTATGAGGCGAAGTAGTTGACCATTCCCAAGAATTTCTGAAGATCGAGAACGGATTGCGGCCGCGTAAGCTCCTGAATGGCCGCGACCTTCTCCTTGTGAGTGGAGAGACCTAAGCGAGAGACCTTCTGTCCCAGGAGCAGAATGGAAGAATACCCCACGAAGCACTTCTTCGGTTCCAACGTGATGCCAGCAGCTGCGATAGCGCTTAGCACCCGGTCGAGGTGGACTACGTGTTCGTCCCACGACTTCGAGAAGACGACTATGTCGTCAATGTAGACCAGCGTAAACAACCAGAGGTAGGGCGCGAGAACCCCTTGCATAATCCGTTGGAATATGGAGGGGCCGTTACGCAGCCTGAATGGCATTCGTTTGAACTGCCATAATCCTCGGTGCGATTGAAATGCCGTCTTCTCCTTCGCGTCGTCGTCTATCTCCACCTGGTTGAAACCGGCCAGAGCATCAAAGGAAGATAGAACTTGAGAGCCCGATAACGCCTGGATGATGTCCGACTGCCGGGGAATAGGAAACTCATCCGCGACAGTATGAGCGTTGAGTTTCCTATAATCCACCGCTAGGCGCGGCTTTCCGTTGCGGAACACTACGACGCACGGCGCTCCCCACGGACTCGTGGAAGGCTCGATGACCTCCCGCTCGAACCACAGATCCATTTGTTTGTCGATGACTTCGCGTTTCGCGGGTGAGGCGGAGTACATGGGCATGGAGACGGGCTGAGTGCCTTCCTTCACGGGGATCGGCGCCTTCTCTTTTACGTGCCCTAGCCGCCCGCCGACTCCGAACGCAGCCGCGTTCCGGCGCAGTACATCGTCAAGCTTCGGGCGAACGAATTCCGGGATGTCGGGACCTAGATTCACGAGCTCGGCTACGTCCTCAGATCCATGCTCCGCTCCCAGATTCTGAGTTCCCGCAGATGTCTTGGGTCCCCACAGCTCGTCATCTTTCCCCTCGTCCGTGGGCGCGGCGGGAGCAGGAGGTTTGTACTCCGGGTCCTGCGCCCGCTGCGTCTCCTGGATAACGCGCGCTAAGGCTTCCGCTGAAGCAGCGAACTTGTCGTACTCTTCCTCGTTCTTGGGAGTATCGGCGTAGGAGGAAGGATCGTGCAACTTCCCTACGATATCTCCGGCTCGAATGTACCATGGTCTCGTGCTAGGGTTCGCGATAGGCAGGTAAGGGTCCGAGGAACGTATCAAAGTAGTGGGAGCGGCCATTACGTTGGCGTCCTCCGAACCAATGACCACCTTCTCCACGAGCCATTCCTCGAGCCCTTCGAATGCACCCGTAACCTTTACGTTGTGCACGGTACCAGCTCCGATGAGCACATCCTGCGCGGCCAGCACCGGCGGCGCTTCCATCTTCCCTTCCCTACAGATGCGGCGACGCGAACACTGGTAAGTCTTTCGCCATTGCATGGGCAGCAGCCGCTTCATGGTGCGCGCCATGCTGGCCTGTCGAATCTCGAAGCCCAAGTCGACGGAGTGCGCGGAGGACGCGGGAATTACATGTCGGGATCTTCCCACTTGCACTTCACTGTCGCCCGTTGCCCAGCGCTTGCGTACGACGTAGGCCTCCAATTCGAAACAGATGATCTCGCCCTCCTTGGACTCCACGTACATGGGGCACTTAACGTATCCCAGTACCTTTGCTTGCCCGGTAAGATGGTACAACTTCATGCGGATGCCTTCCTTCGGTTTGGCGAGCCCTGGTATGGAAGCCCAGAACTCCTCAGACATGAGAGTGATATCGGCGCCAGAATCAAGGCGGCCTCTGATAACACCATGCTCCAGCGAACCGACCTTCACTTTGATATGAAGGGCTCGGGCGCCTAAAGATCCAAGCCCGTCGGGAAGCTGTCTGACTTTGCGAGCGTTGTAGATGGGCATTCCGTCTTTCGAAGAGGAGGAGGATGACAGCTCCGCCACGTAAACCGTTTTCCGTCGCACTCTTCGGGGCAAGACCGGAGGGTCGTCGCTCTCCACTGCCTTTCCCTTGTCTTGCGCCTTGGGAGGCTTCGTGAAGGCCTCGCAGCGACGGCGGTTCCTGTTCATTCCGTAGTGAGGCACGTAGGCGACTGTGTCGGCTACAGAGGCTTCTACCACGAACGCTTCCTTCGATTCCGCTGAAGGGAGGGGATCAGCAGCCATAGGCTCGAAGCCAGGCGCTTCCTCGACCGCTGAAGGTTTTCCCTCCTCTGAACTCTTAATTTCTTCACTCGAGCAAGCGCGGGACGATTCAATTCGGGACTCGACGATCATGGCTACATACTCCAGCCTCTCTTTCTCTTCCTCCTCCGGGTCCAGATCCACGTGTATCAACATGGCTTGACGCAAGTGGAGCCAAGTGCTGTAGTGCGAGCAGTCCCTCGCGACGTGCTTAGGACTGGTGCAGATGTAGCATTCACCGTTAGGAGGGCGCGCGCTGACCCGAGAGTCGTCGCGACGGAACTCATAACCGTTGACGGTCTTTCCTCCTGGCCAGTCGGGACGCGGTTTAGATGGTCCCGCGCTAGCGCTGCCGTTGTTACGAGCGTCTCGACGCCGGTCGGCGGCCATAGCAGATTTCGTGGGCTCCGCTGCCGATCCCTCTTCCTCCGAATCACTCCCGAGATGTTCCAGAATCGAGTCGGCTGCTTTCGCTGACCGGGGGTGGAAGCGCACTCGTGGCGCGGCGCCGGTAGAAGGCGCGCTGCCTAGGATAGCATCCACCTTGTTTTCCAGGAGATAGGAAGCGATAAGACTCGCGCGGTTGTGCTTGGCGTAGGTCATGAGCGCCTCTATGGACGGGCAGGTGCGTTCCGACACCTCGCGGTACCATGCTACGGGTTGCGTGCGAAGAATACGGCTCACAGCCTGGGGACCGTCCTCTATGTCCGAGAAGATGAAGGAATGGTACTGAATTCTCCTTTGGAAGAAATCTTCCGGCTCCTCGTCAAAGCGGCCCTTCTGTCTGAAGCGCATTTCCTCGAACTCCTGCACCCGGTCCGACAACCACTTCGCCGTGAGGAATTGACGTCGTAGCGCATCCAGTAAGTGACTCCAATCGCGTGAGTAGGCCGTCCTGGAGTTGGGGGAAAGCAGAGTCCACCAACTTCGCGCACGCCCGGTGAACTTCGTGGGCGCCATCTGCGCCACATGAACGAACATGAGGGGGCTAAGAAGAGCTAAAGACGCCATGCTGATGACATAGTCGATGACCGATTCGTCCTTGCCGTCCCAGCTTGGGACGATAGAGACGTTAAGCTTGGGATTCAGTTGCCACTGGGAATCCGTAGCGCTGGCGGGCGGCCCCGCCGCAGCTGGTGGATTATCCCCTCCTCCTCCTCCTCCGCCGCCGCCTCCCGCTCCACCTCCTCCACCGTTACCATTGCCACCTCCTCCGCCCTCGTTCCCACCGTCGTCGCCGCCTCTGCCCCCACCGTAACCTCCTCCTTGTGACCCGGGAAGTTTACCAATCCAGGCGGGGGGAATAGCGCCCTCTTGTGGCGGATCTTGACCGGGGTTGCCCTCGCCACTGCTCTCGGGGGCTCCTGTAGCTGCCTGCCCTTGAAACCGGTAGCTCATTCTGGATTGAACGCCGGGATCGGTTTCGAACGCGCTCGAGGGTACGAAGGCTTGAGACACTGGGCGCGTGGGGACCCTCATCACCGATGGCCCCCCAATAATAGGCGCAACCGTACTAAGTGTGTCCCTGATCGGCCCCAATCCAGGAAGGGCGTGCACGGTGGACAGGCGCGGAGGTGACTGTACTGCAAACCGGACACCCTGCGGGTTCGTCGCCGTAGCGGAGACCGCTGCTGGCGGCATGAAGGCAGGCGATGCCGAATCCTCGCCTGGCAGAGTGGGAATGGAGGATCGGGGGCGGTAGTAGCGAGCTCTGGGTTCCTCACCAAGTTTGCCGACGGCCTCGGCGCGCGCCATGTCGTCAATTAAAGCGGCGCGAAGCGCGTAATCGCTCCGTAGCAGCAGACGGTAGATCTCCTTCAACGGATGCTGGGTCCCAAATTCCCTGCGAACCTCAGATATGGTGGAGTCCGCGGAACTCAAGCGATCACTCCCGTCTTCGGAAGTAAGCGTCTGTCGGATGGAACGAAAGTACGTGAGGACGTGACGATTTCCATTCTCCACTCGCTTTTGGAGGCAAGTGAGCACGAAACGTAGGTCGGTAGCCGAGTCGCTGCGCTCTAGCAAGTACAAGAACCCATAGTCGGGATCTAATACGAACTGGCTGCTGCGAGTGCTCGGGTCGAGGAATTGAGCCTGGGCGTCCATGATTTGCTGCAATGCGACGACGGCATGCGCAACTCTGGACAGCATTCGGAGGTTGAGGCAGTAGAAGCGCTGCTGCGTGACAGGGTCCGCGGAGGGTACCAGTCCCGCAGCTGCTGCATCGTACAGTACTACCTCCTCCACTAAAGCACCCAGGTGCTCATATTCAAGGCTGCGGTGAGGACTGTCGTAGCGGATAAGCGCGTCGCGTAGTATGAGCGACACAGTAGGATCGAATCCGGGAATCTCTCCTCCAATCGCACTGTAGTCTAGCAACGGATCCTCCTGCGTATTCGATGTCGGATCGTAGACGTAGCAGTGGCGGGCGACGGACTCCGCCAATCCTTCCTTGAATAATTCGATCGACTTCCCACCATGCTTGAATAGACGAGGCGGCGCTGCGACAGGAGGGACTCCTACGCGGCGCGCCAAGCCCACCGAAATACTCTCATCCTCGCCCTCGCGCCCCGTGCTACTCGAGCTCGGGTCCAAGTCCGACTCCTCGGTGAGCGTTTCTGACAAAGGAAGCGGGACGCTTTCCGGAGAGACCATCGTCGAGACAGGCGAGGCTCGCGCGGCAAGTGGCGGCGAGACCTGGACCCCTGTCGACGTAGCCGTCATGTAGGCGCTGCCGGGCTCTTCCTTGGACACGGGAGCAGGAGGTACCCCGGGAGAGGCCTGCGAGAAGAGCGCTGGTGCCGGTTGAAGGTGAGGGCCTCGGCGTCCTGCCTCCGTCATGTGAGACGGCAGTCGCGGGGTCGTCGTACCGAAGGGAGCAAGCGGCGCAGACGGGGCGTTCACACCTTTGGCAGCCGAGGCCGCGGTGGGGGTGGACGGACCCGCGCGCGGCACTGCCGACGATGCTTTCGACTTCAGAGATTGGGGAGGGCGCGCCTGGCTCGGCTTCTTGGGAGTCGCAGCCTTCTTGCTAGGCGCTGACCCCGACGTTTGAACCGATCCCGAGGACGCGAGCACGTTCTTGAGGCCCCCGCGCGTCGAAGCCGCGCGATCGATAGTAGGGTGGGGATTAGCTTTGTCGACCGTCTCACGAGTCATTTGGCTAGTAGTTACACGCCTCGGGTTGGGGAGCAGTTGGGACATAGTGGTAGAGAAAAGAAGTTTCTCTGCCGAGTAAGGGCGCAACAGTCTCACTTTTATACCCGTCGGTTACTGCGCCCCTGGTTTCATCGTCCAATCCCCTTGTGGCGGCCCATCCCCGTCCTCGAAGCGAGGGATCCCCGAGCCCAGGGCGCTTCCGCGCTGGCGCGGCTTGCAGCCCTCGGGCGAGCCTGCTGGAGAACGCCACTCACAGCGGGTGAGTGGACTTGAGAGAGTTGCGTGTGAGCCTCAAGCTCACACGTGACTCCGATCAAACCGGTTTGACCGGAGTTTCCCGAGCGGTCTTCAAGTCGGTGAAGTCCGCTCGGGATGGGCATGCTCTCCTCTTCTCCTGCGAGCGCTATGGAAGTAGCCGCTGTAAGGGAAGAGGAGAAGGGAGAATTAGCCCCCCGGCGCCGGTAGCAGCTGCGCGTACGGAGCGTGAGCGCTTGGCGCCGGGGTCCTTCCCGCCCACTGTCGAGTCCGCTGTGGAAGGATGTAGCACCGTTCCCGAGAGTATAGCGCTGGGAGACGGCTCGACATAAGGGGAAGAAGTATTCGAGCACTCAGCGGCTCCTCGAGGAGGAGCGCTCGAGTTGAAGCAAATATCCTCTTCAGCTTGTGAAGCCCTCGCGGTGGGCTCCATTGTGATGCGGGTCTCGTAGGCTTCTTGTTGCTGAAGAGGGACCCGCGAGTGCGCAGTCCGCGGACGCAGCGCTCGCGAGGTAAGAGGTCGGGAGCCGCCGACTCAGGCGCTCCCGCCACCGTTGTGACCCATCGACCAGGGGGTGTGTGACCCACACCTGGGACATCTGCAGCACCGATGTCGTGGAGCAGTTATACGCATGCTCGGGCATCGAGGGCTGCTGTAGGGTGTTCCCGGTGTCGGTCTTCAGTCTTCATACATCGTGGTTAGAAGCAAAGATAAAAGATTTATTACGTAAAATGCTAGTACGTAATTATACAACGAAATATCTACACGTAAGGAATATAAGTGAAATACAGTGCGCTCGTTGTGTCCAAGTATGCTACCTCGTCACACCCAGCGCGGCATCTCCCCCTTGGTCAGAGGCCCGAGCGGTCTCCAACGTCGTGTTGATTCACTAGCTGCAGTTCGTCCATCAAGTGAGCACTCAAAAAGTTAAGAAGCGCCCTAAAAGCGCCGGCGACACCGCCACCGCATTCGATTCGATCAGTCCGCGCTGCGGACACCGCCACACCCTCGTTCTTGGCTTCCCTTTCCATTCTCGCTTTTCCGTCGACTCGTGTGCACGCCTTTTCTCGTGTGCACAAACAAAACTAAAAGTGGAACCTCGAAACGATGGCGAGCGCCGTGCTGTCCCGCTGCCGCGCCGCCGGCCCCGCCTCGCAGTCCCACAATGACGACGACGAGCCAAGCTCACCCCAAACTTCCTCAAATAACGGTGCATACTATACTGCACACCGGTAGCAGTCCACCCAACTAACAAGTAACCCAACCAGGAAACACCGGAAACGCACACACCGCGCACGCCGGGTCCGCCTTTGCGCACGGCGGGCTCGTTGCCTCCGACCCGCGCGACCTGCTCCTCTCCGACTCGAAGGCGTCCCAGGTCGGCGGGTCGCTGCCCAAGCTGATGCTCATGGAGGAGGTGCTGCTGCTCGGGATCAAAGACAAGCAGGGGTATCTGAGCTTCTGGAACGACAATATCAGCTATGCGCTACGGGGGTGTATTCTGATTGAGCTGGCGCTGAGGAGGCGGATTGGCGTTGTGCGGGATCCGGGGCGGGTGCGTGTCTATTCTCCATATTCCGTTCCTCGCCTATTGGCTACGTCGAGGGTATTTAATGTTTTTCTAGAAACGCTCACCCCTCCCCGACCGCCCGATCACGGTGCTCTCGACGCGGCAGACGGGCGAGACGCTCCTCGACGAGACGCTCAAGATGATCAAGCAGACCGAGGACGCGGGCGAGAAGATGGGCATCGGGACGTGGGTCGATTTTTTGAGTGGTGCGTGCGTTGTCTGTTGTCTTCCCTATCCTATCCTATTTCTTTTGCACTTTCAACTTGCCGTCCCCTCTGTGCCAGCATGCCCGCGTTTGCGCGGCCCGGCGTTATTCGGCATTCGCACACGGGGTCAAATCCCCGCTCAGGCGCCTACGCGGCCAGCGCCAGCGCAGTCTGTCCGCTCTAGATGTCTCGCTGCAGAAGCGGGCAATGCATTGGTGCATTGGTGCGGTGGGAAATATGCAATGGGTGATTGGGCGGCACACTCCACTCCCACTCCTCTTTCCCCAGAGACGGCATCATGCACCTGCGGTCGGTCTAGACGTCTGCTGCGGCTCCGGGGTTGTCGGCTGCTATCTTTGTGTGCGTGTGCTGCGGCTGCGCATGCCGTTTGTGTGTGGTGTGGTGTGCCGCTGCAGTGCGGTGCGGTGTCGTGCTTTATGTTTTGATGCTTTACTCGGCGCGCCGACGGGATTTCTGTCTGCGTTTCTTTTGGTTTTTCTTTTGGTGTCTGTCTGATGGCCTTGTTGCCGATCGACTCCCTTTCTTGCTTTCTTTTCTTGTCTTTTTTTGCCGCGCGCCCGATGGTTTCTTCCCTTTTTCGGGCCGTCGATGCGCCGCGTCGGCGGCGTGCCCTCGTGTGTGGGCCGTCCTTCTTCATGCTGCGGACGTGGATGTGGATATGGATGCGATGTCGGACTTGTGCAGGCCGCGTCATGTGCATATGTGCGTCGACGGGCGCGAGTGCGAGTGGTGGTGTTGTGCATTTTGCATTTGGTCTTGGCTTTGGCGCGGTCGGTTTGCCTTGCGCGGCTCCCTTTGTGTTTTCAGTGGGCTGCGTTATCTATTCCACCACACGAGACAACAAGGTGTGCGTTCCTGTCCAAGGACTCCGGTGCACCGCTCGGCCCTTGTTTGCGCGGAGTGCGGGCTGCGGATCGGATTTCCCTTCCTTTCTGCCTTCCAACGGCGCATTCATGTCGTATTCTTATCCTTATCCTTTCAACAGCGCATTTATGTTGATTGTACACACATGCTCATTCTCCCCATCCTCTCCTTCCTCTCACATCTAATTTATACTTCTCCCACCGCTTTCCCTCCCTCCCACTCCTCGCTAACGCAACATCATCCGTCCCACTCCTCGTCCAACCGCTCGCTCGCTAACGCCCCCCCCTGTTATATCCGTGTCCGGAAAGAAAAGGAAACGGCCGGAAGGACGGACGGCCGGAAGGGCCGGAAGGACGGATGGCCGGATGAAGTGTCGGGGGCCGGACGAAGGTCCGGATGTAAAGCGATACCACAAGAGTATAAGGGTACACCAATTAACTTGGCTCCGAAGGTCGGATAGAAAATGGGACAGAGGTCGGACGACGGAGCAATGCGGAGGCAAAGCACGTTAATTATCAACTAAGGTTACATCCGAAGTAAGTACGTATTTATACTAAGTACGGAGATAGTCCGGATGTGTTCGGAGAAGAAGTTAAGACAATAGGAATAAGCGAAGACAATAAAGACAATAAGGAGTACATGTGAAGCATAAGTCATATGGTCAGAGAAGGGGAAACGCTCAGTAATTCTTCATTGCGTAAAAACCCCGAGGGCGTGCGTCAATGACCAAGGCCGGACGCAACAGCGAATGATACGGACGCGAGCCGGAGTTCGGATGACGCGTCTGGAAGGAAGGGAAGTCGGATCCGAGGATCCGGACGGAGGACGGAGAGATCCGGATGAAGCCGGACGAGTCCGGACGGATCCGGATAGGGTCGGAGATGCACGGGCGTAACAGTATCCCCCTCTTAGGTTCCTTGCCCTCAAGGAACCAAAGAACCGGATGAATACGATAGCCGGAGCCGGATGATGACGGAGGAATGTCGGAGGAGTGTCGGCATGAGAATTAGAAGTCAAGGATGCGCAGCAGCACGTGATGGTGAGAGCGTTGTTAGGGAAACAACAAATTTTTTCCTCTTACCACCATGTCGTCTGCCAGCACCACGAACAACAACGGGGATAATACCCCACCGCCACCACCGTCGGGGAACAAAGGAAAAGGACGCGAGACGTCGACGGATGCCCGGGCCCGAGAGGAGGCCGAACGGAAGGAGGAGAAGGAACAACAGGAGAGAATCGCGGAGGAGGAGAGAGGAGCAGAGCCGGAGGAGGAGAGGGATGCGTGGCTGGCCAGGGAGGAACGTGACCACCAAGTTGCGTTGCGCCTTGCCGCAATGGACGCGGAAACCGCGGCTGCGGTCTCTCGGGCGACGCAGCAACGCGAACGCGCGTTTCAACTGCGTGCGCGAGTCAACGCCGGCACCGCCACCGATGTCGAAATCGCGGAGATTTTGCGACAGGTGTCGGAAGAAAAGGATGCGGAGCCGGAGGCGTCAGGTTCGAACTGGAAACGCAAGCGGGAGACGGAGAGTGAGGGGAAGTTGAAGAAGTAGAAGAAGGATAAGAAGTCGGTGAAATGGGAACTCGCGATCAAAGGTAAGTGATGGATTTGCCGGACAGGCCGGACGCAGACGGATACTGACGGATAATTCCAGCTTGTGCTCCATGCCACGACCGAGGCATTCCCTGCCGGACCGCGCCAGAACAGGGACACCATGCGTGTCAGGAGTGCGGCCGCAAACGGACCAAATGCCCGCTCGTTCCGGAAAGTGAGGTACACCGTCCGCGCGTCAAGGCTGCGCGCGTCCGGGAGTCGAATCAAGCCCGGGGCGAGTCGTCCGGAAGCAAGAAGAATTCGCGAGCCCGGGTCCATGCGTCGGGCGCGTCGGAACAGCCGGAAGGGCGTCGGACGCGCATTGACGACTTGCGCAACGAGATCGCCAAGCTCCGCACGGCTCAAGTTGAAGACCGCGCCATCCTCGTTCGCTGGGCGGAGCGCCATGTCAACAATACCGGGGATCACGACTCCTCGCAATATTTGGCACGCATCGGAGCGCTCGTGGAGCCGGAAAACGCGTCGGACGACGAGTCAAAGTCGGGAGTGCAGGATACGCGCGAGGTTTCACCGGAGTCGGAGGACGAAGACGAGGATGCTCAGGGCGATGACGTGGAAGACGATCCGGACGTTCCGGACGCGGAGGCGATGGACGTGGATGAACCGGAGCCGGATCGCCTACCGAGCGGACCCAACGTCATCGGTCCCTACGTCGAGATTTCGCCCGGGGTGTTGGTCGTCCGGGAGCTGGAGGTTATCGTGAAGAGCGAGACGGACGTTATGGACCAAGCGGAGATGTTTGCTCGGTCGAACGAGCGTCGGATTCGGAAGGAGGCGCGAAGGAAGGCCGCGAAGGAAGCGGAGGAAAAAGAAGCGGCCGAGAAGGCAGCGGAAGAGGAGAAGGAGAAAACGGAAGCGTTGAGGGAGGCGAAGAGGATCGAGGAGGAGCTGGTCGCGCTCAACGCGAAGCGGACCACGCTGATGGAGAAAGCGGCCGGAGAGAAGAAGGTCAAGGAGGAGAAGAAGGATGAGCCGTTGCCCGTCCGGGATGAGTCCATCCCACCGTCCGGCTTCCGGGTTTCCCAAGAGGAATCCGGAATTGTGTACGAATTGGTTTCGGACGACGAGCCGGTAGCCGATGAAGACGAGGAGCCGGTTGCGAGTGGTTTCGGTTCGAAGCCGGAGCCGGAGCAGAACGCGGACGCGGATGAAGGCGAGAAGTGAACGGACAGAAACGGACAATTGTAGATAGAAAAGCGGACGTTTTGTATAATAACTTTCTTGAGTCCGAAATGAATGTTTTCTTGGTCATGAAGCGCGTAGACTCGCCGACGAGACGGAGTAAGACCGGAGGGATGTGACCGGAGCCGGAAGCTCAAAGTCGTTCCCATTCGGGTCCGGGCTTGTCCGGATATCGCTCATGAAACTCTGCCAAGAGTTCCGGAGCGTCCAAGTCGAAGGCCGGAACCCATTGGTATTGTTGTCCGGTTGAAGACCATCCGAGTCATTCAACATAGTACCGGAGCGGACAACGACGGTAACGTTGGTCGATCTTGGAGTCAAGTATTGTTGATAGTTCGAAATGCTCGTCTCCGTCGATAATTTCGACCGGTCCGGGTGGAACTTGGTCGCGTCCGGGGAATGGATTCGGGAAATGTGGTTCTAGCGCTGAGACGTGAAAAACGGGGTGAATGCGCGAAAGGGCTTTAGGAACACGGATTCGATAGGACGTGCCGGAGGTTTTCTCGATGACTTCGTATGGTCCGAAGTGCGTCTCGGAGAACTTCTCCGTGGGCCGGGTGGTTGCAATGAACTCGGTCGACACAAAGACATGATCTCCGACCTCAAGGATCGGGTCCGGAAGACGCTTTTTATCAGCAACTTCCTTGTAACGCTCCGTAGCAATTGTAAGTTGCGCACGGAGGTATTCGTGGACGGATTGGAGGTCATAGACATAGTCCCGGGCTTTGTCAACATCCTTGCCCTGGATCGTAGTCTCGTGGAAAGTGAGTGCCGGATGATAACCCTTGTTAGCGAAGAACGGAGATACGCCGGTCGATGCGTTCGGAGCGTTATTGAGCGCGAACTCTCCGAGAGGAAGGAGCTCGGCCCAGTCGTCCTGTTGATACGCACAATACATCCGGACGTACTGTTCGAGGGTTTGGTTCATGCGTTCCGTCTGTCCGTCGGCCTCCGGATGGTGGCCGGACATAAAGTGCATGGTCATATTGAGTAGTTCGCCCAATGCGCGGAAGAAAGCGGAGACGAATTCCGTGCCACGGTCGGAAGTAACATGGGCCGGGACTCCGTGTTTGGAAAAGACGTGAATAAGGAAATGCCGGGCGAGTTGCACGGAGGTGATATGGAAATCGCAGGGGAAAAGGATAACCTGCTTGGATGCACGATCAACGATGACACAAATGCAGTTAAACTCGCCGGAGAAAGGAAGGTTTTCGATAAAGTCGATGGAAATGGAATGCCAAGGACGGAGGGGAACCGGAAGTGGACGGAGAAGACCGTACGGCTTGTGCCGAGGGGCCTTGTTGCGCTTGCAGTGAGTGCAGGATTTGCAATAGTCTCGGACGAAGTTCCGCATTTCCGGCCAGGCACAGTCGCGCCGGACGAGGGCCAGCGTACGATTCTGTCCGAAATGGCCGGAGAGTATGTGATCATGCTTGTTTTGTAAAACACGTACACGGAGAATGTCCGGAGAGTTGCCGGAAACCTGCGGGACGTAGATCCGATTGTTAAGAAGTAGAAGTCCGGTTGGATCTGTGGTCCAGCGCGAGCCGGAAGCATCGGACGCCGCGGATGCGAGTCTGGAAGTAGCGGCTGGGTCGTCCGGATAGTGGGAAATGATGTCGCGGTGAAGCTGATCAACATCCATGACGACGGAGGCTCGGAGACAAACATCTTCAAGGTAAGTAGCGTTAAGCGATGCGGACAATTGATCGGACGTGAAAATGGGCCGGAAGTTCTGAGGATTGATCTGGCTGAAGGCCGTATCCCCCTCTTTCGGATAGACGTCCCATCGTCTAGTCAAAGCATCGGGTTTACCTCCGAGTTTGCCCGGTCGGAACCGGATCACCATATTGAAATGGCAAAGGTATTCGGACCAATGTACTTGCCGACGGGTAAGGGTCTTCGTCGTTGCAAAGTATTCGAGGTTCTTGTGGTCCGTGACAACGTCGACAACTAAAGGAGCCCCCTCGAGATAATGACGCCAATGAGTAAAGCAATCAAAAATAGCAAGGAGTTCCTTATCATGAGTGTCGTGGTTGAGCTCCGGAGCCGTAAGTGTCCGGCTCCGGAAGGCAACAGGGTGAAGTTCCCCGTCATCTCCGGTGATGGAGAGGATGCCCGCGATAGCGTAATCGGAGGCGTCCGTTTCGACCGTGATCTGACGGCCGGGAATCCAATGGTGGAGGACCGGAGCATCCGTAAACGCGCGCTTGAGAGTGTCGAAAGCCGTTTGGCAAGCGACCGACCAGTCCCACTTGATAGCGGTACGGGTAAGCCGGGTGAGTGGAATGGTAATGCCGGAATAGCCGTAGATAAAACGCCGGTAGAAGTTACAAAAACCGAGGAAGGACTGCACGTCCTTAACTTTCCGAGGGACGGGCCAATCCGTGATGGCGGAGATTTTGTCTGGAGCCATCCGGAAACCGTCCGGAGAAAGAACATAGCCTAGATATTCGCAAGTAGTAACGCCGAACTCGCATTTGGGAACTTTGCAATACAAACCGGCTTCCCGGAGGCGCCGGAGCACCTCCCGGACGTGAGCGGTATGGTCGGACGGATCGTCGGAGTACACCAAGATGTCATCGAGGTATACCACGACATAAACGTCCAACAGATCCGCGAACAGCGTATTGAGAAAACACTGAAAGGCGGCCGGAGCATTGGACAAACCTTCCGGAACGACCCGGAAGTTGTAGGAGCCGTAGCGTGAGCGAAATGCGGTTTTGTACTCGTCGCCCGGGGCGACTCAGAGTAGATGGTAGGCATGCCGGAGGTCGAGCTTGGTATAGATACGTACCTTTCCTGGTGCGTCGAGGAGATCCGAGATCAGAGGAAGCGGATAACGATCCTTCTTCGTGATACGGTTCAATCCACGGTAGTCGACGCAAAGCCGGAGACTTCCGTCCTTCTTCTTAGCGAAGAGGATAGGAGCGCCATGGGAGGAACGGGACGGATAAATGAAGTCCGCCTTCAAGTTCTGATCGAGGAACTCCCGGAGCGCCAAAAGTTCGGCCGGAGAAAGGGAATAGATAGGACCGACCGGAGGTTCCGCGTCATCGACGGTCTCGATCTTGAGATCGAACTCGCTATGGGGCGGAAGATTATAAGCCTCCGATTCCGAAAAGACATCGGCGAAATCGTGGTACTCAGCCGGTATGCCGGACAAGTTAGCGAAGTCCGGCTCGGCCGAAGATTTAAAACCTAGACTCTCGTCGGTCGGCGTAGCACGCAGAGTATACTGGATGGTGCTTTTATCGCGAATGATAGCGCGGAAAGCAGCAGCGTTGACCATAGACACAAGCGGGGCAGTAGTGAACGGACGAGGCACGGGGGCCTCGGGTGGCGCCGGAAACGGTGCCGGAGGAATCTCCATAGAAGGAGCAGGTCGGGGCGAAGACGTCAGCGGTATAGACGGAATGAGAGCCGGGGTTGCCGGATGCTCCGTATCCTCCGTAACCGGAGGGACCGCAACAAGGGCCGGAGTAATCTCCGGGTGTGTCGACACAGTAGACTCGTCGTAAACAGGGCTGAACTTTAGTGAGGCGTTGCGCCAGTCAATCAACGGATTGTAGCGGCGTAGCCAATTTAGTCCAAGAACCAAGTCGCAGGCAGAGTCCAGACGGGTGACGTAAAATTCCATAGAATGGACATCGCCGGAAGGAAACCGGGGCAATAATTGTAGTTGCCGGTTTATGATAGATGAGGAGCCGTCGAGATACCGGAGCTTAACCGGAGGGACCGCGTACGGAGAATACCCATTAGATTCGCAAACTCGAGTAGACACAAAACAGTGCGAAGAGCCGGAGTCGATGAGCGCCCGTAAGCGGGAGTTGAATCCCGCGGCAAATCGTTGTACAAAAGACGGACGCAGGGTTAGGCCCGCGTCCGGAGTAGGGAAACCGGACAGAATGCTGGAAGGAGAGATAAAGTCCGCGGAGAGTAAAGATATATCAAGATCAACGTAAAAGGCATTAGGAGAGAGAGTGGACGCGTTGAGAGTAACCTCCGGAAGCACCGCGGAGTCAACACGGCTCGGACCAGGTGCGGAGGGTTCCGAGCCGCTGTCTAATTTTTTGACTCGGGGGTAGAAGAGGCATCAGCGGCAGGCGCAGGCGGATTAGATACATTTTTAGCCTTGCCTTGAGCATTGCCCGGACGCTTCCGGCAGTCGGCCGTCTTGTGGCCTTGACCACCGCAGAACATGCAGAGGTTGTTCTTTATGCGCCGCTCGCGCTCCTCGGGTTTGAGTTTACCGGAGGAGTCGAGCTTGGCCGCGTACGGTTTCGGAGTCTTTGGTGACCCGGAGGCCTGACCCGCGTTGCCGGACGTAGCCGGAGGAGTAGTCGACGGAGGATTGGTCTTGGCCGGAGGATTTGAATTACCTCGGCCCTTGCCCTTTCCCTTGGACTTCCCACCACGACCACCACCACCCTGTCCTCCGGCCGGAGGAGAGCCGGAGGCATCTCCGGACGCCTTGCCGGAGGGTGGCGGATTGTTGGTAGCGCGCTCTGCAGCTTTCTCGGCCTGTCGACGATGGTAGCGCTGGTCGATCTGCGAGGCGTAAGCCTTGAGTCCGACAAGAGAAGCCGGAATCTGGTTTTGCGCGATGGTGTCCTTGATGCGACTGGGGAGGCCCCTGTAGTATGCCCGGAAGAGGGCAGCCTCGTTGTATCCCGTCATAACCGCGTGAGTGTCGAACTCGAGCTGGTAAGTAGCCAGCCGGTCACTGGGCTTCATCGACAGCGTCTCCAGAGAGATCCGGGCGTCCCTGAAGGGGTCGTGCGGACCGAAGTTAGTCGCGAGCTCCTGTACAAATAGTCCCCAGTTCGCATCCCAGTGCGGAATGGGCGCGGTACCGCTCGCATAGATGTTGGGCATAAACCACTGCTGAGCGGTGCCCCGAAGATACGACCGGACATAGAAAATCTTATCTTCGTCGCCCGGGAAGTCTTGTGGGCGTTCCGCGATGTGCAGATAAATCTGTGACATGAAAGTGGCGAATTTCGTCGGGTCCGAACCATCGAATGTGTCCGGAGCCTTGGAAGCGGTACGAGTGGAGCAAGGAGGAGCGACAGAGTTCTGTGCGAGGAGAGCCATAGCCTGTGCCATTTGTTGCACGGCGAAATTGAGCTGGGGTTGTTCGGAGCGGGAATGTGAATTGTCGGACCCGGAGGTCCCGGGGGACCGGGAGGACCTGGAGGACCTGGAGGCAGCGCCGGACCAAATGGTCCGCCACCACCACCGCCGCCACCTCCACCGCCACCAGGTCCTGGATTAGGCGCGGGCGCGCCGGAACCCGATGGTTGAACCGGAGGGTTTGGAATCGGGGGAGGATTTCCGCCCGGGGGCGGACCTCCACTTCCTCCACCTCCGCCACCTCCACCGCTACCGCCGCCAGGAGAGCCAGAAGGTCCAGGAGGACCGGAAGGGCCCGCAGGCGGGGCGGAGTAGAGCCGGAAGGAAGATTGGTGGGTGGTTGAGCAGTAGGGTCAGGAGTTTGTCCTCCACTGGCTTTACCTTTACCCTTGTCGACCGGAGCCGGAGTAGCCGGCGGAGCAGTATGCGGTCGAGAACCGATCGTAGTAGGCGATGGCGGGACAAACATTGTTTGCCCGGAATAGATTGGAGGAACCGGAGCGATCGGTTCGGTCGTCTCCAAAGGGTCGACCTCTTCCGGTACCTCCACAATGGTAGCAGTGTGGACCGGATGATGAAACATACGACGATCTGGGGTAGGAGAAGATATGCCAGTACCGGAGCCACGTTCATACTCATTGAAATCCATCACCTTGGGGTAAACCGATCCGGGGTATTGTGAACCGACCGGAGATTGGCTGAACTGCCGGAAAGCAGCTCCACGGTTTTCTGGGTCGAGAAGCGGTCTTGACCACATGGCCGGAGCATGCGGCCGAAGCGCACGCGCATCCGGTTGAAAATGCGGTTGGGACCGTTGAACCCGAGGGTCAATAGGTGGTGAGAGCATGGGTGGCTGAAAACCAGAGGTAGATTCTACGGGCTGCTGGCCCGGAGCCTGAATCGGAACGATAGCGCTGAACTGGCGCGATCGACGACGATGTTGGCCTACATCCGGAGTGGGAACGAGGTGAGCGTAAGACATGGGAAGAAGCCAAATTAATTTGAGTTGATAATACTGTTATATCCGTGTCCGGAAAGAAAAGGAAACGGCCGGAAGGACGGACGGCCGGAAGGGCCGGAAGGACGGATGGCCGGATGAAGTGTCGGGGGCCGGACGAAGGTCCGGATGTAAAGCGATACCACAAGAGTATAAGGGTACACCAATTAACTTGGCTCCGAAGGTCGGATAGAAAATGGGACAGAGGTCGGACGACGGAGCAATGCGGAGGCAAAGCACGTTAATTATCAACTAAGGTTACATCCGAAGTAAGTACGTATTTATACTAAGTACGGAGATAGTCCGGATGTGTTCGGAGAAGAAGTTAAGACAATAGGAATAAGCGAAGACAATAAAGACAATAAGGAGTACATGTGAAGCATAAGTCATATGGTCAGAGAAGGGGAAACGCTCAGTAATTCTTCATTGCGTAAAAACCCCGAGGGCGTGCGTCAACGACCAAGGCCGGACGCAACAGCGAATGATACGGACACGAGCCGGAGTTCGGATGACGCGTCTGGAAGGAAGGGAAGTCGGATCCGAGGATCCGGACGGAGGACGGAGAGATCCGGATGAAGCCGGACGAGTCCGGACGGATCCGGATAGGGTCGGAGATGCACGGGCGTAACACCCCCCCCACAGGCGAAACATGGAACGTCCTCAAGATCGGCTTCCAGCTCAAGCAGGTGCGCGAGCGCCTCGCAAAGGGGCTCGTCAACAAGGGCGTCCTCCGGACGGAGAAACGCAACTTTTTTGTTGTTTGATATGGCGACGCATCCGGTGGTGAGTGGGTTTGATACTTCTTTTGTATGGTTCTACTTGGTTGCTTTTGCGACGTCCTCCCTCCTATTTGTGGTACTTTTGGTCCGGCGAGGATCTGTGTGTGGAGCTGAGTTGGGGGGACATAGACACGAGTTTGGGTCGAGGTGGGACGTCGTGGTCTGAGAGCGGCGCACGCGATGGGTGGTGCGTGACGTGCGTCCCCTACTCGGGCGGAAGTCACGATGGGAGACCGCAGAAGGAAGGTGGGCATGTCTAGCGGCAATCAGTGCATACCCCACATGTAAGGGAGGAACACTGGAAGTAAACCATGTCTTTGTTTTGGATTAAGCCAGAATTTGAATTGAACCTGGATCGGCGGAACATTTGATGTGAGCGGCGCTCCACGGCAATCATAATGATTTTGCACAGATCTATATAAAGGCGGTGAAGTCTGCCATGCAAATCCCTATGTTTCGCCTTCGCCGTCTGATCTCAGTCCCCAGCAGAGTCGCTCGCAATGTTGGCCCGAAGTTTAGCTCGTTCCCCGTCATACACAACCGGGTGAATGAACGCAAGCCTGCGGTAATTACCCTTTGACCCTCCAAGTTTTCAGCCGCCACTTACTACATTATATCTATTAGGCCGACAGCGATGTCGCTGCGCCGGGATATTTCTCCCATGATCATGCTCTTCGTTACGAGGATCCCCTGGCACATTGCGATGCCGCATTCCTGGCGCGATACTACGGTGTCTACAAAAATTGGCACCGCATACGCGTGGCTCTCCCAGACCCGTGGTCATGCGACTGGCGGCGCTGGGACGAAGGGCCGCACCTCTCCTTTATTGAGAAAGAGATTGTGTCCCACTTATACGGTGTGTTCGCGCCCATAGAACCGCTGGCGTTCTACGCCACCGGCCCCTCCGACTGCGAGGGGCCGATCTTTGTGTTCTTCGCCGGCGGGGAGTACTATTTCCACGAGATCGGTGGCCTCATGCGCTTTGAAGAGCATTTCGCATCCCATGAGGACTTCCTGCGTTGTTTCGAGATGTATCTGGACACCGGGGCAGAGATGCCCAATGTGTGGCACCAGGAGCGGGCGTAGGACGAAAACTGTTGGAAAGTGGAAATTTAAACCCATCTTGGAAGTGGCCGAGGACTGCAGTAATAAAATCGGAGTATGAAAAACCATCGAACCATTCCTCATAATACTCGACGGCATAAACGCCATCATTAGACGACTGCGAGATTCTGCACGGACAGGGCTCGATATTCGAGGCGTAGTGGGTGGACCACAAAAAGGATGAGATCTGTGCATGCCCCGCGCCCCCCCTAGACTCAAGCCATCGTGCAATACAATTCGTGATATGCTCCCATGTGGGGCCCGTTTGCCTATTTTGGGCTTCTTGACTTGAACGGCTACTACTTACCCAGGTCGCTGAACTCTATGATGATCATGGGACCTCCAAGTGCGAGACAAACCGACTTCCGATTGGGCATAGAGTTCAGTGTTTTAAAACTGGAATCTTGGTTCAACGCAATCAAAGTGACGAGAACAATTATTAGCCTGACGGACCCAGTCCCGTTCTCGACGAAAGAGAATTATTACCCCAGCTCCCATGTTTGCCCGTTATTCCATCATAGGATGCAGGGATGGGTTGTCATGAGGGATCAATCAACACCATGTTCAACGCGAATATTAATGGGAGTTCTTACTCCGAGATATTGAAAAGTCTAGGTCCGGCGCCAGCTCAATTCATTTTCAGACCACATCTAGTTGCATAGGTACAGGCTCGATCAATGCAGATGATGGCATCGTGATTATTGTCAAGTGAGTATGTCAATTTCTTATCGGGCCAGGAAATTGTGCTTCAAGCTGAGACTTGAGCCACGACAGCCGCGACCAGCGTGTAGCGACGCGTAAGCGCGCGTTGTGCACTGTCCACGTCATATTGTATATTTTCTAACTGCTCGCGACCCTTTGAATTGGGACTCGCGGATTTCCTAACTTCCTTTAAACTGAATCATACCTTCGTTGAGCCTTGCCCTTCTCTATAGGTCCCGTAACTTTCAAAGCGACATTTCAAATTTACAAACATTCAATCATTAAAAGACCCTGCTCTATTGGCTAGGACCCGACCTTCCTTCCCATCGCGCCTCCCTTCCTCCGCTCTAGCTGAACCTTCGCGACGTCCATGAAAGCAAAGTCAGGAATAAGCTGCTTGGCCAACTCACGGCAGTTACTACAGCACACTTTGAGTGCTTGAGCCTGCACTAGTGTGGTCCAGAACTGGGCCTCGTTTTGCATTTCTTGCAGGTCCTCGAAGTATGAGCGTCCGGTGGTCCGGTTCAATTCTGCCAAATGGTGAAGCGAAATCGATAATGAATTAACACGTACCCCAAATGCTTCCGCCGCGCCCAACAACCACCGGACGCGGAGCCTGTGCAACAAGTCAGAAAACACAGTGATTTCTGGTCTGTAAGCCTGGCTCACGCAATGGCCGTGATGCTGGCCGATGCTGCCCTTTCTTCCAGGCTCTGGGAACTCGCCGTTGAAGTCGGGCCACGCGAGGGTTCACTGCGTTCCGACCCCCTGTAGACAGAGGGTCCATCTACACCCGTACATGAAGGGTAGACAGACCCTGTGATACGGGTCTTTTAGGGACTCACCACGAAGGAGAGGCCTGAGCTAGGATCGCAATAGCGCTCACTAGCTCAGGATGAATATGATGGGCGGGCGCCGCCGACTCAGGCGCGCACCGCTGTTGTGACCCTTCGGCGAGGGAACGTGTTACCCTTGTTAGGGGCCTCTGCACCACCGAGGCCGTGGAGCAGTTATACACGTGCTCAGGCATGCAGGGGGGCGGTAGGGGTGTTCCCTCGTAAGTTCTCGTTCTCACGACATCGTAGTAGAGTGTAAGAAGTAAGTTTATTATGTAATCATATCTACACAAATATAAGATGGTGAATAGTATCTACAAGAATATACGGTAGCGAGTTAAGTGGCCACTGGCCGTGTATATACAATAATGTGCAACGTCACAGAGCCCCCCACGCGGATAGTGTCCACTTTACTTCTATTCTTGCATCTCCCCGTCTTCGAGTTCGTCCGCGTCCGGCATGTCAATGTCCTCCTCCTCCTGCGTCCCCGATCCACTCACGACCGGCGCTGTCATCACGGTGTCCTGGGCCGCCGCCTCGCGCGCTTCCCTCTCCTCCTTCAGGCGCTCCTGCTCCTTTGCGACACGACCCGAGCATTTCCCTCGACGCGCACGACTTTCTTCCACCAGTACGGAGTCCCCGGCGCGAGGTACGAGCTTCTTCCGATGTGAGTTACGCCCGATCTTGCGATGATACTGGGCTAGCTCCGAATCCAAAGGATTGTCGTGTCGAGGAGGGGGGGGCCGAGGGCGCATCTCGATCATGGACGAACTGCCCGTACTGCCCTCGATGCCCATTCGTTCCACCAGGGGCAACGAGCCGCTTAGCCAATTGGCTAGCGGGGCCGTCGCTCGCGCTCCCAACGATGTCGTTGGTTCGTGGACCTGGCCCCGCGAAGCGGGAGTGGACAGTCTGTCCGCTAAGGCTGGTGGCGGGGACGTCAATCGCTCAGCCAACGACGTGGTGGGGCTGCGGGCTTGTCCGGGCTGAGCGGGGGTGGACAATCGATCCACCAGAGCTAGAGATGGGGAAGTTAATCGCTCAGCCAGCGATGGCTGTGATGCGCATGCGGGATGCCGCGGTGTCGGGGTGGTCAGCCGTGTGGCCAGGCTGGGCGGGGAGGCAGGCGTGAGGAGACACGACGGTGGTGGCGACGTCAGACGGTCACTTAGGACGCCACCGACAGTAGGTTCGGGCTCACGGTCATCTACTATTCGCGGCCCAGAGAGACGGTGCACGAGCTCGAGACGTCCCATTGTCGCATTTGATTCCCTCATCGCCCTCGGTTCAGTAGGTGTTCTCGAGGGCGTCGCGGTTCGGACGGGGGTCAGCAATTGTCCTCCTCGTGCAGGTCCCAACAACGTGGGCGCGGTGGGTGGTCGTACTGCGCTCGCAGCTGCGGCTGGCAGCTCTGCGACCAAGGGACCCTGCGGCTCTGCTTTGACGAGAGGCGTTTCCGTGCGACGCTCCGAGTTAGGACGCGGAGACCATGTCTCGTGAGGAGCTATCGCTTCCTGTCCCCACCGCGAGTTCGCGCAGGAGGACCATAGGTCGGTGGGGACTTCGGCGAGGTTCGGGCTGCTTGCGACTTGTGAGGACGTCACTCCTACGTTTCTCGTGGGATCGCTCGGAGCGCTCGCCGCGGACGGTTCGTAGGGTGGAGGCGGCGCGGCGGATGCCATCTGCACCGGGTCGTCGTATATCTCGTCGTCGTTGGGCAGCGGTACCCACACGTCCTTTGTGTACAGTGCGGCCTCCTCGTATTCCTCGTTACGCCTGTAGGAAATCCCAATCTCCCTCTCCGCGAAACTTATCGCCCCGGTCAGTGCTCGACCCGCCGCAGCGTCCTCGAGACGGACCGACATTAATCCCTGCGCGCGGATGATGCACAGAGGGTACGCCAGACTCCTCGAGAAGTGATTGTTGTAGAGGGCGTGAAATATATGCGAGCTGATGGAGTCGTCTATCCCGCGAATAACCACCACATTCGTGGGTGTATCTTCTGTGGAGGGGAGTTCTACTTCCATGCCCCCTGTGGGGTCGGGGAAGTCATCGTCCTCGTCGTCGCTGCTCGAGCCGATGCTGGCCTCGTCCTCATCCTTCTCCTTGCCTTTTCCTTTGGTGATACCGCGCTCCGCTGTCTTTTTAGTTCCCTCCCCTTCGCGGAAAGGCAAGTCAGCGGCGCGAGGGGTCTCTGCTCTTCGGCCGTTGAGAGTGGAATGGGACTCCGCGGTCTCATACATCCAGTGGGAGGCGCGCTGCAGCATCCACGTTCCCCCACTCTCAGTATAGAAAGGGAATCGTGGTACCGGCGCGCCAAACGTCTTGACGTCAAGGACCCCGTCTTCAGTGCATAGCGCCCGCAGAACAAATGCCGTCCTCTAACGCGGTCAAACCATTCCTTTCCCTCGGGTTTCCTTTTCTTTCCCCAATATACCCAAGCAGCTCGACCATTGACCTCATCTAGTTCCCACTTCTCCCACTTTCGCCCCCATCTGGCCCTTATAGGCGGAGGTACGATCCAGGGCACTCTCGAAGAGTCAATGACTCGTCTCTCGAGAGCCAGTGCCGCATACTTGTCTCGATCCGCAAGTGGGGCAGGTGTGACGTAGTTAGGAGGGGCGTCGTCGGTGAGCGGAATGGGACGTTCGTCTCCGACGGGAGGTACCACCAACTCGTTCATAAGCGTGGCCTCTGCGAGCCCGCCCGCTATGCCCTGTTCAACATGGTGGGCTCGCGTCGTATTTGGGCAAGCCAATCGTTGGACGTATAGGGAGGAGGAACAGATCCGGTCTTGCGGATTCACGGTGGAGGCGATGGATTGAGCTCGTCCATCTGATGATAAGAAGAGAGAGTTGAGGCGAAGACCGTCGCGGCGAGCGATGCGTTGATACGGATTCTGGAAGAGGATATCCGGTAGCTCTGTACCCTCGAGGAACGTGGCGAAGGAAGGGGTGGAACGGTGGACGACGTCGCGGGGGATTTCCTCGGGTTCGTACTCGTGCAGAACGAAGCACGGAACTCGGGACCGAAGGTATAGTAGAACTCCTCGTTCGTCGAGGCCGTTAATCCACAATCCAACTAACGTGTCGTCCGCGGCAGACATGTCGGAGGCTCTCAAGTCTTCCAGGCTCATCGTCGAGAAGCGGTGTCTTTTGCTGACCCACAGAAGCCAGGCTTCCTTCTCCCGGATTGCCCTTTGTATGTGTACGCCGCGGTCCACTGCTTCTTCCCATGCTCGGGTGGTAGATAACTGGTTGAGCTGCGCGGTATCAGGAGCGTGAGGACGGGCAGCCCAAGTTCCCGATCTCGGTAGGAACAAGTTTTCCAGCGCTTGGATCCTTGCATCGAGTTCGCGTGACAACGCGCTCAGTTGATCAAGGAATCCAGCTGCGAAGGACCCGTACCGCGTGTCGAGCGAGTTGCACTCCCAAACGTTGGGGAGGGGTGCGAAAGCCGGGTAGGCCGGGTCGTTGGTTCCTACGACCAAGTGGCGCCTCAAGAAGGGCCAATGACATCGAGAGGGATTTGAGTACTGCGGCGAGTAGAGGCAGTCGTATCTGCCGGCATGTCCGTCGTATCGACGCTGTTCCTTCACCTGAATGATGTCCGGGAGGAAGTCGCTACGCGCTTCTCCTGGAAGGAACGGGAGCTGGTTGGAGTTTGGCGACCAGAGTTCGAATCTTCGTCCGTTAATGCGCACGACGCGAGATGTCAGGCGAGGCAGATGGAGAAGGTCGAAGGATAGACCTGTGCGGAGGGTGGGTATTCCTGAGTAGCCGGCCTCACAGGCGAGCCTGCGATGCCCGTAACATGGAGGGGGCGAGTTGGACATGTAGCACCAGTGTAGATTCGGTCGTAGCAATAGATAAAGTTTCTAGTTTCCGCGCTCACTCAAGGAGGATCGCGTTGACTAGGGACAGGCAGAAACTCTGGATGGTCGTGTCACGGTGCTCGTAGACGGTCTTGAATAGGAAGGTACGTAGTATCGCGCTCACTCCAAGAGGATCGCGAGTACGTGGCAGAGGAAGGAAAAGAGTTAAGTGATAGAATTACATAAGCCTGTCAAAGGCCTTCGCACACACCGCCCCCGGCAATGTGTCCCGATTTCCCGCCCGGGAATATTCGGCCGCTAGGTCAACTTATGCAGCTGAAGGTACTCGCGTTTTAGAGCGGGCGCGTTCCTGAGATCTCTTTCCGAGACCCAGGTGTCATCCGCCGGGCCATACCCTTCCCAACGTACCCTGAATAGCCTCTGGCTCCCGTTCTTGCGCGGCCGAACCATGTGGCCAATTATGGCTTCAACCACATATTCCTCCGTCGCCACCATGTAATCCCTGGTGTCAGGAAGAACCGTGCGCCCTTCTGGGTCCACGGGTACGTGATACTTGCGGAGATGCTCCAGGTTGAATACTGGGTGCATTGGGTAGGTATCGGGGAGACGAAGTCGGTAAACTACAGGATTGATTTTCTCCAGAACCTCGAATGGGCCGATGGTCCGCTGGATAAGTTTCCTCCCTGTACCTTGTACGTCGACTAATTCCAGTGAGTGGGGATTGACCAGCACGAAATCCCCTTCCTCAATTTTCTCCACCGGGCGTCGTCCCTTGTTGTAAGCTCGCGCTTGCCTTTCCTGCGCGAGTACGACCGCGTCCCGCACGGCCCTTCAATGGCTTTCAATGGCCTCGATGAAGTGTTCACCCTTCTGACTGGGCAGGAAGGGTCGAGCCACCGGGTCCTCAGGGGTGTCGAAGAGGCCTGCCACTCCCTTGGGATGGTAACCGAGTAGTAAGAAGTTCGGGGTGTAACTGGTAGAAGAATGTACGTTGGAGTTGTATGCAAAAGCGATCTGCCCGAGCCACTGTGCCCACCAAGTTCGGTCCGTGGCCACGTAGGCCCGTAGCATCTGCTCGATTGTGGCGTTAAGGATCTCTGTTTGGCCGTCGGTCTGGGGATGATGTGCCGATGATAGAGCCATGACGCTGTGGTACTGCGCGACCACCGACCTCCAGAAGGCCGTGGCCCAACGCTTATCCCGGTCCGCTATAATTCTCTCAGGCATCCCGTATACATTGACAACTCGATCCACGAAGAATTTGGCGAAACCTTCTTGAGATAGGTTGTTATGCATCAGGATAATGATCGCGAATCTCGTTAGCTTGTCCACGATGACCAGAATGGCGGTGAACTTCTCGGGTCCCGAGGGTGGTAGTCCGGTGATAAGGTCCAGGGATACAGTAGCGAAGGGTCTTGACGGAATGTGAGCGGGACGAAGGCCCCCCATGCGCTGCCTATGGTCGGCTTTAATCTTCTGGCAAATGTCGCAAGTCGTAGCGAATTCCTCTGCGTCCCGCCGCAGCGTCGTCCAGAAGAATAGTTCCCGTAATCGAGCCACGAATTTGAAGGGTCCCGCATGAGCACTCTCGTGTGGGGACTCGTGGATTCCTTTCAGGATAAAGCGCACTTTCGTGCGAGGAACACACAATTGTGTCTTCCAGTCGGCGTCCACGAAATACAACATCCCGTCCCTGCCCTTCTGAAACCGTGACGGCGTGAGCACTTTGTCCGGACTGGGCGCCTCTTCCACATAGCAATCCTTGAAGTACGGGCCCTCCAGGTAGGCCTTCCCAAAGCTCTTCCGCACCTCATCAGACACGGACACCAGAAGGTGAGAGCGTTTGTTCCAGTCCCCCTCATCCTTATCCGGTCGAGCTCCAACCGGATATTTCCAATGGTCGTTTTGTGGGAAGGGCAACGGGTCCGGCGCCACGATATCATCGCGCTCACGGATCCCCGGTGTAGCGTCCCCGTCGCGCTCACGGTTACTCGGTGTGGCAAAATTATCGCGCTCTCGAGCACCCGGTGCAGCGTAGGCGTCTCGCTCGCGGGTTCCCTTGGCTCGGGTGGCGTTGGCGAGTTCTTCCTCCGCTTCCTCCTCCTGAGCCTTCTGCCCGCGTGTCCGGACCGGAAGAGCGTACTTCTCTACCGCGTCCTCCCACCACCAAATCGCGAAAGCTGCCTTCTTGGCTGGCGCGAACATCCCTCTATCCTCCATTCTCTGAGCTTCCTCTTGCCTGTCTTGATCGGACACGATGGTGTCCAGATCATCCCTGACCGGCGACTCATGCTGTGGCGTTCTTGGCAGCCGCGAGAGCGGGTCCACGTTGGAGTGGACCCTCCCGGGCCTGTGGACAATCCTCAGTCCCGGGTAGGCAGCAAACACCACCCCCCACGCCGCTAGTCGACGGTTCGCGTTCTCATAAACGCGCGCCCATTGCAACGCGGCGTGGTCCGTTACGAGGATTACTTGCTCTCCCTCGATGAACGGGAATCGCACTAGCGCTTCTGTAGTTCCGCTCTGCAGATTTCAAACTCCTGCTCCAATACGCGATCACACGCTCAACGTGCACCGTCGTCTCGTCCAGCGACGCTCCCCACACATCCTCCTTCCCTACTTCCTTCACTTCCTTCTCCAGCGTGGTGAATAGCTTAGGGACCGCGCCCCCCGCGTCCCAAGCAGCTTGGAGTTTGTTGTAGGCGACCGTCCCCTTCAGGTCTGCGACGAGTATTGGCTGAATCTGTTGCAGGCTGGACCCAATCGCGTAGTCTGATGTGTCCGTGTATAGTCGGTAAGGCACGCCTTGTATCGGATGGCCTAGCACCGGGGCTTCTGACAACGCGTCCTTCGCTTGCCGGAATGCTATCTCTTGTTCCGCGCGCCACTCCCACTTCACGCCCTTGGCTAACAGCAAGAAGAGGGGTTTCGCGATAAAAGCATAATAGGGGATGTAGTTGGCGAAGTAATTGACCATGCCCAGGAATTTCTGGAGTTCCGGGACCGACGTCGGGCGATCCAATTCCTGAATCGCCACTACCTTCTCCTTGTGCGTCAACAATCCAAGTCGCGAGACCTTCTGTCCGAGCAACAGGATGGAGGAGTACCCGATAAAACACTTCTTGGGTTCCAGAGTGATCCCCGCTGCGGCTATCGCTCCCAGAACGCGATCCAGATGGACGAGATGCTCCTCCCACGTCCTCGAGAAGACCACAATGTCGTCGATGTACACGAGCGTGAAGATCCAAAGGTAAGGGGCTAGGACTCCTTGCATAATGCGCTGGAAAATGGACGGCCCGTTGCACAACCTGAAAGGCATCCGCTTGAATTGCCATAACCCTCGATGCGACCTGAAAGCCGTCTTCTCCTTCGCATCATCATCCATCTCTACTTGGTTGAAGCCCGCTAAAGCGTCGAAGGAGGACAGTACTTGCGCCCCCGATAACGCCCGGATGATATCCGATTGTCTAGGTATCGGAAACTCGTCTGGTACGGTTTGCGCATTGAGCTTGCGATAGTCTACCGCCAAGCGCGCTTTCCCGTTGCGGAATACTACTACACAAGGCGCCCCCCATGGACTCCTCTATGACGTCGCGCTCAAACCAAAGGTCCATTTGTTTGTCAATAACTTCTCTCTTGGCTGGCAACGCTGAGTACATCGGCACTGAGATGGGTTGCATATCCGGTTTCACGGGAATCGGAGCCTTCTCCTTAACGTGACCCAGTCTTCCTCCTACTCCGAAGGCGGCCGCGTTACGACGTAAGACTTCGTCCAAGCGGGGCCTTATGTGCTCCGGTATGTCAGGGCCTAGGTTGACGAGCTGAGCGACGTCTTCTACTCCGTCGTGCCCTTCCCCCAGTTCGCTAGCCATGACGGCGGTCTTGGGCCCGGCGAGAACCTCTCCCTCGCCCTCCTCGGCAGCGCTCACAGGGATACTTGGCCTCGCATAGGGTAAACCCTGCGCACTCAAGTTCTCCTGGATCACTCGTGCCATAGCTTCTGCTGATGCAACAAACTTCTCGTGTTCCGCCTCCATCTTGGGCGTGTCGGCGTAGTCCTCTGGTCGATGTAGCTTGCCCACGACGTCCCCGGCCCTTATGTACCAAGGACGGGTACTAGGATTTGCAATGGGCAAGTAGGGGGCTGCAGCTTGGATGAGCGTAGTCGGAGCAGCTAATACGCTCGCGTCTTCCGTGCCCACTACCACTTTCTCTACTAGCCATTCTTCCGCACCCTCGAACGGTCCGGTTATGAGAACGTTATGCACCGTTCCCGCCTCTATAAGGACGTCCTGCGCTGCCAGGACCGGAGGCGCGCTGAGCTTCCCTTCCTTAGCCCTTCTCGCGTGCGAACGCTAGTAGGATGTTTTACGGATGTTGGGCATCAGGCGCTTGAGGGTGCGGGCTAGGCACGCTCGCCGAATGTTGAAGCCAAGTTTCAGGGAGTGCGTTGCGGAAGCTGGGATTACATGCCGCGAGCAACCGACTTTTACCTCGCAGTGCCCGGTCGCCCAGTGGTTAACTCCCAATTCGTACATGGAGTGGAAGTCCTCGCCCAAGAGCAGAGGCACTTTCATGTTACGGACCACGTACGCCTCCAACTCGAAGCACACCACTTCCCCTTCCTCGGTGACCATATATAGCGAAGTTTTGATGTAGCCCAGCACCTTGGCTTCACCTGTCAGGTGGTATAAGCTCATACACATGCCGTGCTTTGGTTTGGGAAGACCCGGTATGGATGCCCAGAATTCCTCGGACATGAGCGTGAGGTCCGCCCCAGTATCCAGTCGACCGTCGATCTCGACGAAATCCAACGAGCCGACCTTGCATTTGACGTGGAGAGCCCTCGAACCCATGGATCCCAAGCCATCAGGTAGATGCCTGACTTTCCGGGCTGTGTATATCGGCAGGCCATCGTCCGTGTGTGTCGTAGTGAGCTCTGCGAATTGCACTCTTTTGCGAGCGCATTCTCGTTCCACTCGTCTCGGGACGGTCGGGGGATCGTCGTGTTCCACTGCCTTCCCCTTCTCGTTCCTATGCGTGATGGACCTGGAGAAATGTTCTCTCCATCGCGTGTTGTGATTTCGTCCTCCCGGTACGACATGAGTAGCCTTAGCTTCCGCGGCAGAGGAGTTCACTACGAAAACCTGTCGGATTTCCGGATTCTCAGGGGATTCACGCGTGTAAACTGACGAGGGGTTTCTGGATTCAACGATCATGGCTAGGTACACCTTGTCCTCTGCTTCCTCCTCCGAAGGCTCCCAGTCCACGAATATCATGTGCGCCTCGCGCAGCATGGTCCATTTCCCGTACATGGTGCATTCTCGTGCTATGTGATGCGGACTGGTGCAAATAAAGCATTCACCCTTCGGAGGGTTAGGGTTGACCACGGAGTCGTCACGCTTGAACTCGAAACCGTTCATGGTCTTCCCTTTGGGCCAGAAGACTTTTCCGGTGCCCCCTGAACTCGGGGTACCTCGCTCTCGCCGGCGGTCCGCCGCCATGGCCGTCCTCTGTTCCGGGGCCTCTGTCTCCTCTCCCGGCTCGCTCTGCTCGTCCGACTCTACTCTATCGGCGGCGTGCGCGTGGCGGGGGAATCCACGGCGCGGATTCGTGTTTGACACGCTTCCGTGCGCCATGAAGCTCGTGACTCGCTTCGCTAGAAGCCAGTCTGCGAGGAGGCTGTCGGAACATCTTTGCGAGTACGTGAGCAGGGAGTCGATATCGGGACAATTCTGTTCATTGACATCTCGGTTCCATGCTAGTGGCTGCGTGCGGAGTATGCGGGAAACGGCTTGCGGTCCATCCGCGGCGTCGTCGAATATAAAGGAGTGGTATTGCGCTCTTCGTTGGAAGAAGTCGATAGGGGCTTCAGATTTGTGTGCCCAGATTGACGGAACGACATCTCCTCGAACTCTTTCTTCCAGTCCAGTAGCCATTTGGGTGTAAGGAATTGGCGTCGGATAGCATTGAGCAGGTGATCCCAATCGCTCGAGTAGGCTAGCATTCGTGGGGTCGGGAGGGTCGTCCACCAACGTAGCGCACGGTCCGTGAACTTCGACGGCGCCATCTGTGCGATGTCCTCCTTCATGCGAGGGCTCATAATAGCGAGTCCTGACATGGCTATGACATAATGGATCACTGACTCGTCCTTGCCGTCCCAGGAGGGAACTACTGATATGTTCAACTTGGGATTAAGCTGCCAGCGATCCATGGCGCTCGCAGGATACCCTGGTGCGCTGTAGCTTCCGCCTCCGCCGCCACCGCCTCCGCCTCCACTGTGGCCGCCTCCACCGCCGCCGCCTCCACCGCCGCCGCCTCCGCCTCCACCGTCACCTCCGAGGCCCCCTTCACCATTATTGTCAGGCTGGGTAACCCATCCTGGTGGTAAAGGTGGGCACGTGGGAGTACGGCCCGCACCTTCCGATTTATTGGGCACAGGAGCGTCAGGAACGGGAGCAGCGTTCATTATAGGCGCTGATTGATATTGGTAGCTAGTCCACGAGTGGGATTGAGGCGCGGCCACGCGTTCCGAATAAAATGACGTAGAACCCCGTATCATCGATGGCCCCCCACTCCTGGGTGCCGGATTGAGGGTGTCTCTGATAGGGCCTTGCCCTGGTAGAGAGTTGACCACTGATATACGCACTGGCGATCCCGTCGCGAACCGGACTCCCGGTGCCGGCGCTCCTCAATCAGGTGCAATTCCCTCGGTCAAGGGAGCGCTCACTCCTGTCCACAGGGGATTTTCCTGGATAGTAGGGATCGAAGACCGTGGTTTGTAGTACTTCGCGCGCGGACTCTCTCCCAGCTGATGCACCATCCGAGCTCGAGCAGCTTCATCGATTAATGTGGCGCACGCCGAGTAATCCTTCCGCAGAAACAGGCGAGCCAGTTCTTTCCCTGTTGGTTGAGTTCCGAACTCCCTCCTGACTTCGGAAATTGTGGAATCAGCGGACTCAATCTCGTCCCCGCGGTAGTCGGGGATTAGGGTGGATTTAATGGTGGACAGGTACCGAAGTATATGGTGGTTGCCTCCATCGAGACGTTTCTGGAGCGAGGTGAGGGCGAAACGTAACTCGACCTCCACTGTGGAGCATTCTAGCATGTACAGAAATCCATAATGAGGGTCCAACTGGAAACTGGTGGCTGGATCCTTGCATCGGAAAATTGTTAGAGCCTCGAGGATCTGTTGCACGGCTACAACGGCGTGGGCCACTCTGGAGAGGTAATCGAGGGCAAGACTGAAGTATTGCTGAGGAGTACCCTTCTCCAAACATCGCAACGGGACGGTAGCCGCGTCGTAAGCGATCGCCTCCTCTATCACTTGCCCCAAATGACTCCACTCGAAGGACCAGTGCTCGCGGTCGTAGCGGATGATGGCGTCGCATAATGCCGCCGTAGAGGCTGGATCCCAGTGCGGGATTTCCCCTCCTATGGCCCCGAATTCCACTAAGGGGTCGTCATTCGTTTCCGGATCGTAGTCGTGGTACCGTTCCACCGCGTTCATCAGCGGCTCCTTGTACAAGTCAATGGATTTACCGGCGCCGCTAAAGAATCGTTCCGGTGAATACGCCGCCGCACCCTTCCTTCTGGCATGGAGAGCGGACGAGATACTGTTGCTTTCCCCTTCCTTTCCCTCCGCTTCGGACGCTACGAGGCTGTCCGTTGTCATGTCCGATTCCTCGGATATGTCCCCCGATGAAGGGGGTAGCGGCTTGGAGGTCGGGGACGGGAGCGCGCTCTCGTCACGACGGTTCGCATCTTGCGTACCAGCGTCGGGACGGATCGCACTCTGCTGCATAGGAGACGCGGGGAAAAGCGAAGTAACCAGGCTCGCGGGTGTACCTGCCTGTACTGTATTGGCGGGCAGGTGTCCCCTGATAGCGGCGCCCTGCATGTGGGAGGGCAAGGAAGGCTTGTCCGGTAGCAAAGGCAGTCGAGACTCGACGGAGCTGAATGGCGCGGGCGGTGCAGCGGGTGTAGTGACGTCCCTGGCCTTCGAGGCTGCGGTAGGGGTGGATACATTCCCCGGACCCTTGCGAGCCGCCTTGGTGGGGGTGCCGATGCTGTTAGCTCGAGGTGCTGTCCTCGAGTTCTGCGACTTTACCGAGGTTGGAGCTCGGTTCGAGCTGGTGGACGGTGCAGCCTTCCTTGAAGGCGCGCTCGTACCCCCGTTTCAGTTCCGAGGCATCATGGACCCCGCCTCTGGAGACGGAGCGGATTGGACGGAGGGGACCGCTTGTTTTCGAGTTGAGGCCGCTCGGTCGATAACTGGATTTGGATTATTGTGGTCAATGACAGGGTCGCGCTTTTTGGCCAGTAGTTCAGACTGCTCCATGGTGGGCAGAAGAGGAATACAGAGCGAGAGGGCCGATGGGAGCGCCCTTTTTCAAGGATGTTGGTTCTTCGGTTCCGCATTTCCCCTTGTGCCATCGCTTGCTGCTGAAACTCTCCTTGGAACAGGTCGCTGACAGCGCTCTCGTACCAGGAGGTATCGGGCGGGCTACTTCCAAGTCACTACGGTTCGCCCAAGGGCGCTCGCGTAGCTAGTCGTGGCCAGGTCGACGATGACTTGGACGAGCAGAGGGTTGAGAGATTTAGTGGCACTGCCAATCACGTGACCGATCTGTTATCCCGGATCAGATGCCTTTTCACAAGTCGGTGTGAGCTGGCACAGGACACGCCAGCGTGCTCCGGGTCGCCACCAAGGCTGCTCGCCCCCCAGGGTTGAGTGCCGGTGGCCCTCGGGTCGCGAATCCTCAACGTCTACGTCACGCTTCCGCGTTCTCAAGCTTCGGGGCGAAGCGGTACAGGCGCACGCGCCCTCCAGGCTTTGTCCCACGTCCTCTCTTCATGGTGAAGCCCCCCTCGCGGTGGGCTCCATTGTGATACGGGTCTTTTAGGGACTCACCACGAAGGAGAGGCCTGAGCTAGGATCGCAATAGCGCTCACTAGCTCAGGATGAATATGATGGGCGGGCGCCGCCGACTCAGGCACGCACCGCCGTTGTGACCCTTCGGCGAGGGAACGTGTTACCCTTGTTAGGGGCCTCTGCACCACCGAGGCCGTGGAGCAGTTATACGCGTGCTCAGGCATGCAGGGGGGCGGTAGGGGTGTTCCCTCGTAAGTTCTTGTTCTCACAACATCGTAGTAGAGTGTAAGAAGTAAGTTTATTATGTAATCATATCTACACAAATATAAGATGGTGAATAGTATCTACAAGAATATACGGTAGCGAGTTAAGTGGCCACTGGCCGTGTATATACGATAATGTGCAACGTCACAGACCCGTTTGTCTACCTATGTCTACATACCATAGCCACAGTTGATCTACCTAAGTCTAAATCAGTCTACTTATGTTGATGTACATACACACACCGTGACACACGTGGACCGACGTAGCCACACGTACGCGGATGTAGACACATTTGTCAACGTTATTGATTGGCGGGTCTACAGCCTTACATCACCGTGACACGACTACCAGGGCTGATCCCGGAAGCTGATAGCGCAAGCTCAGAGACCTGGCATGCAAGCAGAATATTCAGGGAGTTTAATGCCTGACCCATGCCATACAGCATAAAAAATGGCCATGTGCGTCTACGTGCGTCGACGGGGTAGACGCAGATCGACTGACGTAGCCGATGGTTCATGTACGGCATGTAGACGGCATGTAGATGGACGTAATCTAAGCTCGCCGAACATTACGGCGTACACACGGGTAGCCGTGCATAGCCTCATGTAGCCTCGGCTCGACAACCCGTAGATGGACGTAATCTAAGGTAGACAGGGGTCGGAACGCAGTGGTTGAGTCCTGCAGTCGGATCAGGCGAACTTGTTCCTTGCGGAGTCCAGGCGGTCCAGCAATAGTGGAACCGAATGCGAGACCGCCATGGGTCATTCCCGTTGCGCGGGTCATGTTGACGGTGTATGGGGCGTGACCTGAAGCGCCTTGTGGATCGTCGAGACTGCATGTCCGTAGCAGACGAGGCAATACGCCGCTTCCCCGTCTGGACTCCACCCGCGAGCGAAATACGGCCACCGGTTCTCAGCTCTTGCGAGCAAATGTCCTGAGGATTAACTTGAGCTCGATCAAAGGTTGTCTTGGAAAGCACTCACCCAGGCTATTACTCAAATCCACAACCGATGTATTCGCTGAATGCGGATAGAGTCTGAAGGTTTGTGGTACTGATGGCCAAAGAGGCTGTTTGAAAAGACTGTCCCTAGATGAGACTGGGTGGATGAGGAATACTCCGAAGACTCACAGCGCTCGGGAAATGGCCTCTACCAGCTCTTTCTCGCTAGAAGCTGCGGAAAGAAATCCTAATGGTCTGCACTGATGAGCAAACACAGGGAGATAACCCAAGACCTGCCAAGAATTGTATGAGCGAAACACTCCAAGATCGAAATTCAGGAGACTCACTGCGCTGACGACCGCCTCCCTTAGTTCCGGAGACCAGTCATTTGGAAGTCGGGGGAGCGCAAACTGCGCGCAAACCTTTGTCAAAATTGCTGAGCAGAAGGTCGCGGTGGGGCCGAGCCTCAGGAGGAGCCTGGAGAGCGGATATTTTTCGCAAAGATGATGGAGGCAAGAGAGCAGAAAATTTGGTACTCCTGACACAGAATAGGAGATTTACGGAACTATTCTGTGGTGAGACATGGTTGGCTCCCCTCTGGACGAGCACCGCCACAGTGATCCTCGTGGCATTGCAGGGAAGCAAAAGAAATTCAGCTGGGGTGCGGCAGAAATTAAATCCTGGGACCTCTATAGTGCACAACAGCCTCTCGTTATACCATGTCGCAGCGTATGTTTGCGCACTGCGAAGTGACGACGAGACCACCGACTTGATTATTATTCCCACGGTTCAGCCCCGAGCCGGGGTGGATTGATTGATTGACCGATTGATTGATGACCGCGGAAAGAGATGTTGCGGAGGCGGGGTCGGGGTCGGTACGTTGGATGGGTAAGTAAGTGTTAGGTACTACTAGCGGGAAGTGACGGACGGATACTAGACCGACAGATAGGATGCTGTAGCATTTCGACCGCGTGTTCCGCCCTTGTCACGAGTCACCTCAAATTTTCATATTACCAGGTGTTCAAATGGCGGTTCCGTCTGTCACCTTAGCTCAAGTGTTCATTTTCACAAATATTCTCTGGAGGCCCAGAGGCACAACAGGCATCATTGACGCTTGGTATTCTTTGGTACAAAATACGTACGGTTGGCTCGAAGAACTTACCCGACTCTGAGTCAATACTACATCATCCGGAAAAACTCGGACAAGGCAGGGACATGGCCGACGCCCTCCCATAATCCACCAACTGGCTATTCACAATCTTTTTCTTTTTCGAACGCGCCCTCATCTGTTGCCAGCGACACAGAAAAAACCAGATTCCAAGTGGAGGATACTGAGGTCGTTCCTGTCGCGCTCTGGCTCGGTCAGAGTAAAATGCAAACACTCGTTCCGGAGCTGCGGTGTGGGGCCGGGGCGAGCATCAGATTTCTTTTGTGCATTTCATCAACATTTTAACGAAAATTAGAGTGACTTGAAATTGGTTTTTGGGCCCTTTGTCATGTTCAAAAAATTGAGAGAGCATTTGACGAAGGAACAAGTTAAAGGGAAGGACCAAGGATTCAGACTCGTGAGAGCCCCGCGGGACTTCGGCAGCTAAATTATGTCGGAAATTTGTAATTTGCATGACAAGGCCTGATCAGGCTCCATAAGGCCGTAATGACGGCAAGCAATATCAGACGTGATCCGATAGAATATAAACTCCGATTTAGTATTATAAGGCAAAAATGGGGCCGCTGTCACTCTGATTGGCTCTGACAAGATTTGTCGGTGTCTTATCAGAGCCTTATAACGTAACAATCTGATAAGACAATTTTTATTTTTCCGACATTTTTTAATGCATGTCATTCGAACTTCATTCGAACATTGAGAGTTCAACATTAGGGGAATTCACGGTAGGGAATATTTCGCGTTTGTGAATAAATATAATCAAGTGATGGGACCAATATTTCCACAAACGAAGATATTCCACAAACAAGATTTAATCTCGTTTGTGGAATAAACCCCCGTTTGTAAAATATATTCATATGGAAACAATAAAAATAATAGGTGCCACACAAATGGGGTGATCACACATTTACTTGTTGGGTGAGGCCACCGCTATGAGCGTGGCGTGACTCGTACTTAACTTTTTATTTTATTTTATCTGAATCATCCCTTGGTATCGTTCCGATTGATGTTTTTCTACTCCTTCGTTGCTTCTGGAAGGTATGCATACTCAATGTAACTCTGGTTCAATATACCTTATATTTGATTACAGAGGGTGAAACACTGGTTGGTACACAAGAATATGTGCAGAGATTAAACGAATACAAGAAAAAGCGGCTGTCGACGGACCGTATGGCCCGGTATTGATTGCCAACAGTGATCCTATTGAATTACGTTATAAGTAGGAAGGGACGAGCATCCCAAATAAGGCGATATTGTTCACCTGGATAATACTTGTTTGATCAACTTTCTGCTCTTGTTGCACTTGTCTACCTTTATTCACTTAAATTGTGATGTGTACGCCCACTGCATTCCAAATTGAGTCTTATGCTATAGCCTACCTAAGCGGTTTTAAATACTCATACCCCAATACCTAATCTACATTGGATCATTCCCGGTAATTTCTGGTACTTAGACACCACCAGTCAACTTGAGTTTGCCAATGACACCGTAATCACTGGGTCTACCGAGAGTTAACGATGGCCTACATTGTCGTGGCATCGGACAAAGGGTCAATGTGACATCACGCTCTGGTTAGCCAGAGCGTGACGTCACATACTTGTAATATCGCTTAGTACTAGCGCCTGTCGGGTCAAACCCAGTCTGGCTTCTCGTGTGGTTGCTCTTCATGATCTCTGATTGATAGTGGTTTGGTGCGCCTCCGTGATGCCATCTCAGGGCGCCCGAAAAGAAAAGCCAAATTGGGTTCTTAGTCGCGGGTTTGGCACCCTGTACGGGCGATTAATTTCATCTTGATTCTACCTGAAGTTCGGAGTACCTGCGGACTTTCCGTCAGTGAGCAGTAAACAGCCACTACAGAGCGCAAATTGGAAAGCCGTACAGCCCAGAAACCAGACCGAAAGCAAAGTAAGTTCACCGAACCTCGGTCTGGACCAGATCAGAACAAGTTCACACATCAAGTGGCAATAACATATAACAAAGGGCAGATACATTATCACTATAAAAGTGCTCCCCAAGGGTGCCTCTTGTCAAGCCTCATTCCGACTGGCGCTGCAGAAGTGGTTTTCGCATGTGGCCCCAGTCCGAAACTTGACATCGCTATCCGCCATCGCCACGATATTCAAAGGCCCAGCCTCAAGCACCAAACAGAAAAACTATTGAGAAGTCAGGCTATGTATCTTCCGGTCCGGACACCGGGGTCAGGCACTATACAAGCCAAAAAATGGAGCAGCTAATGCATTTCACAACTCTGTCTCTTACCGCTACCATTGTCGCATGGTGTGTACATGCAAACCCAATAAATAAGTAATGGTTGGCGCACCCAATCGCACTGACCAGTACAAGCATATCGTCTTTCGGCGCTTTCGCTAGCACTGTCAATGCATTGTCGTCCGCGACCGACGGTGTGGGTGGGGGTTATTGTTACATCATCGCCAATGTGATCAGGTTCGGATACTCGAAGCGGCCGCCAGTTCGAAAGCCATAATAAATGAAGCAGGGTAGTGGTGAGCAGCAAGTTTGAATGAAGTTGTACTGGGAGGTGCCCTATGTGAAGAAGGGTGGTGAGTCGCACTTCATACGTCTTCCAGACGCACTCAAAGGGTGTCATACACATGGAATTAAAACACTTGGGGGTTGTCTGCTGCGAATTTTGTGGTCCGAACCATCGTGGAAAGTTTACTGTAGTGTTTCGACCAACTGTTCAGTCACTGGTCACAGCCGCGGCTGAACCGAACACTTAGTGAAAGAGGTCACAGGTCACCGGAGGCGTCGAACCGTTGACCGATTGAATATTTTTAAGGCTCAAAAATCAAATTTTTTCTCAGCGAAATCGCAATGCGCTGACCGTCAAAAGCATCCATATCATGTTTCGAAGCTGAAGTCTCCATGGTACAGAAAACGGCGAGTCAAATACTTTACTCCTTCCACATATCCTTGCCAAAAGGGCTAGGAGCCTTGGTGCTTCGCTTCCCACGTTGAACGGCTAAAGGTAAGTCGTCAGCAATAACATCGAGCTCCGTGTCCTCCGCCGCGCCATCCCGAGCCGAATTTCCTGCCTCATCCACCATGAAGCCATCAGGAAGCTTGGAAGAGTTCCCAGCTTCGACGTGGTTGATGACAACCTTGAGGGGAATATCACCCTCATCGTGTAACATCTTGTTGTCTTGTGGAAAGAGAAGCTCTTCGATTTCGGTATCTCCTGGCATCACCCTCAGAACACTCGTTTAACGCGTAGGGGGATGTCTTGTCATTTATTTCCTTGGGAAACCCAGTCTGCCTTTCGGAATACTTCCATGCCAGCGCAAAATTGGAAGTCTGATTGATGTCCCATGTGAGTTGGCCGGGATTCCTGGCCTATTTCGGGGCTTTTTGGCTTCATATTGGTGATCCACAGTGAACATTACAATAATCAAACACCCATGGAGCTGTTGGGGTCTCAGACGAACATTTTGCCAAAGGAACACTTGAAAATAGGTGTCACAGGTCTCAAGGGCGACTGAACTGATGGGAAACGAACAGTTGAGGTCACAGGTCACAACCGGCGAACAGTTGGTCAAAACGCTACAGTAATCTACGGAAGGGCGGGGTGTGACATCACGCTCAGGCTAGCCAGAGCGTGATGTCACACTGGTCCATGATTCGAGAATGTATTTCGCTTTCTCCAGTCACGCGCTCAAGGTACGCTCAAAAGCAAGAAGACAAGTGCGTTCTGCTTCCTTCGAATCTTTTCCCCACCATCTGCTTTCCTCTGCCGTTCAAAACAGTGTTTATTATGCCACAGTCAACATGTTTAGCACGCTACCATACAATATCAGGGGGATATGGCAAAGTGCAGCTTGCAATTTGGAAATACCTATCATTAGATGCTTCTTTTGGATATCACGAAGGTCTATGAAAAAATAATTCGCAAAAAAGCATGTTTTGGCACTATTTGCACCCTACAGAACTCACTCATTTCTCAATAGATTCCATCAAGTCCTCAGGTAGAGTTATCCATATAATGATAAACTAAAATAGTTGTCAGCCTACCCCGAAGGTACGAGGCCACCTTGAGATGATAGGACGCAAAGATCAGTAACACTTGAAAAATGAAAGTTGAAATGTGACATCACGCAGTCGGTGACAATCTTGTGTGGGCTTTTTGTAAATACCAAACACTGACAGCAGGTATCTGAAGTAGCACAAACAAAGTTTGATGATGAAGAAATGGTGTAAGCAAAATGAAAATTGAATACCGAAATATTTGAAGAACTGAGTGAAAAATCGGAAACTGTTACGTAAGAAAATACTCAGCCACCGTGACAAAGATTTCAACTTCGTTGGATTCATTTCTAATGAAAACGCACATCGAGTAAGGTTTGGCGGACAGCCACTATTGAGTATTCAAAAAGCTAATGAATATTAAGCACAGCCACTAAAAGTATCACCGTCAGTAAATCGGACCGTAAAAACGCGCGAACAAAAAATGGCGGTTCACAATTATTATGAACGATTACTAAGTACTCGTAATTCCACAAATGATGACCTTATTCATTCTATTTTCATCTACAAACGGGAAAATAGCACCTACCGTGAATTCCCCTATTGCTGTTAGGCAGGCAATCATTATTACTAAATCAAATTTCATTCAAATGCAGCGAACGGGGACAGATTTGTCTAGCTTTCGACAAATTCTATTGATGATTAAAAAGAGACCCTATAATCCTGGATTTCCAAGTTATGCACACATGTTTGGCCAGCCACTCTAGCTGGGAGTCGCAAACCCAACCCGATTATTTGTGGTGTCAAACACCGAAAACTACCCCTAATTGAGGATCGTTCAACCATGAATGACAGCTGATTACTCACGTAGTTCTCAAGGAATTTTTGTCCAATGATGAAGTTAATATTAGCGGCATTCACTGCGCCCCCATTGGCGATCCATCCATAGTATTTGCCGGAACGCAATCCCCAGAAGGCGTATTGTGCGGTGGGAATCGTGTATTGGGAAGGAGTGAGTGTGAAAGGGATACCACCGATGGTGAATGCGAGGTTTTTCCTGGAATCGTTGTTGAGAACTAATTCAACTCAACATTCATGATGACGGTGAGTCCGACTTACGTGGGGAGGGTAGTCCAAGATGAAAAACCAGTCGAAGCGTCGGTCTTGCCACCGGAAGCTGAAAGGAAAGCGTTGTACGCTGCGGTGGGAATGTATACGAGAGTCGTGCCAGTGTCCACGACGGAGTTATAAGGACCGCCAACCGATTTGTCGTTGTAAGTGATTGAGCTGACGGTGATTCCCCAGTACGAAGAGTAGGGAGAAACGGAGGTCCTGGGGACATAGGTAATGGCTCCGGTGAATTTGGTAGAGTCAGTTCCACCCAGGGTGAGCTCGCCATTCACGATGGGTTCGCTATGAAGTTGAGTGGGAAAAGCAGATAATCCTCGAATGGGCGAACTCACGAGCCGGAGAAAGGAGCGAATGAGATTCCCAATACCTCCGTCGAGATTGTTCCCTGGCTGTACAGGTTGTCCATCACGGTAGGGACAGTGGAAGATCCTGAAACGGTGCCTTTGGTGAGATCGACGGGTCCGAAGCCGATGATCCTGAAATATATATATAAACTCTCAAGGCCAACTGGATATCCTGATACACGTACCCATCGGAACCGCTGAATCCCGACGATCTAGTACCATCCCCGATGCTTTGGTTCGTGACCGTCAGTCCACCGATGACAACTGTGTCAGTGTATTCGGTGCCACTGGAAAAAATATAGATATTCTGCAGCTATACTGAGCACGAGGACTCACCTGACACTTCCACTGCCGTAGCCTACGGAAAAAGCTTTCCCGCTGTTCCTTGAAGTTGGTCCAGGAGAGTATCTAGTGCCGGCCTTGATATGTAAAATCAATTATTATTCAATCCAACCACGGCACAAGAGTCCTACTCACCCCAACCCATGTATTGGAACTGCCCGTGTCGACGCTGAGATCGAAAGTCTGACTTCCGACCTCGATGGCAGCTAAATAGGTGGAAGCGTAGTTGGCTGCTGGTTCTTCGCCGACGCTGCGGTGGCTGAGGTTGAATCGTGAAAGGTCCGTCTCCATCAGAGCTTTGATGTTTCCTCCCGCATTTCCCGAAAGTTTCTTGTGTATTGGCACGGAGAGGACGTTGGGAGCGGAAACTGGGGTAGAGGCTGCCGAAGCCACAAGGCAGGCGAGGAAGAGGAACGGGCTAGTAAGGTAGGCCATTGCAACTGATGTAGGATATGAGAAGAGGGTGAACCTGTGAGGTCCCACTGACTGATAGCTCTTCTTTTATACAGCAAAAAATATTGGAGTTCCAAGGTTGTTGTTTGCTGACACTGCCTGGCCGCCACCGCTGTGTATCGAGGTACCAATGTGTATCGAGGTGCCAATGTGCTATTTGCTCTCTTGTTCGTTATTTCTTGGGTTTCATTCTATCCCGTCCGCTACTCCCGAGCGACGGAAGTGTCAATCGACATGGGTTAATTCCGCACAAAATCCAACGTATGACAACAAATGGTTGAAGAAGAGAAGCGACCGTTACATTGTGCACTCGGTGGTCCACAAGATAAGATAAGAGGCAAAGGAAAGAACGTGCTAGTGAAATTTGACAAGGACGTTGTATCAATTCAACAGAATGCAGCAGCCAGACTTCTTGACGCCTAACACCCTCCAAATCGGTTCGATGAAAAGTTGGATTATTTACCGTCCAGCGAAGTAACCAACCCGAATAGCTCGCTTGAATGTTGGAGTTGAGGTACTAGTATAATTGCTTCCCATTCCAGTCCAAGGCACCACGCCCTCGAGAGGTGTAGTGATTGCAATGCAGCATGTTTCAAGAGCAGAACATCTACGCCGCATTCCGTTGTGGCTGTACTATATATAAATGGGAGATATCCAGCACTTGAGTCTATCAGGAATCAGAGTATTACGTATTACTCACATGAGGAGAGCTTTCCTCGGTTTCTGAAGAGAAAAAGGATGAAACAAAGCGATCCGAGGATGTCGCCTGAGTCGAAGGGATGCTCTGCAGATGAGCACTTAAGCGGGGTTCAAAAGGTAGCCCACCGGGCTTTCTCAATTTTTTCAATTCCCCGGTTGAATTCGCGCTCTGCGATACATTTTGTATTTCCGATGCAAGAGAGATGAAACGCTCCGTAGATAAGTGTGATCGCAAAGTTCGACACCCACGGAATGAATCTACTAGGAAGCGAGCGATCCTCGTGTTCGATCGGATCGCGGCTTTAAATTTCAGTTGCAAGTCGTTTGTTCAAGCGTTCTGAGAGCCACGATATGCCAAGTTTTTCATCGACAACGTAGTACTTATCATGTTGGGCTATCCAATTACGACCAATGTTGGTTGATCCTTTTTTTCTTTCTTTCTGTTTTAGAAATCTTGATATTTATGATGTGTGCGGCAGGGCAGGGCAGGCGGGCGGGTGCGAGAGCTGAGTTGAAGATTCAGAGATTGGGATTGCGGGGAAGGAAGGAAGGAAGGGCGGGCTGTAGCCAATGGTACGTACGGAGACGGAGTGTCAGCTCGCATTTCGAGTCCGTGGCGACCAGTGCCAAGTAAGCATGAATTTGGGCCTCGCAAAGGAGACTCAGAGAGGGGTTTCCGGGAATGAGCTTGTGCAGTCAAGCTAAGCAAAACTAGCAATTGAGAGTCGGGCGCGAGGAGCGCGATCGATTCACTAGCTGCAGTCCTCGTCTGGTCCACCAAGTGAGCGCTCAGAAAGTTAAATAAGCGCCCACCAACACCGCCACGCATTCGATTCGATCAGTCCGCGCTGCGGACACCGCCACGCCCTCGTTCTTGGCTTCCCTTTCCGTTCTCGCTTTTCAGTCGACTCGTGTGCACGCCTTTTCTCGTGTGCACAAACGAAGCTAAAAGCGGAATCTCGAAACGATGGCGAGCGCCGTGCTGTCCCGCCGCCGCGCCGCCGGCCCCGCCTCGCAGTCCCACAACGACGACGACGAGCCCAGCTCACCCCAGACTTCCTCAAATAACGGTGCATACAAAGTATATACTGGTAACACAGTAATCAACTGACAACGCACCCACCCAGGAAACACCGGCAACGCACACACCGCACACGCCGGGTCCGCCTTTGCGCACGGCGCGCTCGTCGCCTCTGACCCGCGCGACCTGCTGCTCTCCGACTCGGAGGCGTCCCAGGTCGGCGGGTCGCTGCCCAAGCTGACGCTCATGGAGGAGGTGCTGCTGCTCGGCATCAAGGACAAGCAGGGGTATCTGAGCTTCTGGAACGACAATATCAGCTATGCGCTACGGGGGTGTATTCTGATTGAGCTCGCGCTGAGGAGGCGGATTGGGATTGTGCGGGATCCGGGGCGGGTGCGTGTCTATTCGCCATATTCCTTTCCTCGCCTATTGGCTACGTCGAGGGTATTTAATATCTTTCTAGAAACGCTCGCCCCTGCCCGACCGCCCGATCACGGTGCTCTCGACGCGGCAGACGGGCGAGACGCTCCTCGACGAGACGCTCAAGATGATGAAGCAGACCGAGGACGCGGGCGAGAAGATGGGCGTCGGGACGTGGGTCGATTTGTTGAGTGGTGCGTGCGTTGTCCGTTGTCTTCCCTATCCCATCCCATCCTATCCTATCCTATTCTATCTCTCTTGCACTTTCGATTCCTTCTTTCTACTCTGTGGTATTCGGCGGGGCGGCGTTATTCGGGATTCGCACGCGGGAACAAATCCCCGCTCAGGCGCCTACGCGGCCAGCGCCAGCGCAGTCTCGCTGCGGAAGCGGGCGACACATTGGTGCATTGCTGCGGTGGGAAATGCGCAATGGGTGATTGGGCGACACCCAACTCCACTCCCACTCCTCTTTCCCCAGGGACGGCATCATGCGTCTGCGGTCGGGCTAGACGTCAGCATCCGCTGCGGCTCCGGGGTTGTCCGCTGCTATCTTTGTGTGCGTGCGTGCTGCGGCTGCGCATGCCGTTTGTGTGGTGTGCCGCGGGGTCCGGTGCGGTGCGGTGTCGTGCTTTATGCTTTCTGCTTTTATGCGTTATTCGGCGCGCCGACGGGGACGCGATTTCTGTCTGCGTTTCTTTTGCTTTTGATTTTTCTCTTAGTGTCTGGTGTCTGGTGGCCTCGTTCGCCCGTCGACTCCCTTCCTTTTTTTCTTTTCTTGCCGCGCGCGCGCGACGGTTTTCTTCTTTTCCCTTTCCGGGCCGACTTGTGCAGGCCGCGTCGGTCGGCGGCGTGGCCTCGCGTGTGGGTCGTCCATCTTTGTGCTGTGGATGTGGATGTGGATGTGGATGCGATGTTGGAGGAGTCCGGACCGCTTATGCAGGCTGCCTCGTGCGAGTGGTGATGTTATGCATTTTGCATTTGGGCTTCGCTTCAGCGCGGTCAGTTTACCGAGCGCTGGGCCCTTTTCCTTTTCACACCGCACGAGACGAGAACGCGTGTGTTCCTGTTCAAGGACTCCGGTGCGAGCCGCTCGTTTGCGAGGATTGCGGATCGCATATGCCCTCCTTCCTTCCTTCCTGCCTGCCCCTGGCGCATTCATATCGTATTCTTACCCTTCCAACGGCGCATTTATATTGATATCGATTGTACACACATACTCATTCTCCCCATCCTCCCCATCCTCCCATATCTAATTTATACTTCTCCCACTGTTCCTCCCTCCCCCTCCCATCACCTACCCCATCCCTCTCCTTCCCCTCCCTATCAACCAACCCGTCCGTCCAACCGCCCGCTAACGCCCCCACCCCCACAGGCGAAACATGGAACGTCCTCAAGATCGGCTTCCAGCTCAAGCAGGTGCGCGAGCGCCTCGCAAAGGGGCTCGTCGACAAGGGCGTCCTCCGGACGGAGAAGAGGAACTTTTTGTTGTTTGATATGGCGACGCATCCGGTGGTGAGTGGCTTCTTCGCGTTTGTTGGGTTTGGGTTTGGTTTTGGTTTTGGTGGATTGCGTTTTTGTCGTTTTCGCTCTCGCGTGGATTGCGTTTTCGTTTCGCTCGCGCAATCCGGGGGTGGGGGTGGGAAGGGGTGGGAAGTGGGAGGGGAGGGGGAGGGGAGTGGGAGTGGGAGCGACATGGAGTGGAAATGGGAAAGGGGAACGCGTCTGCGTCTGGGCGGAGTAGCGTCTCGAGTTGAGGCTATACGGGGATGACATGAGATGAGCGGGCGGAGGCGAGGCGAGACGAGGACGGGCTGCGGAGAGACCAGCGCGGGGTGGAGTAGACGCGCGACCTGGGTAGGGTAGAAGAGAGGAGTCGAGAGGTGCGGCTCGTTGGGGAGGGGCTAGAGACCGACACGGAGGGAAGGGGGGCGCCCCACGTCCCGAACTTGAGGTTATGGAGGTGGGATGGACGGGCTGCGGGAGCCGCCAGACCAGACCAGACCAGACCCGGGTGGATGGAGTGAGTGGGGCAGAGCGCGATCTGGGTGGGGTGGGCTCGGTGAATCGGCTGAAGCGTGTCGAGTTGCGGCGCGGGCGTCTCGTCTCGGGTAGCGGTGGGAAGGGAAGGGGATGGATGGATGTGCACCGAGTCGGGGTGGGTGTACGCGGCTCGGCTCGGCGGGGAGATGTATGAGCGAGGGGTGATGGGTAGCGAGCCTTGCGTCGATGGGTCGAGGATCGAGCGTGCGGCCTCGGGCTTTAGTTGGCGTCGAGGGGAGGGAGTGGGAGTGGGAGGTGGGGAGGTGGGCGCGTCGTCCAGGCGTGGGGAGATGCAGCGGCAACGGCGCGCGCGATGGGAGCTAGGGCGGTGCGTCCTCGACGTGGGAGGGTGGTGCGTTCGCCACATGGGGATGGGAGGGAGTGGCGATGGGGAGACGGGGGAGCAGGGAAGGGAGGGCAGAGTCAGCGAGATACGGGTGCGATGGGGCGGCGGCGGACGGGCTGTGAACCCGCGACGGACAGGCGCACGCGCGCGTGGGCGCGATGGTCACGAGGGATGGGCACGCACGTCGCTTTTCTTCCCCTCCCTTCTTTTCTCCTCTTCACTTGTTCTGCAATTCCAAGTACCAAAATGCTGACTTTCCGGGTACATTGCAGGCCGACGCACACGTGAAAGCGGGCGTCGTGAACCGCGTGGTGGCGCTGCTGACGAGCGGGACGAGTGCGGTGAGTGGCGCTTTATTATTGTCTATCATTTATTGGGCATGGGCATGGGAGGCGTGCGGTGGGCGGGGTGGGCGGGGTGGAGGGGCGCGGCTACGGAGGGGCGCGGCTACGGAGGGGCGCGGCTACGGAGGGGCGCGGCTACGGAGGGGCGCGGCTACGGAGGGGAGCGTGCTCCGATGTGAGGAGGGAGGGATACGGGGTGCGTGGCCGGCGGAGGCGAGGGCGGCGTGCCATCGAGGTGCGCGACGGAGACGAGGCAGGAACATATCGGCGACGGTCCTGCACCGAAGACGACACGAGAGTTCCAAAATTGCGTGGATGCGCAGAGGATGGCCGGACGAGGCTCAGCACGGAGAGGAAGAATTTCCTTTTTTTGGAAGGCGGGTGGGGTGGAGACGATTCTTCTCTTCACCTTCGCTCGTCTTCCCGTCATCACTTCGTGGGCGTCCCGACGTGGCGTCGTCTGCCCATCCCATCCCATCTCCACTATCCTCGCACCCATGTCCCCTCCTCCCTCTCACCTCTCCCCTCCACACTCTGCCCCGCCCATCTTCATTCCTCCCTCTCCTTCGCGCTCCCCTACATGTATCCTAATACTAATACCCTCCCTACACGTATGCGCATACTAATACCCCCCTCCGCAGGTCCCCCCCGCGGCGCTCGACGCGGACGGCACGCAGTGCCGCGTGTTGCGCGCCGTGTGCCTCGCGTGCGCGGCGTACACCGCGAGCGTGCTCGACAATGCGTTTGGGCGGCTCGGGTATGAGGAAAGGGAGGCGGCGTTTGGGAGGTGCGTTTTCTGTCTGCGTTGTCTGTTTTTGGCTTGGGTCGGCGAGTGATATTTAGAGCGTTTTGGGGTGGAGGAGAGGTGTGGGGGGAGGTGGAGAGGAGAAGGCTGCCGTCGCGTTACGCGGCGTACGCTGCACGTCGCTCGCCTTACACGGCGTACGATGTGGGAAAGACGCGGGGTGGCGTTTCGGGGATGTAGGAGGTGTGTGCGATGGGGATGCGGGAGATGGGGGTGCCTAAAACCCAAGAGAGGGAGTGGGCGATACGCTGAAGGGAGCGGGCGGCGCGGGAGAAGACGGGCAGGCGGGCGAGGAAGCAGGCGTGTAACGGTGCTGCGTCAGCGTGGGGAGCTGTGGAGGGGTGCTGTGCATCGTCGTGCGTTTTCGGTGTATGGGGAAGGGGTCGCGCAGAGAGGCGTAGACGCTTACTCGAGTCGTTGTGGATAGCTCCACACGCCTTGCAAGGGAGGAACGTGCTGCGTATTCCTGGGTGGTGTGTTTAAGGGAGCGGCAGCGGCGGCGGGGTGGTACGACCCTCGTGCTTGGACGCAGACGCCGAGGACGCCCGTGTGCGGGTGTACGACAGGGAGTGGCTGCCCGCTGCGTCGTCGAGGAGGGTGGCAGTAGTGTGCCTCACCACCATGCGCTTGGTAGGGTGGGGAGAGCCAGGGCGGCTGCAGCTGTGTGCAACGCTGCGGACCGAGCCGCGTCGGCGGTCACGTGTGTCGTGCGCGAGCGGGAGCCGCGGAGCGGAGCCGGAGCCGGGAGCGTGCCTGCCCTCAGCGCGGAGGCTTCCGTCTGCCCGCATGTGGATGTCTGAAGAGACGGAGCGGAGGATGCGCCTCTTCTCTTCCTCCTTTCCCTTGCTCCCTACTTTTTGTTTTTTCATCCCTTTCGCCGCGAACGAGAGCTAACGCGTCCCTTCCCACAGATGCGACGAAATCCTGGGCGAGTTTGGGACGTGGCCGTTTGGCGGTGGGGAGGGGAAGGGTACGTGATTCATTTTTTGTTGCTATCCGTCTTTTCCTTCCGGCACTCGCGTCCTGCGTTGTGCTTTGGCCTTGGCGTGTTGTTAACGTCGTTGTGGCGACGGGCCGGCTCTGGGCGGGGATCCTAGGCCGGGGACCTGAAGCGCACAATCCGTCTGAGCCTCGCTCTCCTCACCCTGTTGTCCATACCGTCCTGGCCCGCCGCCTCCTAATAACGCCGGATCTCTGACTACTCCCTACCGTACCTCCGCACGCCCTCCATTCCCCTTCTTGCTACCCTCCACCTCTTCTCCCCCCCTCTCTCTTCACCCTCTTACTAACCCCCTTCCCCAGTCGACCCAAAACGCAAACCGCGCATCGCGACCGGCAGCGGCGGCGTCGACATGGGGCGCGAGAGCGTGCGAGGGCTCGTCGCGGCGGCGCGCACCGAGTCAATAGGCGGCGAGGAGGACGCGGGGTTCGAGCTCGTGGCGGCGGTGCTAGAGGTGCTGAGTAAGCTGGATTCGCTGCTATAGGCTCGACGTGTCAGCCTTGGAAGGGGGAGGGAGGCGTCGGCAGCGTGCAGCGGATAACGCGTTGCAAGGAAGGGGTGCGGGAGGAAGGCATTGGCAGGGGGGAGGCGTAATATGTGGGGTGGAAGGAGGAAGGAGGGAGCGCACCAGCACCAAACCACACACAAAATCAATCGCATCGCCGTATTTATCCATCCGAATCGACCGGTCCTCAGTCTCAGGCTCGGCTCTCATCCTCATCCTCACTACTGTACTCCCGCTCCTCGTCCCATGCCATTCACGATCGTCTTTTCTCCTCCTCTCCCTCTCGTTACTCTCCCGCTCTTCGCTACATACCATACTTTGCATCTTCGACTTCTCCGCTTTTTTCCCTTTTTTTTTTCACTCTAGTTTTGGAGTCAGATTTCCTTTTTTTCGGCGTGTGTGCATTACGATAGACAGTGCATAGTAGGCGTACACGGTACATGGTTGTTTTCGAGTTAAAAGTACGAACAAAGCGTAATTTATGGGTTTCAAGCTTCAAGGACAAGGAGGATGAGTCGATGGCCAGATGCGATGTGGCGGTGCACTTCGTTTTGTCTTTCTGCTGCGTCGACCATCGAATGAAGCGATGAAGCTGTTTCGTGAAAGCCCGCGATAAAGATTTGAAGGCGGGCGAAGGTACTGGGATGAGGCTTCCTTACTTGGTCCATCGGCTTTAAAGGTGACATATACGGTCTACATTCCTACCCGCAAGGAAAATCCTTAAAAATGTCTCAAAAGTCTCTGATGTTCGCGGTACACTGTGTCGCTTCTCTAGCTTCCTCGTAACTGATTCGTTCATCTTCACCTCGCCTTCTCGGTCTGCTGGATTCTCCGGCTGCTCGATTCTCAAGTCTCCCGCGTTGGATCAAGTCTTCCATCAAATACTGGGTTGTCCACCGGGATTAAATAATGTTCTTTCATGCTCGTCAAATCCGCACTGTCCGTTCTGGCCCCGCCAGGTTCGTACTTCAAATCGAATCCCAATCCAGTCTCAAACTCGGTCAATAAATATTCCAAACGCTCCGATTTTCAATGGTCGTCCGCGTTTAACTTCCCCCACTTGACCATCTCCATGACGCCGCCCCTCGAGAACACCCGCCTGCGGGCAAGGATCGAGGTCGTCGACCTGTCGGTCCCAACGAAGCCGTACGCGGCGCCGTGGATGACCGCATCGATGAACATCGAGTACCTGCCTCTCGTCAGCGCACGCACTCACTACATAGGAGGACGAAGACGTACCACGGCCCATGGCGCGCGACGGTCTCGGTGTGATTCGGGCGCATCCACCCGAGCTTGAGAACGGGCTCCCACCACGCGAGATCCGTCTCGTCGCTTGTGACGACCACGCGGTCGATCGCGACGCCCGTGTCCTCCATGATCTGGCCGCGCACCTCCACGACGCGCCGCTCGTATGCGGAGAGCGGGGCGAGGCAGTCGCCCGGCGGAATGCCGTCGAGCTTGCACCGCTGAACGAAGTCTCCGCGGCGGATGTGGACCGCGATGTACTGGAAAATCGGTGTCAGCATATTCTGTCCGGATCTTGCGCGAAGTGAAGTGCGCGCCCACCGGTGGGATCCGCTCGCCCACACCAAGACCCAGCGTCTCGCGCGTATAATTCGCCCCCACGTCCTGCAGCTTCGGCGCCCAATGCATATGCCGCCCCACGCCCTGCCACGCCGGCGAGATATCCTGCCTCGCCTCTAGCAGCTCGATACTGAAATCAAAGATCAGGCTGTTGGAGCAGAACAGCGCGTCGTCGGGCGGTTGCGCTTTTTGGTGCAGCGGCGAGAGCGCGGGCGTCGGCAGGACGCGCAGGCTCGTCGCGCGACCGTTGAAAGTGACGAGCGAGGCGAGTGGCCAAAGGTACATGCTGTGGTCGGTCTTGTCCATTTGGATGCCAGTGCGGACCCATTGAGGGATGGGGGTGTAGGAGATGTCTGCCAATGCGGATGCGAGATGAGATGAGACGGAGACCCAATTGAGTGCTGGGTACCCACCGAGATTCAACTCCGCCGGCGGCTGGAGAGCGAGTTCGTCCTCTTCCCATGTTTTGTATTGGAGATCCCAGCACCCCAGGTCTTCTTCCCCTGTCTCGCTGCCGAGATTCTGGCCAGGTCAGTTCGTTCTCTGCGGAAATTCCGACTCGAAACTCACTTTCACGTCGCGCCATTCTGGGATCGGCGTCTTCACCATGTGAACAGGAAATGCGGAGGCTACATAGAGATCCTACCAGGACGCCTCCGATCCTAGGCGTGCCGGCTACAGTCACATGTAATCATAGTGCGTGTGCTGTGTTCAAGTTGTTTTGATGTCTGAGTGAAATGTTCCCTTCACCTAAGGTATTCGAAGGTAGAGGGCCATGCCGCTCGTCGGCCTTACCTTCCTTATATGAAATGGGACCTGGATCGGCGGAACATTTGAAGTGATCGACGTCTCACGGCAATCATGATGAATGGTGCAGATATAAAAGACGGTATGATCTGTGAAGTCTGCAATGCAAATTCCTATGTTTCGCCTTTGCCGTCTGATTTCGGTCCTCAGCAAAGTCGCTCGCAATGTTGGCCCCAGGTTCAGCTCGTTCCCCGTCATAGAAAACCAGGGGAACAAACGCACGAATGCGGTAATTACTTGTTGACCCCTGCAAGGTTTCAGCAGCCGCTTACTTACTATCAAATCCGCCAGTCCGAACGCGCCGCACTATCCGGCCATCTCTCCTGTGACCACGCCCTTCGTTACCCCAACCCCCTGTCATATTGTACCGCCACATTCCTGGCGCGATACTACGCCGTCTACAAAAATTGGCACCGCATACGCGTGGCGCTCCCCGCCCCGTGGTCCTGCGACTGGCGGCGCTGGAAAGACGGGCCACATCTCTCCGGTATCGTGAAAGACAATGTGTCCGAGCTATACGGCGTGTCCGCGCCCGTGGAACCGCTGGCGTTCTACGCCACCGGCCTCTCTGGCTGCGAGGGGCCGGTCTTTCTGTTCGTTGCGGGCGGGGAGTACTATTTCTACGAGATCGGTGGCCTGATGCGCTTTGAAGAGCATTTCACATCCCACGAGGACTTTCTGCGTCGCTTCGAGATGTATCTACGCACTGGGACTGAGATGCCTAACGTGCGGCATCCAGAGCCAGAGCAGACGTAAGTAGGACGGAAACTGTCGGGGGGTGGGGCGGGGTGGGGGGGATTTAAGCCCATCTCGGGAGCAGGTAGGCGGAGCAAGAATGGATGGCAGTGGCTAAAGAAAAGCAAGGTAAAGTAAGGATACAAGGGTGAGAGATGAAAAGAAACCTATATTGACGAGGCTAAGTATCCGAGCAGGGAATGAAGGAGACATGGCGGACGCGTGGGAATGAACCGTGGGAATAATAATCAAGTCGGCGTCTCGTCATCAATCTTCGCAGTGCGCAGGCCTACGGTGCGACATGTTAGAATGACAGACTGTTGTGCACTATTGAGGCCCCGTTCTGCGACACCCCAGCTGGAGTTTTTTTTTGTTTCTCAGCAATGCATCACTATGGCAGTGCTTGTCTCGTTATGGTAGAGGGGCAGAGAGGCCGCGTTGGCTATGTCTCACCACAGAATACTTTCGTAAGTCTCCTATTCCACCCTTTTCTCCCCTCTTGATTCCATTATCTTTGCGAAAAATGACCTCCCCTCTCCTGAGGCTTGGTCCCACCGCGACTTCTGCTCAGCAATCTCAACAAAAGTTTGCAAGCAGTTTGCACTCCCCCGACTTCCAAATGACTTGTCTCCGGAATTAATGGACGCGGTCATCAGCGCGGTGAGTCTCCTGAATTTCGATCTTGGGGTGTTTCGCTCATACAATTCTTGGCAGGTCTTGGGTTATCTTCCCACTTTTGCGCATTAGTACAGACCATTGGGATTTTCTGCTGCAACTTCCAGCGAGCAAGATTTGGTTGAGGCCATGTCCTAAGCGATGTGAGTCTTTGGAGTTTTACTCATCCACCCACCCTCATCCTAGAACAGTCGCAACAAACAGCCTCTTTGGCCGTCAGCACCACGGACTTTCAGACTCAATCCACATTCGGCAAACACATTGGTTGTGGATTTGAGTAATAGCCTGGGTGAGTGCTTCCAACGACAACTTTTGATCGAGCTCAAGTTAACCCTCAGGGCATTTGTTCGCGAGAGCTGAAAATCGGTGGCCGTCTTTCGCTCGCGGGTGGAGTCCAGACGGCGAAGCGGTGTATTCCCTCGTCTGCTACGGACATACAGTCACTCCCGAAATTCTTGTGTATCCGGGTCTCTAGAAATGGACCTGACATGGGTAGTATTGGAAGTCAAGTCAGTGTCCTCAGGATTTCCCCTGACATGCAAAAAAATAATGTTGTCTGGAATGGTAACTGATACAGACCACATCAGATGTAGTTCCTGCTCTTCTGGCACCCAGCATGTCAGACCTCATTTACTTGGAGCTGATATTGTGCCTGACACCTTGAGTGTCAGGGACCATTTACCTGTTACTTACCCAATAGGCATCAGGGACAAAGTGCCGACACAATAAGAGTCCGGCAGCCAGAAACGGCCATCATCCGGATCAGGCAGCCAGATGCTTATTGTGCCAGGGAGCATCTACCAATCACTCAGGATTACATCCGCCTGATGCTACGCCTGACACCTTCGATGTCAGAAGTATTATTGGGGATGAATAACCTATCAGAACCTGTAACTACTGTAAGCAGATAACTCTCAACGGCACCAGGAAGTGGTAACAGATATATTACCTGTAATTACTGTAAGCAGATAACCGGTAATAATGGTCTATATAAACAACAATGCACATACCTCTCAACGGCACCAGGAAGTGGTAGCAGATGAGAGGCGTACACGTCACATCACTATAGTCATATGGTCCGCGTCATGTCACAGTCACTGCGCGTACCGCTGCAGCGCCTGGAACCAACACACCCCCTCAGGTCCGGCTGCGGTACACCCCCTCACGCTCGTAAGCACCCCCTCAATGCAGGCCGAGGCTGGCGCAGTGCCGGAGGAAGGTAGGGGTCAGGAGAGCTTTTGTAAGAGTGTCGGCAACGTTGTCGGCAGAGGATACATGCGGGAGAAAAAACTTCTTCTTCTCAATGCAGTCGCGGATATGGTGATAACGGCTATCAATGTGTTTGGTGCGGGCATGGAAGGTCTGGTCTGCGGTGAGGATGCGGGTCGCGTCGTTGTCGCAAAGAATGGGGGTGGCGTTCTCGACGGGGACTGATATGCCGCACAAGAGCATCCTGAGCCAGCAAGCTTCCTTCGCAGCCTCTGACGTGCTGATGTATTCTGCTTCCGTGGATGAGAAGGTAACAACTTTCTGCTTTCGTGGCGCCCAGGATATTGCGCCAGAGCCAAGGGAGAATTTATATCTAGGGATGGACACGGGTAAACCCGCGGGTTTTATATAATCACGATGTGGAGCTCGACTCTACGAATTTTTTGAGCCCAAAAACATGCAGAACAGTCAAGAACTGACTGAGTTATGATTAAAGTTTGATGCCCCAACATCACACACACATGTCACAGGACCTTTGAAAATGGGTTCAAACCCGCGGGTCTGGGCCCTAAATCCGCTACTGGAGACTGAAGTTTTGTCACTTTTGGCCCCAAACTTGATAAGCCCATAACTCAGTCAGTTCTTTACTGATTGTGCTGCTTCTGGGCTCAAAAAAAATTGTAGACTCGAGCTCAGCGTCACGATTACATAAAATTGATGAAAAACCCGTGTCCATCCCTATTTATATCCCATAATGGACTTGTGTTTGTCCAGCTCGTTCCCGAAGTCCGCATCAACATGTCTGTTGAGGTCAATGGGGGCGGTGCCATCGAGCTCGAGTGCCAGTGTCCACATGTCCTTGAGATATTGGAGGACTGTTATATCCGTGTCGAGAGGAGAGAAAGGAAGGAGAGGGGATAGTTCTAGATGAGTTATGACCGGGCTTGGGAATGCCGGAGGTCAACAGAAGTAAATGGAAGAGGATTCCGGAACACGGATATGGACCACTACACCACAGCTAGGTTTAAGGGTGAGTGTACTATCTGGTTGGCTAGGAATGAAGAAGGAGGGAAAGGAAACAGCCAAGGGTTACCGGAAGTGAAGGCTGGTAAGCCGGAGGAGTAATAGGGTGTTTCACGACGAGTTTTTTGAGCCTTTTTCGCATGCCTTTTATGGTCCCTTTTTCAATATGGCCAAAAAATGTTTTCACTGTTTTTTGAAAGTGTGCATAAAAGGGGTCGAGGCCTTTTATGCATCGTTTTCGTTTCGTTTTTTGATAGTGTTTTATGGCTCTTTTTTTCACCCCATCAAAAAACTGGACCATGTTTTCGCTTAGAGGTTTCATGATGAACCCTTTTTTAGGCACTTCTTGATTGTTTTTCCATTGAAAAAAGAACGATAAAAAGACCTAAAAAAGGGTTCATCATGAAACCTCTAAGCGAAAACATGGTCCAGTTTTTTGATGGGGTGAAAAAAAGAGCCATAAAACACTATCAAAAAACGAAACGAAAACGATGCATAAAAGGCCTCGACCCCTTTTATGCACACTTTCAAAAAACAGTGAAAACATTTTTTGGCCATATTGAAAAAGGGACCATAAAAGGCATGCGAAAAAGGCTCAAAAAACTCGTCGTGAAACACCCTATTACTCCTCCGGCTTACCAGCCTTCACTTCCGGTAACCCTTGGCTGTTTCCTTTCCCTCCTTCTTCATTCCTAGCCAACCAGATAGTACACTCACCCTTAAACCTAGCTGTGGTGTAGTGGTCCATATCCGTGTTCCGGAATCCTCTTCCATTTACTTCTGTTGACCTCCGGCATTCCCAAGCCCGGTCATAACTCATCCAGAACTATCCCCTCTCCTTCCTTTCTCTCCTCTCGACACGGATATAACAGTCCTCCAATATCTCAAGGACATGTGGACACTGGCACTCGAGCTCGACGGCACCGCCCCCATTGACCTCAACAGACATGTTGATGCGGACTTCGGGAACGAGCTGGACAAACACAAGTCCATTATGGGATATAAATAGGGATGGACACGGGTTTTTCATCAATTTTATGTAATCGCGACGCTGAGCTCGAGTCTACAATTTTTTTTGAGCCCAGAAGCAGCACAATCAGTAAATCTTGATCGTTTTTCCAATGTTTTTCCATTGAAAAAAGAACGATAAAAAGACCTAAAAAAGGCCTCAAAAACGCTCAAAAAACCCGTCGTGAAACACCCTAATGCTGAAGGCCGGACAAAGTCCAGTAAGCCGGAGGTGATATGCCAAAGGCTGGGCGATGTCTGGTAATCCAGAAGTTATGCCGAAGTCCGAGGTGGAGTCCGACAAGTAGGTAAGTTCACGGATGTATAAGTCCGGACATCTGGAATAAGGTTTTCAACAAATCTGGTCGTCGGACGGAAGACGGAAGTCGAGTCCGTCGGCCGGAGTACTTGGACGTTGGAGGAAGAGTCAAGATGACGGAGAATGACTGAAGGTCAAACAACGTTAAAGATGCAATTGACTTCAGAGACAGGAATGAACATTTGTAATTAATCTAAAGTACATGATCGTAATCTAGACATTTTATAGTAATAGCAGAGGTAAGTATATATAAGGAAATTGATTAAAGAACAAGGGAAGAGTAAAAGGAGAACATAGCTTCTTGTATAAGTACAAGGGAGATGATGGATTGAGAACATAGAGCATGTGTGCATAACAGGAGTGCATGTGGAGATCTACCGCTAAGGCAGATAGACGGTTGCATGAAAACTTGTCATCAGCCAAAGGGCCGGATCAAGTCCGATAAGAGCCGGAGCATTCCAGAGAAGACCGGAACACTAAGCCGGAAGGGGACGGAGATGAACGGACAATTTGCGAGGCATTGTCAGTGTCTGCGTACTCTCGAGCTCATGTTCAATCCTTCCATCCGTCCACCTCCACCAGAAGATGAGGGCGTGGTGCAGACCTCCCTTAGGGAGCTCCGCATCAGTTTCTCACCCATCTCGGATTCAGATACAGCTTCAGTCGCAGGCTATCTCTTCCATCTCTTCCCAAACATCACAACATTGTTCTATCAACCGAACCATGTGCTTCCCATTCTGCCTGATCCAAATGATAGGTGGAGGAGGAGGGTGGGCCAGCACTCGCCAGATCGCCCTGGGTGGATTGGGGTTGCAGGGCATTTACAGGCCATGCATGAGGCAAAAAGTGGATAAACCACAAAGGATAAGAGACATGTTCGTGCATATGGCTAGCTCCGTCGTTATTTTAGTTTGTCGGGATTTTGTCCTCTTCACAACCTCTGCCTGCGAAAGACGTCTCGCGGCTGTTTGATTTCTGCCGTCTCCTAATCTTCCCACTGCTCATACTCAACCCCGCGGCGGTCCTGCCCTGTTCGCCATGCTTGAACCATGTTGGTACTACTATAGCACAGCAATGACAATGGAAAACTAAACAGCTAAGACACACTCTCACCGCTGTTCCATGGAGTTGGATCAAATTTCAATCCCTGCCCGACGTACAAATTTTGACAATGCAAGTGGCATCATGACACTGTATATGATTCGTCCTGTGGCAACCGCACCTAGGAGCTGACAACTGCATTTTAGCCTCGGAGAACCTTGACTGAAGCTCGCGACTTCATGAAGATTAAACAGAAATGACATGACAGTGCTCCGTGGCAGAGACCCGAGTCGAACGGGCTTATCCAGCAGATTTAACTGGACGAAATCTTCCCGTGGTGAGCTGGTGCACACCGCGTTCTAGCCCGCCTTTCCCTCTAAGCCTTCAGCTTCGCTCTCTGATTCATATCTTCTCAGGTTAATTCTTGCTCAATGCTCACGGCTCACCGAAATACAGTAGGGAAAATATGCATGCGGCTCTGAATTCAGCCTCTCAGACCTTCGGGAAAATCGCGAAATCGCGAAATCGCGACAAGACCAGAACATCACCTGTTCCGAAGCAAGAAATCGGGTTAGTGTAAGGAACAGTTGTGGGGTGAGTCTCCAAGCTGCAAGTCGCGGTCCGGGGTTTGACTCCTCGCGCCTGACGAAGATCACATTCTGGACTACGTTTTTCTTTCGTACCTTTTCTTTCCTTTCCTTTCCTTTTTCAAACGAAAAAAAGAATTCCGCTTTCTAAAGTTTCCCAAAAATGTCCATCACCCACCCATCTTTCCTGGTATCAAATTTGAGCCAATAGATGACCTTTTCCAGAACCGCCATCTTCTTGAGGTTCTTCACGACCGCCTCAGGCCAGCAGGGTCTCAATGTCCTGTGTCGATGCGAAGACCATGAGCGCCGCAACGTGCTGGTCGTCCTCCACTTGAGCGATATAGTCATCCAGGCGAAGCGTAGCCTCCTTCTTCTCTGACTCGTCCGCATCCCCATATTTTATCTCGAAGTCGTGTATGATGTTCCGCCGAGGCAGATCGAAGGCGGATGAGAAGTCAGAGCGGCTGTAGTTCTTGTGATTGCGCCACTCATCGTCAACATCCTCGAGCGTCTTCTGAAGGCTCTTCATATGCTCTTCCCCCGACTCTACCTCCGACCCCACACTACAGCAGGGGCTGGGTGAAAATGCCGCGCCTGCCGCGGCACTGGCGCGCACTGACGCGCATTGACGCAACGGTGGCTGTGTTTTGACGCGGCAGTGCCGCGCATCGGATATTTCTCCACAGGGGCCTCCTGTGACCTCAAATCCAGTTGGGATAATGTTTAGGGTCAGTAGTAGTAGCTTGAGAAGCGAAACAGTTTTAGGATGCCTGTCTTATCCCTTGGGATTGGGAACCCTAGACCGCGCTCATCTTCATGTGGACCCAGGATAACAGACACTTGATTTATGCTGCACGAAACTAGGTTCAATTCTCGCCCATCCTAATGAAAAAAAATGAATTACTTGGACTTCAGCCTGACAAAAGTCGGGAAGCATACTGCGTACGAGAAACCTCTCAAAGGACACAGGAAACGAAGGTTTCCAAGCAGCGCTTTTTCTAGGCACATGACATTACGGGGTAGAGAAGGAAACAAGGGGGATACTTTCGGGGCTGGGCAGCTGGGATTACACGTCCCTCGGCAGCAACGAGCTCCATTCGTCAAATGAAGCCTTGTTCGCTTTTGCCTTCGCCCGCTCATGCACCAAATCGGGCACCTCCTCCGCTACCGTTGTCGTTCCCTCGTCAAATACAACCTCAACCAGGGCATCTTGCGCTCGCCGGTTCTTGAGGAGCCAGAGGTCGAAGACGCGCACCAGAAACGGAACGAGTAGGACCTCGAGCCCATCCAGGACGAACAGGGCGGCGGCAATGACGTTCTCGGGGAGTGGTTTGTGCAGAAGCACGACCTCAAACTTGAGGACGGTGGAGACCGCTCGGGCCTCTGACTAGGGAAACTGCCGCGCTGGGCTCGGGAGGCTACGCTGAGCTCGAGAACGCACTGGATGTGCGGAAACAAGGTGAGGTGATCATGACTAACTACTACAAACAACTAATCTACTCTTTCTGGCTGGTGCTTCGCACCAACCACAGGTGCCCCCCACCAAGCGGCGTCCGCCCCGGACGTTGTACCGCTCTCCTTCCACACGCCACTCGATCGAACCGCTATGCGTGAGTCGGGCAGGTCGCCGCTCTACTTGCCCAACGGACTCCCACTGCATGGGCCAGTGGGTTTAGGGAGTGGTCGTGATTCCACTAGCGCGGACAGGATGTCCACCATGCGCTCCTCCGCCTCTGCGATCTCGAGGTCTTCGGGGGATGGAGGTGTTTCGCCTGCGTCGCGGGGATGTAGTGCATCTAGAGCCGTGCCCCTCAAGGGTATGTAATGTCTTAGCCTGCGAGAATGAATATGAGAGAGGTTTTTCAGTGGGACGCCTTTCAGATCACAGAGAGAGAAAGAATTGAGGAAACGTGCGTATATCTGGGCTGGGGCCGACCACCGTGGTGCGATCTTGTTCACGGATTTGTGGTTCCCATCTGCCTCTGAGTTATACCATTGTACAACGTCACCGATGCGGAACTCCACGATCTTCGCATTTGCGTCAAAGCTGTCTTTCTGCCGTTCTGCTTGTTGGAGTGACAGGAGGTGCGCGTTCCACCGTAGGCTGTCCGCTAGGGCGAGGTGGATGTCTACATCGGTCGGTTCTGTGAGGTTTAGCTCCTCCGGGTTCGAGTTGTCGGGTCTGAATCGTCGTCCGAAGAGCAGTTCTCTGGGGGTGGTGTTGAGGTGGATGAGGACCCGGTCGTTCATCTGGCGTATCGCCTCGTCCAGGTGTGTTGGCCAGTTCTCGGGGATGTCTTCCGGATTAACGTCGCCACTGTCCGTGTCGTGGTCTGGGGCGCATAGGCGTCTTAATATCCGGAGGTGTAAGGGCAACCTCAGCTCGGCGCAGAGCGCGGGAGACTAGCGGGAGAATCCGAAGCAACTCAATTGAATGGTACTAAATACAGGTTTCTAGAATACGCACCTAGCGGGAGAATCCGAAGAGAAGAAAGGATGAGGATTCTCACGCTAGGCGAGGTTTTTTAAGTACTAGCCAGTAGCACGTGTCCGGAGGGATCGGCAGAGGTCTCGAGCTTGATCACACAGCACGTGCCAGTGAGAGCGGCCGGACGGACGGAAGGGAACAGAGTCCGGAGGGACGGGAGGTGACGTTCCGGATGGAGGCGCAGGCTGGGGTGCGAGTCCGGAGGCCGGACGAAGGATCGGACGAGGAAGCGGGGCAGTGCGATGGGCCGGAGCCGGACGGACGGACGGATGGACGGACGGACGGATGGACGGACGGACGGGCGGTTCCCCTGACAGGAGGAGGATCTTGTTACTTCCTTCGATTAGCCCGTTGACCCATGGGGAGTGGGACGGCGTCGTGATATGCTTCACGTCGTGGGTTCCACAAAATTCGGTGACCTCCTTGTTATGGAAATGCTTGCCGCCGTCTGCCATAAATGTATCGGGTGTGGCGAAGTCCTGGAAGATGTGGCCTAGGGAATCCGTTGTCGTCTTTGCTGATCCTGCTATCTTCAGTCTCGAGACCCATACAAAATGCGAGAAGACATCAACGTATAAGCCGACGTTCTTGTACCCACCCTTCCCGAGTGGCAGCGAGAGGTAATCGCCTGCTATCAGGGCGAATGGGCGTGTACGGCGAATAGGTTGGAGGAGGGAATTGATGGTGGGCGCACCAAAACTCTTGCATTTCGGGCATTCAAGCGCTACCAAGCGGCAGTCAGTGTCCATGCCCGGCCAGAAGTACTCATCTGATATCTTGAGCTTCGTGCTGTCGACTCCCAGATGCCCATTCTTTGCGTGTGTTTGCATCGCGATTGGGAAGCCTTTCGCTGTTCGGACGCAACCCGTTCTTGCTACGCGTCTCGCTGCCGAATCTGCCATGCGCCAAAGCTTCCCGTCGTCGACCATGAATCCTTTCGCACGATGTTGTAAGGCTGGCGCCACCACCTTACCACATATCGCCGATGTGCTTATATATGATCCGAACCGTGAACACATAACCTGTGTTTATAGTGCTGTTTTGGCGTAATGGTTAAGGTGGTCGGATCATCATAACAACCCTCTTACATAAACACAGGTTGAGGTCGGCAGTTCGAACCCCGGGGTTGCATTGACTTTCATCACGGACGAACACTGGTGTGAAAGATCACTACCTTACGTGTGATGAGCGTTAGAGTCACATGACAACCGGGGATCTCGGGCAGGTCCGATTCAAGGCTCTGCAAACCAGTAACCCTTGACAGTCCATATAAGGAAATTTCTCCAGAAGGGGAAAGAGTGTAAGGCTGGCGCCACCACCTTACCACATATCGCCGATGTGCTTATATATGATCCGAACTGTGAACACATAACCTGTGTTTATAGTGCTGTTTTGGCGTAATGGTTAAGGTGGTCGGATCATCATAAGAACCCTCTTACAGATGTGTCGCTCGTCGTCGCTCCGATATGCTGGTCGCGCCAGACAGTCCCAAGAGGTGGTCTACTATGGGTGAGAAGAATATGTCGTCAGCAAACTCGATCTGTAGAGGGTGACGGGAATCCTCCCCGGGTTGTGGTGGGTCACTTCCGATTCCAAACATGTCCCTTGCGATCCCCGTTGCTGCATCCCAATCAGCGAGTACCGACCAGTCCGACCCGTCCGCCGGTGTTCTCTTGCGTTCCGTCCACATGCGACTCAATCCATCTGCAACCGGGTTCTCCACCCCAGGCCGGTGTCGGATGTCAAGAATATTCCGGGCTAGGATTGATTCTTTCCAGCGGCTGTGGTGTGTACTCATGCGTTCTTTGAGTAGGCAGTCTCGTAGTGCTTGGCAGTCGGTCTCGATCTCGATGGCAGATCCGTACGTATAGGACTCGAAATCGTCCAGACAGTACTTTAGCGCCGCAAATTCCAGCAAAAACGGTTCGTACTTAGCTTCGCTCGTGGACGTCCGTTTGGAGCAGTACGCTATGGGGTGCCACCGTAGGACCTCTTTACCGTCCTTTTCCACATGAGGGAATTGTTGTGCGAGGAACCCAGCGAAGCCTTCTGCTGAGCCATCCGTGGTTATCCGGAAGATGCGTCCGTCGTACTGTGGCGCCTTGAGGAGGGGTTCCTGTGACAGCAAGCACTTGAGCGTAATAAATGCTTTCTGTTGTTCGGGTCCCCACTTCCCTTTTATGGAGGTTGTTTTGAGCGCCCGCTTGTACGCGCCTTTCCGTGCCCGCCAGTTTGCACTGGGCGCCTTGACCTCAATGTTCCTGGTCAGATCGGTCAGTGGCGCGGCGATCCGAGCGTAGTTCGCGATGAGACGGCGGAAGAAGTTGGTTAAGCCCAGGAACCCCATCAGGTCGGATACCGTCTCGGGTACTGGCCAGTTCACCAGTGCTCCCACCTTGTCTAGATTGGGCTTCAAGCCATTGGGTCCCACCATCGTGCCGGCGAATAGTACGTCCGTGAAAAACAGCTTTGTCTTTGAGGGGGATAGTGAGAGTTTGCGGTCCCGGCAGCGTTTGAAAAACTTAGCTAAGTTCTCCATTTTCGTTTCGAAGACGTCCCCCGGCATGCAGATGTCGTCCATCCACGCTACCAGTTCCCTGCCGATCATGTCGTCAAGTGCGATTGCGACCATCTCGCAGAATGTAGAGGGCGCGCCAGTTAAGCCGAAGGGCATGCGCAAATATACAAAGTAGCCACGGCCCTCCACGTAGAACGCCGTGTATGGTACCGACTCGTCATCCAGCGGAACAGCGTAGTAGCCGGCTGCGAAATCGATGACACTTGCCCATCTGTGACCTGCGGCGAACTCGTGTTTGGCTTTGAGGTCTCCATGGGGGAACGACGGTATCTGCGTGGCTTTGTTGACTGCCATGAATGCATGGCAGACGCGCCATTTGGTCTTCTTCTGTGTCGGACCTGGTGCACCTTCGACGGCTTCTAGCAGCGCCTCGTTCGTCTCCCCAGGCTCCATAGCTTCTTCCCAGAATGGCGGCAGTCCGTTTTTGATACATTCCACGTTGACTTTGCGTAGGACTTCGACTCGGGTTATGCCTGTCTGTCCGGCTTCCTTTGGCGCAAGGTTTGTACTGTTAAGACACTTGAGAAACTCGCCTGGTACTCTCTGGATGACGTGGGATTCCTCCATCTCATCCAGAATCTCGTAAAACCAGTCTTTCTGTTTCTCCGTCAGCGGGCGTTGGGACATCCGTTTCGGCAGCTTCGCTTCGGGGTTAATATTGAGGTGGTGTTTCCACCAGTCTACAAAGAAGACCTCCGACATAGAGAGGGCGAAAATGTCAGCATACTCCCGGATGAGTTCCACGACCTTGGTCCTCTGATCGTCTGTCAGGTCCACGCCGATTTGGATTTTGCTCAGAATTTCTTGTACGCGTTGTTCTCCAAACGGGTCTACTGCGCGTGCCGACCTGTTTGTGCCCCGGTTGATCTTGAATTCCTCTGTGGTGACTCCGTCGATCGCGTTGACTGTTTCGTCATCAGGTCGTCCGCCTGGGTCCGAGTTCGTATCAATTTCCGGGTACGCCATCGTTCGCATCTCATCTAGCTTCGCCTGAAGTCTACGAATTCGGATTTCAGAGGTAACACGCGCCTGTATTTGTTCCTTGGAGTTGCCCTTGAGGTCCGTGCCCAGGAATTGCACCAGAATTTTGGCTTGTTGCCGTACCGTGTATAGCTCGGAGTACCACGCCGTCTCTGCCTCGCGACGTGTCTTCACGTTTTCCTTGTCAGCCGGTGTCTGCTGCCAGTGGCTTGTGATTTGGTTGATTAGTATCGCGTCTTGCGTCGCCTCTGTCCAGCGTCTTCGTTCTGCAGCACGTTGTTTCCGCGGAGAAATCGGATCCGGAGTCCGGGTTGTAGATTCCCGTGCTTCCCGCGCTTCCTTTGTCAGCTTTTCTTCACATGCCACTTCGTCCACGCCTGTCTCGACAGCCAAATACTCAGCAAACCTCGTCTCTACCCATGGTCCTTCAAGTACCCTCCGCATATTGATGCGCTCCCATTCGTCTTCCAGCTGTTGCTCCGGTTCCGCCTCCCTCACCACTTCTACCATCGCGATTGGAGCGGGTTTGGGGGCGAGGTACGGTTGTGGTGTCCTTGGCGTGTGTGCCACCCACTCTGACGGTGCGTGCCCCATCCCTGGGAATGGCAACGGCTGTTCTGCTCTCCGCTCCAGCTGTGCCCTCTTCCTCTCTTTCTCCCTCGCTGACTTCCTCGCTAGTCGTGCCGTTTCGCTCTCGTTCCACACCCGTTCACGCGTCTCTTCCTCAGTCTCTGGTCTTTCCTCCGTTGCTTCCTCTCGTTCCTCGTTACGGATTACCGCCTCGCTGTCGTCCGTCCGGATGCGGATGGCGTCTGCCTCGTAGTCGTGGATCGCGCATACGGCATGCAGCCATGGCTTGCCCAGGATCACGTCGAATGTGTCCGCGCAGTCCCATACCTCGAACCATGCTGTCACCTTCACTCCTCCTACCTGCACGTCGCCTCGCCAGCGTCCCATGGGTGTTAGCCGTTGTCCACTCGCTACGCGGATCCTGGTTTTGCTTGGCACCAGTGGTGAGAGACAATGTCCGTACCCTTCCCACCGTCGTTTTGATATGCAGTTCTTCGTTGCTCCATCGTCGACTTGTCCCGTTGCCCGCACTACCGCCCCGTTCGGCCCCAGCAGCTGGATTCGTTGGAGGAACGGCATTATGTGCGGTTCGTCATCGGTTTGGATGGTGAAGATGGAGGAGGGTAGGGACGTTCCATACTGGAGAACCCGGTGTGTATTCAGTGAGGTTAATACATGACGGTGTACGCTAGTAACGTCCCAGCCGGTCGTGAAGCTTCGACCCTTGTCGTCTGGGGTTTTCTGAATAGGGACTGCGCCACCCAGTTTTAGGCGTGTCCCTCCGCATTTCCCGAGTCCGGTTCCTCCTGGTCTTCGAACAATATCTGGTGAACGTCATACATTCCCAGGGCGTTGTACCCCCCCATCTCGTCGGTGTCAATTTGCAATACCCCTGACTGGAAGCGGCCTGGGGTGCGCGCGCCCGGTGGATAGAGTGCGTTGCCGATTAGCGCGCGTATGTTCGACTCGAGGATTGGGACCTGCGTGGCCCCCGTCGCACGACACTTGGCTATCCCGAAATGGGCCGGGTTCGTGATAAGCCCGCACGTCCAGCATTCTTTCGACCCAGCGGGCATCGTACCGGGGGTGAGTGGGTAGGCTGCGTAATCCGGTGCTGGTGCGTTCGGCCCTGCATGCTTTGCGTCCCACGCCGTTATGTCGGTCTGGAACTGGAGTATCCCCGCCGTCGTCGTTGGGTATGTGCGTGGGTTCGCGACCGCACATTTCGCGAGTGCAAGGTCTTTGGTGGGATCGCCTCCGAGTGAGCTCCTCCCCCCACGTCCTGCAGATGGGCTACCCGGCATCTGCATGAGCCTCTGCATGAACGTTGTTGCCGATGCGTTGCTCAATTGTCCTGGTGCTGCCATGAACGGGTTGGCGCCTTGCCAGTTGCTTGGGGTCTGCTGCATCTGTGGCATGTGCGGCGGCGGCGCGCGCTGCGGTGTCGCTGGGCCGTACGGCGGTGCTAGGTTCTGACGTGGTAGAGTCTGGTATTGCATGGCTGGTATGCGTTGCTGCGGCGTTGGTGTGCCGGTTGTTGTACGCGGGTACGTCGTGCGCAGCGCGGGCTGGGACCAGTCCCGGGGTGCGTAGTCCGGGAACGCCGCCATGAGCGCGGTGACGTGCGCCATGAGTTCCGCGCCCGAGCGTTCGGGGTCGAAGCCTGTGATTTCCCTGTTAACGTCGGGGAGGCCGTGCGTCCGGTGTCTCGCGCTCCTTTCAAGCTCGTCCTGTACCCGTTCACTATCCACTGTCTCCACCGCTGCAAAGAACTTCTCCCAGCTGTCGAGGCCAGTCGTTGGCAGCAATGACCGGATCTCCAACGGTAGGGTTGCTCGCACATCGCTCCTCAGTAACATTGACGGGTCATTGAGGGCTTCCACCAGCGGCCGCATGTCCGTCACCCAGCGCAGGTGGGCGTACATCTCGTCTCCTGCTGGCCCTACAATCTTCTCCAAGTCCTCGCTCTTCAGGATCGTACTCTTGATCCTCGTCTTCAACTCCTCTGGCGACTCCTCTGCTTCCACTGGCGCCGGCCACTTCTTCGTGAACGCCTTCATCAACTCCGTCCACGACGTCTTCTCCACCGCCGTCAACTTTCCCCACCATTTGTCCGCCACCGTGCCGGGCGCTAGACCCATCTCGAAACGGTATAACTTATCTGCTTCCTTCGTATCAAAGCTCATCGTTCCCTGTAGCTTCTTGAGCCAGTAGTGCGGCTTCTCCCCGTGTGCGTCGCCGCGGAATAATTCTAGTGCTGGTGCCATTCCGTCGTCTGTCGTTGTAGCTGGAGTCGGAAGGGAGTCTTGGTCTGGGGTGCTGGGTGTCAACGTCGACGGTATTGAGAGGGTTGGTGTGGATGGGATGGAGAGTTGGGTAAGGGTTCTTGAGCGAGTCGGCGATGTAGCGCGTCTGGCTGCTCTGGCGTCACGGGCCTGGTTGTTTCATTGCCCCACTAGGAGCCGTGCCTGTAATAGCTGGTCGCGCTGGTATCGCTCGTTACGCTGTCGTTCTGTGAGGTGTGTATTGTTTGCCAGCTTTTTGTATGTTCTTTGTTCTCTTGTGGGATTTTTTCTGTCGCGTGGAGGTCGCGAAGCCGCTCTGATCACCAAGATGGAGACCGCTCGGGCCTCTGACTAGGGAAACTGCCGCGCTGGGCTCGGGAGGCCACGCTGAGCTCGAGAACGCACTGGATGTGCGGAAACAAGGTGAGGTGATCATGACTAACTACTACAAACAACTAATCTACTCCTTCTGGCTGGTGCTTCGCACCAACCACAACGGTGGGCAGGATAACAGAGACATTGAGGACGATGGTCCCGACTTTGCATGTTGCGGTGATTTTGGGAGGGGATGTGGCGGCGACAGGCGCCGTGGGCACCGGCACCGCAAGATCTCCAACTTGGGGACCATCTTCGAGTCTCGTGGGAGTCAGGGTTGGGGTTGGGGCTAAGTTGCCTGTGAGCCACCCAAGTGCATCCCAGACCAGTGAGTACAGCGGGAGGACGGTACTGATGAGCGCCAGCACTGCGATGCCTTGCAGGATCACCTCGCACCACCACACGATGAGAAGGGGCAGTGGCATGTTCCGGGCGCGGGGGTATTCCTCCATGATGTACGGCGCAATGAAGAAGAGGATGGCGAGCAGGATGAAAGCGAGGGTATAGATTTTCCAGGAGATCATCAGTTGCGCCATGGTGAGTTGGGTGAAAGAGACGGAGGGTGGGAGAAAGAATGTCAAAGGGCGCTCAAAATGTCAATGTCAAAATGCGGCGCTCAAGCGGCACCACTCGGCATCGACCTTGGTCTTCGCAAGATCTTGAATCAAAGACGAGAATGTTAATGCTGGCAATTCAGATGGAATGCACTGCTTGAACCTTTAATAGTTACTGCTTTGTTCTTGCTAAACCATAGGCCTTCTGGTAGCGGACAAGTGTTTTTTTTTTCCCTCATGAAGCGAGAAGTTCAAGAGAAGTTCAACCGTCTGATCCGCTGGCAGCGTGCGACGCGATCATGACTGTGACGTGAATCCATCTTTGTTTCCTACGACCATGAACCCTCGCCTTCCCCCCGAATTGGAGCGCAAGATCTTCGAGATTGGTGCTCACGAAGACTCAGGGATCATCCAGACGCTCCTGCGCGTTGCGCATCGCACCCGGATCTGGTATGTACCATTTCCCGTAATAAAGTTTGGAATGCGCTCCATCTCAGTCAAGCCTTATAGGATGGAGCCTATGTTTTACAGAGTCTTATGGGTTGATGGGCATGCACGCTCTGAAAAGACCTACGCCATTCTCGCAGGACTGTACCCCAAACCGCCAGGTTTTCTTGAAGATGCTGTTCGCCATATGTATCTGGACGAGACGTCACATTTGTCGCGGGCCGAAGCGCGCGCACTGCTTTGCATGTGCGAAAATGTCGTCGACTTGGCTGTCACTGGCCGCTTTGCAGAGCCCGGATTACTTCCCATGCTCGGTGGAATGCACATCCATCGCCTCAGCACAAATTTGAGTAACCTGTTTGGGGGGTCCCATGTAATCGACTTCAACCATCCACTCTTCCTCACTGTCACGGATCTCCAGATGTGGGACGCCATGCTGGATGTCTGGACATACATGCAACTAGCAGCCTTGCCCGCGCTGACACATCTGTGCCTGACAGACACGGTGTCCTGGGAAGAATGGGAGGCCCGGAGTGTATTTCGCATGCTCTTGGTCGAATGCAAGCGGCTCAAGGTGCTCGTGGATTTGGCGCCGTCGCATCGGGAGTGGCGAATGCGGGGAAGGGCCATGAATATGGCTTCCGCGGATCCTCGACTCGTCATGGTGTCGATGGTATTTACTAGCTATCCCCTGCATTGGGGAGCGGGGGCGGAGGTGAAGCGAGGTGCTGATTTGTGGGCTGCGGCGGATAGCTTTGTCGCTGCGAGGCGGAGGGGCGAGATCGCTGGTGCATCCTTTCCTTTCTTTTCAATCTCGGACCGATCACTGAATCGACCATTTGAATTTAGAATCCGACTGGCTAACTCTCCTTCCTCACTAGACCGGATATGTGCAACACTTTTTGGCGCCTCTGGCCGTGGCTTATGAGTCTCTTCAATGCTGTCTTAGTTCTTACCCGTAAGTTCAACTCGGTTCAATTATCCTGACCCTCCAAAACATTTCTGCTCTACTTAACTACTGGGTTTTCCGTGCTTTGTTGTCGCCACTCGACTCGTTGGGCGCCGTGCTCTTTACCTGCAAACCACGTTCTTTGTGCCTGGAATTTCTTTGGCACTCTTTCGTAAACGGTCCGATGGGAGTTTGGGCGACCTCTGCAGCGATTCTTCCATTCCCCAGAGTATCAAGCTATCGCTCGACTTCGTTGCTCGTTAAACTATCACGTTTTCTCGGTAATAGCCGTGGACATCCTGTTCACCCACTCTGGCTATTCATCGTCCCAACATTTCGATCAGAGAAGGGAGCATTTGACTCATCTAGAAAGCGTTATTTTTGCGAGCCCAGGCCGCCACTCCGGTTGAAAGCTCCTGCTCCGCCGAGGGTTCGTTTGAAGGGGCTTTCTGCCTGTAGCGCCAAGTGCATTCTGAGGGTCCAGCATTGGAATCTCGGATGGTTTCTCGTTAATCTCTCAACAGGATCTGCGCTTATCGTGAATGGCCGCAGTTGCACAATGCAAACACTTCATATTCTACATGTCTCTCCGTCTTTCTTGTTCATTTCGCCACTCGTAATACAGCACTTTCCGCGCCTGTGAACACGCTACAAACACCCGAACCCGTCGGGATATTATCCGAGTCTCGGCGACCCGCCTTCCGTCATGACTCATTGCGCATTTGCTTGTGTTCGGGAAATCGGAGACTCTGTGTCATTAAAGATAATCCGCGCGGCCAAACGGCGCAGAACTTCTCCGCGTCCTTGACCTTTTAAAGTATTGATAGTCGTATTCGCGTTCCCCCTCCCTGGCCTCGCCAATCCACGCCACACAATGCCCCAGAACCTCGCCTCCTTCACCGGGAACTCAGCGCCACATTTTACTCCGCGGGATGTCATGCGCGACCTGCCGGTGTGCGTTTTCCGCTTGTCTCATGCGATCTCAATTGAAAATTCTCCATCGAAGACGGCGCAAAATTGCAGGTCCATTCAATTTCTACCCTGTTTCATTACCGATGCATCTCCTGGGCAGAAATGCGATGGACGTAACCATGTAAACAGTGTCGGTGATCGTCGCATATGGCCGATTGCCAGTACACGCTGGTGGTCCGAAACGGTGCACAGCAATCACAAGCACCGATGACCAACAAACTCGAGACGCCCATCGCGGTGTTGGAGACAAGTTCCTGCGACGACGACTATTCAATGTTTTTCCAAGAACCACCCGACTCAGAAGGAATTCCCCAGACCTGGACGATGTCGGCATCCGTTGGCATCTCAGCCTCTCGTGAGTATTTCTGCTTCGCATGTCTTCGACACTCATAGTTGCAGCACCTCCAGGGGACGAAACTCAGCCCAGTGCCTCACATATGTCGGGTCCAGTGATCGAGGGACGTTATATCTTCATGCGGACTCTCTCATATGTAAGGAATCCACCGTCGGATGTGATCGAACGATTGTGAGAGAACCCATTTGGCGCACATACAGTCAATTAACATTCAACTCTCAGGGTGGGCGCTTTCTTCAACAATTTCTCACACGTTGGCTTCTTCCTTGACGTCGCTGCTTCCCGCCACTCCGCCTTTCTGGCTGTTCCCTTCGCCTCTTGCGGACGCCCTCTGATCGTTCTTCTGACACCCGTCTGCGTGTGGGCATCGCGATTCTATCCAGCCCTTCGACTCTATTTACAACGAAGACGCTATCCTTGTCTATACGCTACAAAATATGAATCATATGAATGGCGACCATCCAAAGCGTATGTTACACAGCATACAAGCCCATGCTCTGGTCTCGCTGTACTACTTCACCTTGGGTAAACCGGTGGAAGGCATATACCACTCTAATGCCGCGGTGTCTCTCGCTCTCAGTGCGGGCCTCCTACTATGTTGCCTAGCCATTTCGTACAAGGAAGTGGTGGCTGGGGCCGTGACCCAGCCGCCTGTGCCACAGCCACCATTTCGTGGTACGAAACGGCTGGGAAACATACTAGGGTTTACAGGGCGGAATCAAGACAGAAGCAAGCAAGAGTCGACGGACGCAGTATTCTATTTCATCATCCGAAATTTTCAATCTTTTCAACCCCTCTGGATAGATCGCTGCTGACTCCGACCACGACGAGGAAGACCACGTCAAAAACGAGACGGTAACTTACATTGCACGCCATAGATGGTCGTCTAAACCTGATGCCAGGTCAATGCGACAGACGTCAATCGCGTACATCACGATGAGAAACCGAAGTTGGACCGGCATTCGGCAGTGAGGCACTTCCCAAACACTCTTGCTTTTCAATTGAAGTAGCCCACGCAGACGCCTCTCATAAAAGTCAAACATGATCCCGAAGCCGACATTTGTCTTGATGGTCGCACGGACGACGCGAAAGCAGAGGGAGGACAACTTGAATTTCAGGTGCGTCAGTCTGAAATCCTACTTCGCGCGTTTCATTGCGCGTGAATTCGAATACAGGTGGGGATCAATATCTCGACGATAAGAGCGGTCGACGGCCTAGCCCGGAGGTACGTTCAGCCTTTTGAACTTGACAGGATAAATCTGTGACCGGCTGATAGGCCCCGAGCCACCATTCGGGGGAAGTCAACGTCGGGCCCGCTCCATTTGTCAAAACTGAGCAGGTATGCTGTCTTCATTTCCCGCGATGTCCAGGCTAACATGCTGCAGCTGGAACTCATCGTTGAAACCTAACTGGTCACTAACGATGTTGGCGACGACGCTGGGTCTACCAGTTTGGCTGCAACATGCCAGGAAAGTGCTTTGGTCCGCCGTTCTGAATCTGCGTTCCATAAATTATTAGGTCCGCAATCTGCCTCTCCCCAAATCACTGGCTTTACATCGGCATATATCGGATCTTCGTCTCGCAGTCCCTGACCGCGGAAGAGTGGACGCAACAGTCGGCCGCGGTATTTGTTTCCCATTTCGCGATCTTCCGAGTTCGCTTATGTTTGACCTATTAGTTCAAGAAGCTTTGGTGTAAAACGATCCTGGCCGGAGGCGGCGGGGACCAGTCAGGGGCGCTTCTATTACGCTTGATCTCCATCGGCGCCTCGGCCGCCAACCCACCACTGCGGAGAGGGAAAAAGCTCTGCGCTCTCCCCCTTCCAATATCAAGCTCACTGAATCTCTGATTGATGCGGGTTTCGAAAGGGGCATTGGGGTAAGCATTTTGTTTCGTCCGTTTCGGTATTACCCACTGCTGACCGCTCCCAGAAAATTGCGGTGTGATCGATGAAATGTGTAGGATATCGAGAGGATTTCCGGCGCGATCTTGCTGGCCAGGTCCCATCTGGCTGGGCCCGTAGGTAGCACACAACTTCGATGAATCTTCCGATTATTTCTTGTTCAAGAAAGGAGAAAGTATCTCCGTCAATGAAAATAATAGGGACGCCGAGTTATGTCTAAACGATATGTATGATACACTGCTAGCGCCCACCTTAAGGAAGAGAGGCGGTGTTCGAGGAAGCCCGACCACGGAGCGGCGAGTGCTTTCAAGCTCCCTGTTTTTCTGACAGGGTCGAGGTCACTCCATGGCTAGTTCAGCCTTCAACTTGTTACCTTGGCTCAACCGAAGAGAGTTGATGTAGCACGTGAAAAACAAACAATCAGATCATCATCGATCGGATTTGGACTCCGCTCGCCCCTTGCCTCTTACTCTCATTCTCGTGTCCTCAATATGGAGATCGCAAACTCCGCCACGGATAAGACGGAGATGGATTTCGCCCAAATGCTCCATGACAAGCCAGAGCAGGTCAGGATTTCGATACGTCGCAAAAGAAGTTACACTGACATCAATCCCGAATTAGGTTTTTGCATCCTATAAATCTCGCACTGCGAAGGAGATACTGGTTATGGCCGATGCTTGGAAGGAGAAAAAAGCATTCGAGGCTTCAATATCTCCAGAAGGTCTGCTGCAAACGTTCTTATACCATCTCGACGGGAAAACGGTTCCCGGAGCGGTCAAACCGCCTGTCGAGAATGACCTGTCGGATCGCGCTTGGGCCTCTCTTCAAGGGCTGGACCGAGGGTTTTCTACAGAATTCTCGTCCAATCCCAAGTTACGCGCCGAGCTCATCTCCGCGTGGCCGAGTGTCTTCAAGTGGTGTCGCTATCTTTATGACCAACGCGTCGCCTCAGAGAAGGACTCGGAAATTGCCAAAGAGGCGATAAACCCGCTTTGCAACGCGATTCGTGGTTTATATCTCGATCCTGAGCTACAGGCCATCATTAGAGCGACACCTGGCATCGTTACCCTCTGCGCACGCCTCTGCTTGCATTCGGCATCGCCGGCCAGTGCCTTTATTCTGTTATCCCTCCTCCATGCAAATACTTGGGACGGAATGGACGAAATCGTAGCTGCGGCGGGCGGAAAACCGGACGCCGTCGCGAAACAATTACTTGACCGGCTTCGACTCGCAATCAGCCAATCCCCAATTCATCCGGACGTGACGTTTACACTAACCTTTATACTCTCCACATTCATGTCTGTCCCTCGCCACCCCCTTTCGTTCGCAATTCTAGCGGACAACAGCGTTTGGATTGTCGCGCGTATGCTGTTCCTCGTCTCTGAAGCCATAGGATCATCTCCGGACCGCCGTGCAGATTTTCTTGGCTGTATACAGATCGGTGTTACACTTCTCAGAACCGCAATGGTTCAGGACGGCACGCCTCGGCTGGTATCGCAGGCTGTGGATGCCGGGTTGCTGCGCGCAATTTGCGCACTCAGTCGGATACTCGATGACCTTGAGCAGTCGAAACCCTCCCAGGACGACCTCAAGCCGCTAAAACTCTCGTTGCGGTTTATATTGGGGGACATTCTGCCGAAGAGTATGATGTATCGATCCGTGATCAAGGTGATGAAGGACGAGCACAAAGAGCTAGACCCCGACGTTGCCGACAGGACGATCATGCGGAGCTACCTTCGCGAGGAGTGGATGTCTCTTGTTCTGTTGTTGTACCTCCGCATCACCATTGCGAAGTTTCCAAAGCAGATCCGGGGCAAAGGTAACGTCTCCTGCGATTGCGTAACGGCTAGTATTTCCCCTATTTTGCTGCTCGGAAAAATAACTCACCCAACTCTAGTGCGGGAAAAGAGGGCAGAAATCGGAGCTGCTGCGGTGCAGCGGATGCCTCTACGTCTACTATTGCTCAAAGAAATGCCAAAAGGAAGCTTGGCCGATCCATCGTGACATGTGCAAGCTGAAGAAAAGTTCGAAAGCAGGCAAGTGTCCGACTCGCCCGAAAAAACCATATGCTAAAGTCCTCGCAGAGGGCGGCAGCCCGATGTTTTCCGAACAGGATACCCAGTTCCTCCGGGAAGTTGTTGGTACTGATGCCCACATACACTATACACATTTGCAGAAACTGGCAAAGCGCAAGTTCCCCAAGGAGCCTGTGGAGAATTTCATCATCTGCATCGATTACACTAACCCGAAGTACCCGGCTGGGACGTGCTCTCTGAAAAACATCAAGACCTATGTTTTCCCACCGGTCAGTAGTGAGGCCGTAAATCCTGCCAATGTCGAGGCGCAGAATGCCGAGATGATCAAGATGTGAGATGGCGATTCTTTTTCCTGCAACGGTAATATCTGCTGAAACGTTTCAGGGTGCGACTCAATCCGAGAGAATATACATTCGTCGAGGCGACGTTCGCGTATGGTCAACAACGCCTTACGCGCAATTTGATGATGCGGCCGAACAGATGGGTTCATCCGCCGGAGCAGGAGCTCTCTTCCGCGCTAAACTGGCAGAACAACAAATGCGAGAATCAGGATGGACCCGCAGAAGGGTTACTCGAGTTTTTCCTGGCTGTAACTACCCAATTTGCAGATCTCTAGTCGGAGAAGGGCGCACTTTCTTGTAGGCATCGTCTTACACGAATACCAGAATGCTCGTAGATGTCGCTTCTTTTCTACCAGCACCTCTTGAATCGATGCTCCTCTCCGAAATGTTTTGCTCCTGCTCCTCTCATTGCAAAGAACTTTAAAAGAAGATCTCGAGCCTTTCTCACATCTGGAGTTTTCGCCAGAAACCGAACCCATTCTCTTATAACCCTCCCAGCATACTTTCAACCCCCTTCGCCGTCCCGCACTGCTGAGATGATTTTGAACGCAAATGCTTTTACTTACCGGCTGAAACAAGCCTAAGTAGTGTGGCTCATTCGCCCCTTTGTTGCCGCATCTCTAGTCCTACCTCCCCTTGTACTGAGGCACTTCCGCAGACCATCCTCTCCATGGTTTCATTTCTTATCGTGTAATGGCGCCGACTCTTCCATGCCCCCGTACGGTCGTCTCCATGCGCCGCCGATAGATGAGAAAGAGACCCTTACGTCCGAAGCAGGAGAGGTGCGTGCTCCTTATGGTTTTTCTTCCGCGCTTCTTTGCCATCCCTTTCCATTTCTACCAAGGCTCCCTGTTACTCATCTTATCGCCTCTACCTCAGTCGACTTCATCGTCTTCTGGGCTAGGTAACTGATCATGATTTGCATGCGTCAGGAACCCGCACTTACTCTGCCTTAACATGTCCGACACACGTGTGTCGCCCCACGCCGGCGTGCATGCGCCAAGTCTCCGTCCCCCTCTCTAGCACGCCTAGAGCTTGTGTTCTCTTGTCCCGGAGCGTGCACCGCTTTTCTCCTCCGACGTGACATGCGCCGTGCGTGGTCACCTCAGGGACCGCCTTTTCTATTACGTCAGGACCAGTTAGGTAGGTTCTTTTGCAAGACAGTAACGTACCTAACTGTTCCTGACCCGGTGGCGGTAGGCGGAGTCCGGGTGTAAAGAAGCGCCCTAAAAAGCAGTGCAGCCGACACCGCCACCCCATTTGTTTCGATCACTCCGTTCTCGCTTTCCAGTCGACTCGTATACACGCCTTTTCTGGTGTGCACGAGCGCCGTGCTGTCCCGCCTCGCAATCTCACAATGACGAGCCAAACTCACCCAATACGAATAGCTCGTCAACGGTGGAATACTATTTCTACACACCCGCAATGTGTGATTGGGCGGCATACGACCTCCTCTTTCCCCAGGACATGCATCTACGGTCTACAGTCTAGGGTGTGGGTCTACACGTCCGAATCCGCTGTGGCCCCGCTGCTATCTTTGTGTGCTCCGGCTGCGCATGCCGTTTGTGTGGTGTGCCGCGGGTGTGCCTGTACCGCTGCGGTGCAGTGCGGTGTCGTGCTTTATGCTTTATTCGGCGCGTCGACGGGATTACTGTCTGCGTTTTCCCTTTTTGCATGCCGGCGTTCTTTTGCTCTTTCTCTTGGGTCTAGTAGCCTGCTTGGCCGACTCCCTCCCTCCCTTCCTTGCTTTTCACTCTTATTACTCGCTAACGCCCTTTCCCGTCCAACCGCTCGCTAACGCAACCTGCCCGCTAACGCTCGCCCACGCGGCCGTCTTGTGGAAAAAGACTGAGCACCTGCGACTGAGAGGGGCAAACACATCGGGAGCTCAACGTCGAGCCGTGACGGGAGGGAGGAGAGACGCACGCGCGCGTACGAGAGGGCGGTGGGCCGGCGAGACGGTCGAGGGGCACGTCCCTTTCCTTTCCTTTCCTTCCCCTCCCTTCTTCTCTTTCTTTCTCTCTCCCGTTTTTTTTTGTTTTGTTGTTTGTTCTTTCTCCAAGTACCAAAACGCTGACGTTCCGGGTACGTTGCAGGCCGACGCATACGTGAAAGCGAATCGTGCACCGCGTGGTGGCGTTGCTGACGAGCGGGACGAGTGCGGTGAGTGGTGCTCTATCATTATCTGTCATTTATTGGGCGTGGGAGGCGTGCGGTGGGCGGGGTGGAGGGGGGCGGCTACGGAGGGAGCTGGGGGACGGGGAGCGTGCTCCGAGTGTGAAGAGGGAGGGATACGGGGTGCTTGGCCGGCAGAGGCGAGGGCGGCGTGCCATTGAGGTGCGCGCGACGGAGGCGAGGCGAGAACATATCGGCGTTGGGACCGCACCGGAGACGACACGAGAGGCACAGGTCCCTGCTCGAGCCCCGAAATTGCGTGGATGCGCACGGACGAGCGGGTGAGGCTCAGCACGGAGAGGGAGAATTTCCTTTTTTTGTAAGGCGGGTGGGGGTGGAGGCTTTTGTTTTGGGACGATACTTCCCTCCACCTTCGCTCGTCTCCCGTCGTCGTTTCGTGGGCGTCTCGACATGGCGTCTGTCCATCCCACCCCTTCTCCACTATCCTCGCACCCATATCCCCTCCTCCCTCCTCCCTCCTCCCTCCTCCCTCCTCCCTCCTCCCTCCCACCTCTCCCCTCCACACTCTGCCCCGCCCATCTTCATTCCTCCCTCTCCTTCGCGCTCCCCTACACGTATCCTAATACTAATACCCTCCCTACACGTATGCGTATACTAACATCTCCTCCGCAGGTCCTCCCCGCGGCGCTCGACGCGTACGGCACGCAGTGCCGTGTGCCTCGCGTGCGTGGCGTACACCGCGAGCGTGCTCGACAATGCGTTTGGGTATGAGGAGCGGGAGGCGGCATTTGGGAGGTGCGTTTTCTCTCTGCGTTGTCTGTTTTTGGCTTGGGTCGGCGAGTGATATGTATAGCGTTTTGGGGTGGAGGAGAGGTGTGGGGAGAGGTGGAGGGGGAAGACTGCCGTTGCGCTACGCGGCGTACGCTGCGCGTCGCTCGCCTTGCACGGCCTACGATGTGGGCAAGACACAGGGTGGCGTTTCGGGGATGCAGGAGGTGTAGGCGCGCGGGTGATGGGAGCGGGGACGGAGGTGCAGGCGGACGGTGCTGCGTCAGCGTGGGGAGCCGTGGAGGGGTGCTGTGCAGCGTCGTGCGTTTTCGGTATTTGGGGAAGGGGTCGAGGTGCTGCCGGGTGTGTGGCGAGGTAGAGAGGCGTGGACAACCGCCCGCGAGCCGTCCGAGTCGCTGTGGATGGCTCTGGGCGCGTTGCAAGGGATGAACGTGATGCGTTTTCTTGGGTGGTGTGTATGAGGGAGCGGCAGCGGGGGCTCTTGCTTGGACGTGCGCACAGCAGGCGCCGAGGTCGCCGTTGTGCGGGTGTACGACGAGGAGTGGCTGTGTCCATGCTTGGTGGCTGCGTCGTCGAGGAGGGTGGCAGTCGTGTTGACCGCCCTGCGCTTTGTAGGGTGGGGAGAGCCAGGGCGGTTGCAGATGTGCGCGGTGGTCGCATATCGTGTGCGAGCAGGAGACGCAGAGCGTAGCTGGAGCCGGGAGTGTGCCTGCCCTCAGCGCGGAGGCTTCCGTCTGCCCGCATGTGGATGTCTCAAGAGACGGAGCGGAGGATGCGCCCTCTTCTCTCTCTCCTCTCTCTTCTCCCATTCTCCCTACTTCATTTCCTCCCAATTACATCCGACGCGAACGAGAGCTAATGCGTCCCTCTCCACAGATGCGACGAGATCCTGGGCGAGTTTGGGACATGGCCGTTTGGCGGTGGGGAGGAGAAGGGTGCGTGACTATTCCTCCTTGTGCTGCTCTACGTATACCACTCTGCCTCTACACCTCCCCCTTTCTCACAACCCTCGTCTCCACACTCTCCCCCTTCTCCCCCTCCCTCTCCCTCCCTCCACTCTCTTCATACTCCCTCCACCCTCTTCATACTCCCTAACCCCTCGCTCCCGTCCCTCGCCACCACCGTCCACCACTCGCTACCACTCTTCTTTAAACCCTCCTCTTGACGCTTTACCTCCTGACTAACTCCCCACTTCCCCAGTCGACCCAAAACGCAAACCGCGTATCGCGGCAGCGGCGGCGTTGACATGGCTCGTCGCGGCGGCGAGGAGGACGCGGGGTTCGAGCTCGTGGCGGCGATGCTCGAGGTGCTGAGTAAGCTGGATTCGCTGCTATAGGCTCGACGTGTCAGCCTTGGAAGGGGGAGGGAGGCGTCGGCAGCGTGCAGCGGATAACGCGTTGCAAGGAAGGGCTACGGGAGGAAGGCATTGGCAGGGGGGGCGTAATATGTGGGGTGGAAAATAAGGAGGAAGGAGCGCACCAGCACCAAACCACACACAAAATCAATCGCATCGCCGTATTTATCCATCCGAATCGACCAGTCCTCAGGCTCAGGCTCGGCTCTCATCCTCATCCTCACTACTGTACTCCCGCTCCTCGTCCCATGCCATTCACGATCGTCTTTCTCTCCCCCTCTCCCTCTCCTTACTCTCCCGCTCTTCGCTACATACCATACTTTGCATGTTCCACTTCTCCACTTTTTCCCATTTTTTTTCCACTCTAGTTTTGGAGTCAGTTTTCCTTTTTTTCGTCGTGCGTGCATTACGATACAGTGCGTAGTAGGCGTACACGGTACATGATTGTTTTCGAGTTAAAAGTACGAACAAAGCGTAATTTATGGGTTTCAAGGACAAGGAGGATGAGTCGATGACAGACAAGGAGATGCGATGTGGCGGTGCACTTCGTCTTGTCTTTCTGCTGCGTCGACCACCGAATGAAGCGATGAAGCTGTGTCGTGAAAGCCCGCGATAAAGATTTGAAGGCGGGCGAAGGTACTGGGATGAGGCTTCCTTGCTTGGTCCATCGGCTTTAAAGGCGACATATACGGTCTACATTCCTACCCGCAAGGAAAATCCTTAAAATGTCCAAAAAGTCTCTGATGTTCGTGGTACACTGTGTCGCTTCTCTAGCTTCCTCGTAACTGATTCGTTCATCGTCACCTCGCCTTCCTTCTCGGTCTGCTGGACTCTCCGGCTGCTCGATTCTCAAGTCTCCCGCGTTGGATCAAATGTTCCATCAAATACTGTACATGGGTTGTCCACCGGGATTAAATAATGTTCTTTCATGCTCGTCAAATCCGCACTGTCCGTTCTGGCCCCGCCAGGTTCGTACTTCAAATCGAATCCCAATCCAGCCTCAAACACGCTCAACAAATATTCCAAACGCTCCGATTTTCAATGGTCGTCCGCGTTTAACTTACCCCACTTGACCATCTCCTGACGCCGCCCCTCGAGAACACCCGCCTGCGGGCAAGGATCGAGGCCGTCGACCTGTCGGTCCCAACGAAGCCGTACGCGGCGCCGTGGATGACCGCATCGATGAACATCGGGTACCTGCCTCTTGTCAGCGCACGCACTCACTACATAGGAGGAAGAAGGCGTACCACGGCCCATGGCGTGCGACGGTCTCGGTGTGATTCGGGCGCATCTACCCGAGCTTGAGAACGGGCTCCCACCACGCGAGATCGCTTGTGACGACCACGCGGTCGATTGCGACGCCCGTGTCCTCCATGATCTGGCCGCGCACCTCCACGATGCGCCGCTCGTATGCGGAGAGCGGGGCGAGGCAGGCGCTAGGCGGGATGCCGTCGAGCTTGCACCGCTGAGCGAAGTCTCCGCGGCGGATGTGGACCGCGATGTACTGGAAAATCAGTGTCAGCATATTCCGTAAGTGAAGTGGGCGCCTACGCACCGGCGGAATCCGCTCGCCCACACCCAGACCCAGCGTCTCGCGCGTATAATTCGCCCCCACGTCCTGCAGCTTCGGCGCCCAATGCATATGCCGCCCCACGCCCTGCCACGCCGGCGAGATATCCTGCCTCGCCTCTAGCAGCTCGATACTGAAATCAAAGATCAGGCTGTTGGAGCAGAACAGGGCGTCGTCGGGCGGTTGCGCTTTTTGGTGCAGCGGCGAGAGCGCGGGCGTCGGCAGGACGCGCAGGCTCGTCGCGCGACTGTTGAAAATGACGAGCGAGGCGAGGGGCCAGAGGTACATGCTGCGGTCGGTCTTGTCCATTTGGATGCCGGTGCGGGCCCATTGCGGGATGGGGGTGTAGGAGATGTCTGCCGATGCGGATGTGAGATGAGATGAGATGGAGACCCAATTGCGCGCTGGGTACCCACCGAGATTCAACTCCGCCGGCGGCTGGAGAGCGAGTTCGTCCTCTTCCCATGTTTTGTATTGGAGATCCCAGCACCCCAGGTCTTCCACTGTCTCGCGGCCGAGATTCTGGCCAGGTTAGTTCGTTCTCTGCGGAAATTCCGACTCGAAACTCACTTTCACGTCGCGCCATTCTAGGATCGGCGTCTTCAGCTCTTTGCGGAGCCGTGCAAGATCGAAAACGTCGCTGAAATCGATGGCTGCGTTGGACGCATGAGCGGGCTGGAATCGCGGGATTATTGGGACGCGCTCAGTGAGTCGGGCAAGGTAGAGCAAATTCATCTGAAACAAAACGGAGTTGAAAAATCGCAGGATAGAGAGACAAGTGGAGACGCACATATTGGATCACTTGGCTTGCTGGACGCTGGGTCAGTAGGCGCAGATACCAAACGTTGATCGAAGGCACTCACACCATCCGTTCGCAGGCCAGGCGGTGATGTACTTGACGTCCGTCCGCAGGTTGTCTGCGTTCCATTCGATCCATTTTTAACACACACTCTTGAACCGAATTCAAATGCGCACCTCTGAACAATGCCGTCGGCGCGTCGCTCACCAACAGCGGAGCATCAATCGTGAACGCGTCTTTCGGACTCGGAGTGGTGTCAAGCGCCATGGAGTCCGGGCGGGGCGCGTCCAGCATTCCCGATGCACACGCCCCGGAGGCAGAGTCCCAGAACCGCGACTGAAAAATGGAGATGCAGACGACGGCCTGGACGGCCGCGAGAGCGAGCATCCAGTGTCGGGATTGTACCAATAGCTGCTTGGTCGTGGTCGGCGCTGACATCGTGGTGGATAGGGTTAGAATTGGCAGAAGCAGCACCCCTGATCTTGGCAGGAGCAGGAGTTCCTCCCGATATTTGGGCAGCGGCGGGCCCCTAACTTAACAGATTTCGATGGATGCAGCCGGTACCTCGCGAGATCAAAAGTGGGGGCCGCTCCGCCTGAAAATTGAATCAGGCGCGTCGTCAACAATCCAAATTTCTTACCCCTCACAGTCAAATAACACTTCGCAACTCTCGATACCTCCTTTGCAAATTATTTTTGATGGGCATCCTGTGACGGCTCCAGCAATACTCCCGCGCGGCGCGCGCATGCGGCTCCCGGACACGGCAGGAATAAGTGAAAGGAGAGAGGTGAATGAGTTCGGTGGGATAATTGCGTGAGTACTTCATCCTATTTTTTTTTTAAATGCTATCTTTTTTTCAGCATGAAGGACTTTGACCCACACACAATCGCGCTCCTTCCTCTCTTATATATATCTATTCCCTCTCCTGCTCACTCTCGCATATATGCTGACTCTTGATTCCATTTCCCAGACAAGCGGGTTATGCGCATCTCCGCTGGCCACGGCCCTTGCGCTCAGCGCACTTGTTTTACCACCGCGCCACTCGCCTGTGAGTAACCACCTAGAACACCACCTCAACGCTCTCCCGCACATCTTCTCGCACCCGACCGCTTCGTCGTCTTGGCGCATTCCGAGTGCGCGATGAGTGTCAGGCGACCAGTTATTTGGGTAAGGCATTGGGGCGCGTGCAATTCGACACCGCCCGAATCGTGTCAAGCATGGCGGCAGTGGTTTTAAACCGAGGCTCAGAGGCTGAATGGCCGACGGGTAGAGGGCCTGAGAGGAATGTTCTTGGGGCGAGTGGTGGTGAGAATCGACAGGAACAAGCACGTGCGCACTTACGATAGTGTGGCTGTGCTTGCCACGTCGTCTTCCGCACTCTCCACATCCATCGTCCTGATCCTTTTCCCGGTCAGTCTTTGCTCTTCCGGAAACCTCAGCAGTGATTGATATCCCTCCGCCAAGATCCACACTCTTGATTTCTAGCAACAACTTGACGGTGTCATGCTTTCCCGAGATAATTCTCAACCACTTTATATCACTGGTAGGAGAACTTACTCAACTGAAATCATTATTTATCTTTAGTAGGTGGCCAAGGTGGTCCTGGAGGTCAAGGACACCCACATGGTACTGGTGGCCCTGGTGGGGCTGGGTTGGGTCCCACTGTGCATATCACTGCACATAACCTGCATGCCACATTTACCTCAGAAGAAACATCCCAGCTCAGCACCATCCGAGCATCCCAAATTGCCAACCATTGTCCTCCTCCATCAAGAATATTTCAGGGCAGGAGAAATATCCTTGACAAAATGCATAATTTTTTCACTTCTGATGTGGGGATCCAACACATTTATGTGCTGCATGGACTTGGAGGTGCTGGAAAGACACAGATTGCTCTGAAATTCATAAAAGAGTCATCATCTCAGTGAGCTCAATCATCTAACTGGGAAATTTTTGTTGATCTACTTGTCATTCCAGCTTCTCAGACATGTTTTTTATTGATGCCAGCACCACTGCAACAATTGATACAGGTCTCAAGAACATAGCTGTTGCAAAAAATGCTGGAGATTCCCCACAAGATGGCTTGCTATGGCTGGCCAGCAGAGCTGAAGAATACACTGCGGGCAAGGCCCACAGGCGTGGGTTCATAGCAGTTGATGGGCATAGGTCTGACACTTGCCATGGCATTTGCCATGGCGTTGCACAGGCGTTGCAGATTTCCCTTTGTTCTAGCCACGTTTACTGATCAATAGATAAGATTGTGAGATAGATAAGATTATCAGCACAATGATAAGATGCGGTTATGCTCAACCGGTGAGGTAGCTGTGTTTCCGCTGGGCCTCATCCAATCTTGTTCAATTTACCTACCATATATCTAATTGCTTCTTGGGAGGATTTAACCGATTCCTTCCTGTGAGCATAGCTAGGGAAGGTGCTGATTTGGGAAAAGTAGTGTTGCAGTAAAACCTTGGATTCCCCTAATCGACTCGGAGAGCGGTGATAAATGGGGAGCGGCCTCGACCATGGCAGTACTGGGAACAGCCTCGCGACAGGTCTGTTTCACTTCCTCGTTCTCATGCTGGGTGATTTGCGGACAATAAATGAAGGAAATGACTCCGTGCTCACTCGAACGCTGTCAAGTGAATGTGGAGTAGACACCTACCGTGAAATAGAATCCTGATATTCGCTACCGCTTGATTGGAGTTCATCTAACTCAATTCGGTATCCCATTCAAGGACCTCCCACCGCATATGGATACGTATCACTTGCAACGAGGTCAATTATTTCTCATCAATTCATTTCCCTTTGTTCTCATAGACGCGCAATAGACGCGCAAAGCCCAACGTCCGTCCAACGCCATGGCAAATGCCATGGCAAGTGTCCAAACTACGTCAATCAAACACCATGAACCCACGCCCACGGGCCGTGCCGGCAGTGATAGCTTCTTGTCTTTGACAACACAGATGATCCAAGTATCAATCTGAATGATTTTATTCCTCAGTGCAATCACGGGAATATCATTATCACCTCTCGAAATCCTGGACTGTGTGTTTATGGATCACATTCTCATGTGTTAGATATGGAAGAAAAAGATGCAGTCGCATTGTTATTCAAGAGTGCTGCACAAGAGGCGACAATCCATACTGAACAAATTGCAATGGAAATAGTAAAGGTTAGACAACCAAGCTTGGAAAATCATTTAATTCTAACCATAATATTTGCTTAGGCATTGTATTGTCTACCTCTTGCAATTGTTCAAGCTGGTGCCTTTATATCCAAATCTCAAGATCTTGGCAGCTATTTAGCATTTTATACAAAGAGCCAAGCACAGCTACTTAGTGAAAAGCCTGCTCAATCTCATGACCGTTATGCCTGGACAGTTTATACAACATGGCAAATGAGCTTTGACAGGCTCACACCACTAGCTGCCACATTCTTGCAGCTTTGTTCATTCCTCCATCATAGTGGAATTTCAGAGGAAATCTTCAGTTATGCATCCAAGTACAGATTTTCATCTGATGGTCTATCAGAGGGATTTTATGGACCATCTCAAGAAGAACAACAAGCACCTCTGGAATTCCTCTCAGAGTTCCTCAGGCCAACCGGTGAATGGGACTCTCTGAAGTTTTTGCGTGTCACCAATGAAGTCCAAGCATATTCATTGATTAACTTTGATTCAGAAAAGAAACTCTTTTCTATCCATCCGCTAGTACATGCTTGGTGTCAAACAGCTGTCTGCAATCCAGAACAATGCAAGTCTACCATAGGATCTATACTTGGTATGGCAATTTCAAAACACTCAAGAGAGAATATTCAATTAGCAAGTCTGGCATTATGTCCACATGTGGAAGTAATTATACAGATGGATGCAAAAGTAGCTCTGGGGTTTATGCATCAATACACTTTCATATTGCGGAGAGCAGGAAAATACAAACAAACTGGGAAGCTGCTAGAAGGGGTGCTGGAAAAACAGAAACAAGGTCTCGGTGTCAATCATCCAGACACCCTGAATAACATGGGTAATCTAGCTAGCACATACTTATACCTGGGGAAGCATCAAAAGGCTGAAGAACTCATGGTTTTGGTGCTGGAGAAACAGAAACAGGTTCTAGGTGACAACCATCCACACACCCTTCTTACCATAAGTAATCTAGCGGAGACATACTCAGGGCTGGGAGAGCATCGAAAGGGTGAAGAACTTGTGGTTTCTGTGCTGGAGAAACGGAAACAGGTTCTTGGTGACAACCATCCAGACACCCTGCTTACTATGAGCAATCTAGCCAGCACGTACTTATACCTGGGAGAGAATCAAAAGGCTAAAGAGCTCATGGTTTCTGTGCTGGAGAAACAGAAACAGGTACTGGGTGACAACCATCCAGAAACCCTGCGTACAATGGGCAATCTAGCTGAGACATACTCGCAACTGGGAGAGCATCAAAAGGCTGAAGAACTCATGGTTTCTGTGCTGGAGGAAAAGAAAAAGGTTCTGGGTGACAATCACCCACACACCCTGCTTACCATGAGCAATCTAGCCAACCCATACTTACACCTGGGAGAGAATCAAAAGGCTGAAGAACTCATGGTTTCTGTGCTGGAGAAACAAAAACAGGTTCTAGGTGACAACCATCCACAAACCCTGCGTACAATGGGCAATCTAGCTGAGACATACTCACGGCTGGGAGAGCATCGAAAGGGTGAGGAACTTGTGGTTTCTGTGCTAGAGAAACGGAAACAGGTTCTCGGTGACAACCATCCAGACACCTTGCTTACTATGAGCAATCTAGCCAACACATATTTACACCTGGGAGAGCATCAAAAGGCTAAAGAACTCATGGTTTCTGTGCTGGAGAAACAAAAACAGGTTCTGGGTGTCCACCATCCAGACACCCTGCATACAATGGGCAATCTAGCTGAGACATATTCACGGCTGGGAGAGCATCAAAATGGTGAAGAACTTGTGGTTTCTGTGCTAGAGAAATGGAAACAGGTTCTTGGTGACAACCATCCAGACACTCTGCTTACTATGAGCAATCTAGCCAGCACATACTTACACCTGGGGGAGAATCAAAAAGCTGAAAAGCTCATGGTTTCTGTGCTGGAGAAACAGAAACAGGTTCTGGGTGAAAACCATCCACAAACCCTGTGTACCATGGGCAATCTAGCTGAGACATACTCACGGCTGGGAGAGCATCAAAAGGCTGAAGAACTCATGGTTTCTGTGCTGGAAAAACAGAAACATATTATGGGTGACAAGCATCCAGACACCCTGTTTACCATGGGTAATCTAGCTGAGACATACTCACAGCTGGGAGAGCATCAAAAGGCTAAAGAACTCATGGTTTCTGTGCTGGAGAAACAGACACAGGTTCAGGGTGACAACCATCCACGCACCCTGGTTACCATTAGCAATCTAGCCAAGACATACTTCCACTTGGGAGAGCATCAAAAAGCTGAGGAGCTTATGATTTATGCGCTGGAGAAACAGAAACAGGTTCTGGGTGACAAGCATCCACACACCCTGGTTATCATGAGCAATCTAGCCAGCACATACTTATACCTAGGAGAGAATCAAAAGGCTGAAGAGCTCATGGTTTCTGTGCTGGAGAAACAGAAACAGGTTCTAGGTGACAACCATCCACAAACCCTGCGTACCACGGGTAATCTAGCTGCGACATACTCACGGCTGGAAGAGCATCAAAAGGCTGAAGAACTCATGGTTTCTGTGCTGGAGAAACAGAAACAGGTCCTGGGTAACAACCATCCAGACACCCTGCTTACTATGAGCAATCTAGCCAACACATACTTCCACTTGGGAGAGCATCAAAAGGTTGCAGAGCTCATGGTTTCTGTGCTGGAGAAACAGAAACAGGTTCTAGGTGACGACCATCCACGAACCCTGTTTATTATGGGCAATCTAGCTGAGACATACTCACGGCTGGGAGAGCATGAAATGGCTGAAGAACTCATGGTTTTTGTGCTGGAGAAACAGAAACATGTTCTAGGTGACGACCATCCAGACACCCTACTTACCATGAGTAATCTAGCCAACATATACTTACACATGGCAGAGCATCAAAAGGCTGAAGAGCTCATGGCTTATGTGCTGGAGAAACAGAAACAAGTTCTGGGTGACAAACATCCACACACCCTGCATACCATGGGTAATCTAGCCAAGACATACATGCACCTCAGAGAGAATCAGAAGGCCAAAGAACTCAAGGGTTTTGTGCTGGAGAAACAGAAACAGGTTCTGGGGGACAATCATCCACACATCCTGCACCCACTGGGTAATTTATTTAACACATACTCAGCCCAAATTCTGTCTGAAGCTATTTTAGTGCCTGATCAACCTTTTATCTTAACACTTATAGCTAGGATGCAGGATCAGATTGTGGATAAGACTGAGTCTGAAGTGGATTAGATACAGCACATTTTAGAACACACATAGGTCACATATTTTGCATGGTTCACATAGGTTGAATTTAGGTACAAAATTAATACATGCATACCCTTGTAATTTAGTCCTTCTTGACCATGCATGTATTGAGCTGTGGTGGAGGTAAATTAGTGGTAGGGTATCTTTTTGATGACTGTGTTGGGCATGCCATTAACCTGAATAACACCAGGTGTCGGGCGTTTGGGGTAATTCTGGTGAAATAGAATCAAGGATAGAATGTATTGGAAGCTCTGTATCAATTTTCCACGCCTAGAACTGTGATGAAGGTAAATTGGTGGTGGGGTATCTTCTGTATGACCACTCCGGCCCAGCTATCCATCCACAGTTGTTGAGTGACCCGCCTGAGGAGGATGCTTTATACCTGTTGATCATTGACTTTGTTGCAATGCTCATCCAAGCAGTTCTGCAACAGGCAGAACTTCGCATGGTGGGCGAGACACTGGACTCCCTCCACTTCTACCAGATCAATGAAATCATATCTCTCACGGTTGATGACCTCGGGACAGAGCAATTCGGGTTTGTTGTTCTTGGTGATGCGACATATCTGCTTGAGAGGGCGTGAAAGGAAGTGAAGTAGTTGGATAAATTGGCTCAGTGTGCTCGTCGCTTGTAGTTTGCGGCGTAATTCCTGGGTGGTTTGGTTACACCTATTTCTTGGTCTTTTTCTTACGGTACATCCTCATAAACCACTGTATATTTTCGGCCATAAAGTCGCAATAAGTGCAAAGCTAATTCAAACAAACACTTGACTACATGTATCCTGAATGCGAAAACCACCCTTGTGCAGCTTTGGCTGTGATCTGATCCATGGCATTATACAAGAACACATATGGAGCTGGCTTATCGTCACCCTCACATATCCAAAAAAATTCTTGTCCATTACGACGGGTGTAGTGTTTGGGCCAAGAAAAGCACTCTTTGATTGGGTTGAAATCCAGCAAATATGGCGGGAGATAGAGGAGCTTGATACCTCTGAAAGTATGTCAGCTATGATAATGACAAAGAGAAAGAACCAACCTCACATTGCACATTTCTTTGACACCATCTACATGATGGATCCAGCAATTGTCATGAATCAGAACGCTTCGCAGAGCCGGATATGGATTCATGACCTCAAGCAGCCCCTCAAGCCAGTCAATGAACTGCTCAGCATTATATCCGCCAATTTTGACGTGGGTGTAGATCAGACCGTCCACTGTAATTGCCAGAAGGAGTGAATACCTGAATACTTGTATTGGAGATAATCAAGAAGCAATGCTAATGTTCGTACCGTGTTCCACGCACAAAGTCACATGCTTTGCAGGCCCCTGTGCCTCTGTATGCCCAGCCATTGAGACGGTATGTGGTTAGCAGATTGACGGCAGATTCATCTGCTGTCACAAGATAGCTTGCAGGGTATCTTCCAACCTCCAATGCGAAATCCCGGCGAGCTTCTTCACATCTTTCAGCAGCTGGTTTAGAAAGCTGACATTGTTTGGCTCTTAGTTGCTGTCTAATTTAGTGCCGGACACATACTTTTTCAACATCATTCCCAACCACTTCAGTGTGTGACTAATAGTCATGAGCCACAGCTCAAGCCCGTGGACTGCTGAGAGTTGCTCTTGGATTTCATTGAGGTACAGGTCCAGAGAATGCTCGAGCATGGCCAGCATCATCTGAAATGTTTGAGAGGCAGTATACAGGATTGGTTATCAAGACATACATCAACAGCCTCTCTAGACATCAAAGACTCTCTCCCAGAACATGCCCGCTGTTGAGAAACTTCCCCTACTTTGTTTCAAACCTGCCACACCCGCTGTACGACACATAAAAGGCATATCAAGCAAAAGGGCAATCTCTGCGGAGCCCTTGTGGTGTTTCTGTGACAGATGAATAACTCGTCGTTTCACTTCAGGCTACCCCGAACCAGGCCTCCTTAGCATCAATGTAAGGTGTACGGGGTTAAGCCTAGAGGTGCCAGTTTTCATGGTTGCATCCAGTGTCTTGGGTGCATCCACAGTAGTATGGGTGCATCCACATCCTTGCTTGTGTGGATGCATCCACACTGTATTACAACCTCCACGTGCGCAGCTCGTTTTGGGGATTTTGGGGCCCTGCAGAGGTCGTTTTGGGACCAGGAACCCGCCCTCCACTCAGGGCATGCTGTAGAGGCATCAGTGAACACCATTCGCAGTTGTTGCCCTTGGCCCAACCTGTATTATGACCTGTGCTTGCACAGCTCATTTTTGGGATTTGTGGGCTCTGCAGAGACTGTTTTGGGGCATCACAGGGATACCTACCTGTCAAATCTGTGCAACACCATACCACTTGCTCGAATCCCACTGCGCATGCACCATACCTTTTGCTTAAATGCAACTGCTCCCACCCCATACCGGTTGTTCAAATCCGACCACACTGTACTCGTTTCAAATCTGACCGTGCTCACACCATACCACTTGCTCAAATCCAACCACCCCGTACCCTTTGCTTGAATCCGACTGCACCCGCAACATAGCCTTTGCTGAAATCTGACCATGCCTGCACCGTGCCCTTTGCTCGAATCCAAATGTGCCTGCAACACACTGCTTGCTTGAATCCGACTATATGGGCGATATACTGTCCAAAAATTAGCTCAAGTTTGCAGGGTTTTGGAAGACAACTTCCCAAAAAAGCCCACAACTTGGGTGGCAAGCTTTCCTTCTTGGTTGCATCTTTAATTTGGGTTACATCTTGGGATTGGGTTGCAACTTTGTGGATCCCATCAGTGTTGCGCATGTTTGCTTTTGATCTGCCAATACCTCGGCTATCGGCTAAGCTCGGCATCCAGTAAAACCTGCTAGTCTGAGCCTTGATAGCATACAGCAAATTCGGATGGGGACTTATGCCTTTGGAACAGTATTTGGACCATCTTAGAAGGCCAGTGAATAACATCCCTCCAAATGTTAGTCAACTTACCATGCTTACTGGCTCAATTTCTGAAGCAGCATAGAGAGGTATAGAGATTATTTTGGTGGCAAGAACATGGTGAAACACCATTTATACTGGAACATAATCTCAAAAGTCGTGATGTTTAGGCCTCCCATAGTCTTCAAATGGAAGGAATCCCTTGTCTCCCACTTCAGGATCTTCGGCGCAATGTTCCATCATTGTTTCGATCACTTCCATCAAAAGTCCGAAATCTCCTCACAACAAAGTCCACAACATGCGAACCATTCCAAGTGTAATCCACCGAAGCAAGTCAAAGGAACCGAGAACAAGACATGTATCCATGTTCCAAGATGCAAACCCTTGGCAAATTTGTTGCCTGTTGCAACCCAAAACCCTGCAACCATGGTGGTGTAAATCTTCCGTAATTTTTGGACAGTATGTGTGCCATACGACTACACCCATACCGTACCGCACCACATACCCTCCTGGGGACTTGCATCATGCTAGAGTGGGTTGCTTTGTTTGCACCAATAGCAATTCTCATTCACACTTGGTTGCATCCACATATGTTTTGGACATACCCAACGCACATCTTGGATACATCCACACCAGGTGCGTGCATGTGCCCGTATACTCACTGTGGATACATCCACAAAATCCCATGGTTGCACCCATCTGTCATTTTTTCAACCATGGATGCAACCACCCTTACTACAAAAGGACGTGGTTGCATCCAAGAATCTGGTGGTTGCATCCATGGTGTTGATTTTCTACCGTGGTTGCATCCATGGCTTTCATTTTATGTTGTGGTTGCATCCACGGTTTTCAATTTATACTGTGGTTGCATCCATGCTTCTTATTTTATGGTGTGGGTGCATCCACTTGAATATTATAGCGCCGTGGATGCATCCACGCCTTTCATTTCATAACCCGGATGCAGTACAATTAAGCATCTGAATAATTCCAACACCCTGAAATATTTTCAAATCCATGCTATCATATTTTCATACCCACTTATTAAATAATATTTACATTGTGCTCCCAGGCGCACCCAACATTTGTTTTTTGTGGTGGCATTGGGTGCACTCATTATTTCCCCGATAATTTCCTTCCATTACAAAGCTTGAATTTACAAAACATCTATATCACATTTTGAAACCCCTTATTCTGGACATAGTGGGAGAGGCACAAACTAAGATAGCAAAGAGTGTAGGGAGGATGGGAGCAGCAGCGAAGATGAAGAAGGTCAAGGTAGTGGATTGGAGACGAGGAAGCATATAATGAAATGAAACGGAGCAGTAGTGCCGTAGGTAGATAGTACTGATGGAGAGGAGCGAGGGTGAGGAGCCGAAGGAGATGGAGGAGCGAGAACTGTAGTGATGATGGGAAAGGGAAAAAAAACCACAGAAATATATGACAATCAGAAGTGAAGGTGGAGGAAGGAATTGATGATTATACCGAGGGCCGAGGGGAGGCAAGGGAAGATAGACGAAAGAAAAATGCACAAAATTACAACGCACAACAGAAAAAGCGAGGCATCTACACGCCTCACGGAAACAAACGCGCACCTCAAGGAGAAGTGTGCATATGCGGTACAAACCAGACAGGGCCCGACTCGACTCGATGGTGCCTCGCAGCATGCCTCCGCGGGACAGGCAAGAGGACCAAGGTGCGAGGGGACACCGGGAACCATATAATTGTATACACGGCAGATCATGGCAGGCTCCAAGTCAGAGTGCCCGCCCGAGTAAACTCGCGCGAGAGGCACAGAAAGACCAGAGTCTCCCCGCGCGGCACAGGATACCCGCACCGAGTAGCCTCTGCCGCCAAAGAGTTGGTCGAGTGCACGCACTGCCAGCTCAAATTCTTCAGACATGACCCATGCTCGAGATTGTACGTGGCCTTGGTGTAAACCTGCAAATTGTCTCTTCAGTCATGTGCAAAGAAAGCGAAAAGCGGCATGGTGAAACGGGAAGCGGGAACAAAGGGCCAAGGCATCTGAGAATCGGGGAAACAAAGGGCAGGTCGGCGCGACGAAGCATGTTCCTTCCGCAAAGCCGAAATACACGCGCCTAGTATTGCCTGTTCTCGTCCCACCCGGTTTCACGCGAGACGCAGTCAAAGTCAAAGAAAACCGCGCGCACCCAACTAATGAAGTGACAGATGGCATTTCCCTCCGCACAGCGGCGTCTAACATGGGATGATGGTGTGATATGAATCTTAAGGAAAATTGACTTCCATCGGGTGGCATTTTTCCAGAGTCGTTGGGATGCCAGAAAAGTAGGGTGGGATCGCGGTGCAGTGAGAATAGCCTGAGCCAATAATTTCCCCTCAGCAAAGTGTGGGGAATGACGTTGCTGCGACCCGTAATTACCTGTAATCAGGTAGGTATGCGGGCAGCAACAGAGATGAAGAGAGCAAGGAGAGTCAAGTGTTTGATCAGAGTCTACGCGGTCACGTCACGGTACCGATCACGCCATTGTTGCTTCCTTCATTGTCCTCGTCCCGAGTAAGCCATTGGGCCGCATCTATCTCCGCACCCTGATTTTGCCACCCGTTCTGCAAGACCATCGCTCACCCTGCTTGTTGGCTGCCGTCTCGTCTGTCTGATTATTCGCACCTTACTGCTTAGGAGGGCCTAGGTAGACACTCTTGCAACCCTCCGTCTTCACTTTGCGTTCTTGGACCTCGGGATTTATGTGTACTAGTCCGGTGTCGTAGAATGATTTGGACTGTGGATGCCACTCGATTCTGTCACCCAGATCTATTTGTTGGCACTAAACTTCAAGTCTGATTTCTCATTCTCGTTTTTCCTCTACTGACTTGGGGTTTGAAGGACAAACTCCGCTATCGATCTACGCTTACTCAGAACGCCAAAAATATGCCAGTATGCCCTGAGGTTTGTTTGTTTCATTATGTGCAGATTGCAAATGCCAAGTGAGTATGTACTCACTTACTACCTGATCCTTCAGATTATTCAAAGAAAAAGTACAGACGAAACTTTGCTCCGACCTTTAACTACGTAAAGAAGTGCACTTGAAGGATTAGGTTTGTTCAGATTCTTATCACCCTCTTTTATAAGCCACTCTGTTCAAGGCCTTTTGAAACTCCAACTTGTCCGACCGAACTGCCCGCCGCGGCCAAGTTTAGCCCTCAACCTATGGCCAGCTTCGATCGAAGCGGTGCGCTGCTCCGTGCTCTTGTTCCATTGCAAGTTCTCGAGTCCTTAACAGGTTCATTCGTCCGAGACGGACATGTATCGTTTCAATGTCTTTCAACTTTCGCTGCCCATTCCTTCATTTATCGGACGTCGTTCTATTCTCTCTCGAGGTCGCATTCAGGAAGCATGTGATCCATCTAGACCTGTGAATTTACTTGCTTACTTCCACCACTCCAGGTTCAGCTTCAATTCATTCGAGCTTGTTATCATGCCCCTTTGAATCAGACCGAGGTATATCTGTAGCTTGCATCGCCATTTTGCTCTTGAACAGTCCGTCCTGCATATTATTATTGTTTGCTGAAGGTCAAGTTTCCACCGTTGAACACAAGTGGCCATGTGTACCGACTTCTGGTGCTGTGGTCCGATGATGACCAAGCCCACGGTCGTTCTGGTGCCAAAATTCATGCAGGGTGTTCTCCCTTCTGATACTTGGGGATTTCATTTCGTCAATTTAATTCCAACACTCTATTATTTACTTCCATACGTTTCAATCTTTCTTATCATTCACTGATTATTTCTGTAGATCCACTTGCACACGGATGTTTGATCAAATCCCGGGTCTCAACTAGAAAATCGTCCGGATTGAATCCGAGTTGGGTTTGAATACTCCTTCCCGTCTCACTTCATTCTCTATTGACCCAAGTCAAATAACACGGTCCCCTTTCCCGGCTAAACACTTGCTTTGCCTCTGAACTCGAGATCACAACATGATCTTGCTCGATTTCGATTTTCTTTGCCTCGCTGTCTCAGCTTGCTTATACGTGGTTTGCCTTTGACTCACTCGGACTTGGACGGATTGAAACGCGGCTCAAATTTAACCTTGTGTGTCTCTCGATTTCTTTTCTTCTGGTTGACTTTGTCTTCCGCCCAATGAGCGAATCTACCATTCATTCGGGTACGTCTCATTCGGTCTGCTTGTCCCTGACTGATGCTACCATAGATTCAGTTACGCGCAAATACCCAGGAAATTATTTATAGTTTAAAGCGAGGTGCGTGCTCTTGCTGTTCTAGCTTCGGTGGTATCCGTTCTCCTAGCAGGGAGGTGAACTTCTTGAGCAGATGGTTGTGACTCCTTCAAATGATGAAGGTTAGTGTAGCCCTTTTCATCTGGTGATTTGCGATTTGCACTTTCGATCATTCGCTGACACAGTTGCAATCTTAACTTTGTCGAGCTGCGACCCACTTGCATTGACTGAGCTCATTGTGAGGCGTTTTTATTTCAACTCGCATTTCCCAACAATCTGAGTCAATTGATCGACTCGGAGTCGAGTGCTTTTAAGATTTAAACTTGCCTTCGTCGGAAGGGACCCGGAATGGCTTCAGCGTCTATAAGTAAGCATCATTTGCTCTTTCTCACGCCGACGGCAACAGGTTTTCGTGTTCGCTTGAACTCTCTTGGATTCAGAATCGCTTCCCGGAAATGAAGGCAAAATCTAGTATTCTGGATTCGGTCGGTCACTGTCGTGTCGATTCATTTGATGCTAACCCGTTCAGAATTCAAAGGGTCGAGATCTGGCTTGCTCGTGCACTTTGCATTTAAGACCTGAATTTTAGAATTTTCATTCAGGTACGTATTATCTTATTGTCTTGTCTTGAATTATCAACCTCAATGGCGACGCAAAGCAAAGAGGAGGGAGTTGGGAAATGGCGAGAGAACATGAACCGGAAACAAGGACCCACACGTGCTGACCAAGTGGCAAGGCGTCTGTCGCGCGTCTCTCAGCCCGTTCAAGTTTGGAGGACCCAGGATCCCGACCCGAGTATTTCCTGACACGAAACACCTCTCTATCATACAGGTGCAGTCCATCGCAGATTCTCGGATAATGTATTTCTGCAGTTTGACAACTTTTTATCAAATTCTTGGTTCCGAACATACTTATGGTTTGTGGATTCTGTTCAAGCCTCTCACGAAAATCATGGTCCTGCATTGAATTCAGGTAAGTTTCCGTGTCCTTGATCAACTCTGACTGACCTTTCCTGGTGAACGTTAAACAACTTCAATTATTCGGTACGTTTCATGGAGTTTAGTTGCACGTTGACGGATTCCAATCGATTCTTGACATAGATTCGTTGCATATCCGCCAGTTGAATGAATTTAGTAGGTACTCCCGGTTCAATACTTGTTGGTTCGCTGATTACAGCTCTAGATTTCCATGCGCGCTCGCTAGTTCAATGAGTGGGTATCCTTCCTTTCGACTTGCTTATCCGCTGACGGATTGCGTCTATCTAACGCTTACTCAGACTTTGAATGGCTAGCTTGGTGGAGTGCTTTCCGATCCTGCCGAAACCGGTAAGATCTTTGCGCATTCCTTTGCGATTATACACTCATATTTTCGGTAAGACTGGTTCAGTCAAGGTTCTCAGTGTGCAGCTCGGCAGATCTGTTTTGGTGTTTGGCTGCGACGAGACGTTCGATTTCCAAGTCATGAGTCGTATTTGTGGTGGGCACTCTTAAGTATCTTCATCACCGCCAATCCCCAACTATGCTGGCTGATCTCAATTCCCGCCAAACTTGACGAACGTCTTCAGGCCGGACATCCGAGAAGCTGTCTTGGCGGTATCGAGAGGTGATATGTCTTCAACATGGTGGCCAAGGCCCGCCCCAGTCCAAAAATCATTTCTCGAACCATGTTCTTCTTGCAAGGTTTCCGTACAGCAAAATCTTTGGCTTCCAAGATCGTTCATTTCTTCGATTTTTCTGACGAACAGCTCTCCTCGCAACAGCATTACTACTTTGATTTGCGGGCTCTCAAGGCTGTCCAGGCTAGTCCTGGTATTCTTAAGCATGAACGTCTCCGACATTCAAATACTAGGCTGGTCAGACTTTTTTGGTTGAAATTCAATTGTGTCTCCGTTTGTTAAACAGGATCGATTCAGTAGACTGGTTCAAAAGCTGACTGGATGCACCCAATTACTTATACCTTTCTTTGTATTAATCCAACCAGATCAAGTTCTTCGATGTTCACCTGTCTGACCTTGAACTCAAACTTGACACAGGTTGTCAATTATGGTGTGCGGACTTGTTAATCAACTTTTATACTTACTGACATTTTTCGCCCAGCCTCACATATTTTAATTGCCTAGGACGATTTCACGTTTATCAGGTGTCCGGTCAACCTTCATGCAGATTTGTTCTATACTGACTATCTTCTATTTTAGTTTCTCTGTAGCCTAAATGGCAAGGCGCCGTCCGACCTCCCTTCCGTCCCGATCACGGCCGCACACGCACCGCCAACTCACAGCATGGCGCTGAGCGTAGAAGTCCGACACCGCACGTCCACCGGCTTGGGCTGGGCTCGCGACATTCGGCGGGGAAGGTGTGCGCATTGCACACAGCGGCTAAAAACAAAGCCATGAGTGCGCGCAGCCGACAATAAGAAGTGCGTGAAAATATGCGCACCTGCACGGACCACCGCGCACTGAATGTCCCACGTCCCACGCAGCGGGTTTTTTCTGCGGGCTGCAGCATTTGATTTTCATCTGTTACTTATATCGTCAGTCAAGTAGATACCCAAGTGGGTGCGTACGCATCTGGATTCCGCATGGCCAGCGTCTGCATCTTACGTAGAGGTCGTGTGGTGTTCTGCGCGCATGCACCACGGTACTTGGATTTACACGCGAGATGGTGAGCGAGAGGGAGGCAGGTGAAGGTATCTTTCACGTACCTGCAACGCGGCACTGAGATGGGCGGGCTTCTTGCAGGGGCGAGGAAACGCAGAGCATTTGAGCTGAGAGTTCTGCTTCAAGTACTCGACGTGTTGTATGGATGTAAAGCCGATGGGCGTGCTGCATGCCCGTGGATGCGCCGGGCGGTGGAGATTGCGCCGTGCGGGGTGCGTTGTACGCTGGAGACGGTGATAGAGGACTGTTTTTGTAACATCTAAAAGGCGATCGAGGATGCCAATGTTTAAGGAATCTATGTTAATTGCGGTACAAACACCAAGGCACAAATTCGACGTACCTGGCACAGTACAAATCGATTACAGGTCCCAGGACTGTGAATCCTAGTCCGCACATGTATCCAGTCCGAGAAATTCACTTTGATCCCGATTCCCGATTGCCACCCAGTAGTTGCCAAGAGTGGTAACTGCCACTTTGCCACTGAATCGGACAGAACAAATGCCATTGGAAACCCACCATACAGCCACAGAGACATCTGTTGAGCGCCAGCGGGAGAAGTTGGCCATTTCAGGGAAAAGGTCCGCCCTTCGAAGGTAGTGAGCGGGGTTGAGCGGGAAATGGCGGATTGAGCAAAAGAGCGACTATGTTTGACAAGGTTTGCGCGGCATCAGCATCAACTACTAGTACATTGTCCGTCGGAGTTTGAATGACTTATCTTCTCCCTCCTCTTTCGCCACCTTCTTTACTTAACTCAAAGTCAAAGCGTCAGGCTCATGGAACCTCAAATCCCCTACAATCAAACCTCTTTCACTGCGATGATTTGCCTTTGCCATGGTATGCTCCCAATATGCTCCAGTCCTTGTTCAAGTTTGGTGGCATTACTCGTCGACCTTATCCTCGGAACTTCTGGGCAGTCGATGTAGCATGGCAATTGAGACACCACAGAAGAACAGGACAACAGTTTGGTAAGGGTTGAATCAGACAGCTGTTGCGCAGACGATGATTCCGGCCCTCTTTTCCTCCCTCCTCATCGTTTTTGGTTCGCTTGCTTATCTCCCTGCTCTCAAACAGCGTCGAATGTGGACCCAGAATTTCCCTGCGCCACTCGCCCTGGGCACCCGTCACTTGCTGTCGCTCTGATTCATTTCACCCTGGATGGAAAGACTTTTGTGTCTTGGGGAGGATTAAATCCCGAGCCATCCTTTACGGGATTTAAGCATGTAATTCCAGATTTAATTGGGTCTCGCGCAATTTGATCGAGATTATTTGGGAGTTGGACGGATTAACTCTATCACCCCAAATAAAGAGGAATTTCAGTCTGGACTGAAACCTTGATTGAAAGATAAAGAATCTCTATACGAATCAAAAGACTTTTGCCATTGCTTCCCAATTCAATCACAGAAAACCCTCGTGAGCTTCGGCGTGGTTGAATTCCGTTTTGAGTCACATACGCGACTGAACCTAAGTTTCTGACCAGACTGAAATTTATAGCACAACAAGAGCGCGGTGAGGCTTAAAGCGCCCCGCCACTTCGGTCCAGGTAGACGCGTTGAAGCCATGACTGGACTTCTTTTGACAGGGATTTGATAGGGGTGTTTGGGCGGCAGACGGCATAATGTGCCGAATCCCAGCCGGGATTGCCGTTAGTCATGCTAGGGATGCGGAAAAGAAATATTCGATTGAGACAGCATCACTCCAGAGTTCAGATGGAATGGAGTCAACCTAAGAAAGTTGAATTCCTCAATAAATAAGCACGGTACACCTTGTGTATTAATTCGGCAACTCGGTCCGCTGAATCTGCTGTGTGCAATCAAGGCTCAGACTAGCAGGTGGTGCTGGATGCCGAGCTCAATCAATGGGCCGAAGTATTAGTGGACCAAAGCAAATACAAGCAACGCTGATGGATTAACAAAGTTGCCACATGTAGCCCAAATTAAAGTGTGTGACCTTGCCAACGGCGCCTTTGCCGCCATGACCTCGCGCACACCTGCTCGCCTTTGAAGATTGGACCTGATCGTTCAAATTTCAGCCGAGTAGTCGTCCAGTTACATTGTGTATAACCTATGACTTTATATATATGACTTGCGGATTTTGCGCACTCATCCACTCAATGTTTTCATTGTCTGAATATTGTTTGCTCAAGCTTCGGACTTGGAACGGTCTAAGGGTGATCAGGATTATTCGGACGTTCAGACGTGGACTTGAACACACAAGTAGATTTCGCTAATTTTAAGCCGGCAGACTTATTTCTTTTGACAAGTAAAGTGGTAGATGATCCAACTTCGTAAAATCGGACTTGATGAAAAAGAGGGGCCAATGGCCACATCCAACAGGGCACACCAACCAATTGCGACCAAGAACGTAAGGTGAAAATGGATGCACCCATTTGAATATTATAAGGCGGTAGGCACATCCACGATTTGTTTGGCTCACTTGTGAGCAGTCTGAAATGAAAGGTGTGGATGCATGCATCCACGGCCTTATCACCCTCTTTATAAAATTACGTCTGTCCGTCTGTCTGAAGCCTTCAAACTCCGCTGGTCAGTTGACCCTGCCACTGCGATCTGATATTACCCTGTTTGAAACACTTTTAAACTCCGGTATCAGCGGGATGCGAGGCCGCAAAGCGGCTGAGCAGCGCTTGTAAGATTACAGCCAATGGCGGTACTGAAGGCGCGAACGAGAAAATTGCTGTTTTGGGCAATTTTCGATTTCCGCGACCAATTCACTCATATCTCCATGAGTTCTGCATAGATTGAAATGAAATTCAGCTAGATAATTCCGGCTAATTCGTGAGCAATTAGTGATAGAAAAAAAACCGAAAGAATATGATATTTCTTCATCCTCCAGCAGTTGAGGCTGTTCTGGCCATGAATTCCAACTAGCAAGCCAAGCCCTTACCCAAACGTGCTGATTTTTGGGGACAGGGTACTTGTATATGTATTGGGTGGGGTAATAGAGCCAAAATTCCAATTTCTTCAGTTCCTGCCCTCCCTGCCTCTTTCAAAACCTTCCTATATAGCTAAAACATAAAATTGGGTCAGGAAGTGAAAATGTTATACTTTTAATTCTATCACTTCACTTGATATGTATCCAAGTGCCTTGTCTCAAAAATTCAGCATGTTTGGGTAAGAACCTGGCCCGCTCATCGCAATTCAGGGCCCAAGGAGCCTCTTGTGCTGGAGAATAGGAAAATATGATATTTTTCTGGATTTGTTTCTATCACTAATTGCTTACGAATTAGCCGGAATTATCTAGCTATATTTTATCTCAATCTGTGCAGAACTCAGGGAGATATGAGTGAATCGGTCGCGAAAATCGAAAATTGCCCAAAACGGCAGTTTTCTGGTTGGCGCCTTCGGTACTGCCATTTGCTGTAAGGTGGATACACCCACTCTATAAAATAAGAATCATGGATGCAACCACGGTATACCAATAAAAACTGTGGATACAACCACACTATAAAATAAAAGCCATGGATGCAACCAAGGTATAAAATAAAAACTGTGGATGCAACCACATTATCAAATCAAATCCTTGGATGCAACCACATCATTTTGTAGTGAGGGTGGTTGCATCCATGGTTGAAAATATGACTGATGGGTACATCCATGGTGAATGTATGGGTGCATCCACACAGATTTTGTGGATGTACCCAGGCCACATCTTGGGTATATCCAAAACATGCAGGGATGCAACCAAGTGTGAGTGAGATTTGTTTTGGTTGCAACCATGGCAACACATTCCAGCAATAATCTCAAGTCCTAGGAGGCTATGCAGTGTATTCAAGTGGGTTCGGTGGGATTTAAGTAAACGGTATGCTGCAGGCACAGTCGGATTAGGGCAAGCAGGTGCAGTCAGATCTGAGCAAGCAGTATGGTGCAGGCATGGTTGGATTTGGGCAAGCGATATGGTGCTGGCACGGTCACATTTGAAAGGGGTATGGTGCGGTCGGATTCGAGCAACTGCTATGGTGCAGAAGCAGTCGCATTTTAGCAACGGGTATGGTGCAGGCACAGTCGGATTCGAGCAAGCGGTATGGTGCTGCACAGATTTTGACAGGGAGGTAGCCCTGTGATGCCCCAAAGAGTCCCTGCAGAGCCCACAAATCCCCAAACGAGCTGCACAAGCGCAGGTCGTGATACAGGTTGGGCCAAAGACAACAACTGCGAATGGTGTTCACGATGCCTCTACAGCATGCCCTGAGTGGAGGGCCAGTTCCTGGTCCCAAAATGACCCTTGCAGGGCCCCAAAATCCCCAAAACGAGCTGCGCACCCGCAGGTCGTCATAGAGGCTAGGCTAATGGCAATGACTGCAAATGGTGTTCACTGATGCCTCTACAGCATGCCCTGTGTGAAGGGCTGGTTCCTGGTCCCAAAACAGCCCCTGCAGGGCCCCAAAATCCCCAAAACGAGCTGCGCACGCGGAGGTTGTAATACAGTGTGGATGCATCCACACAAGCAAGGATGTGGATGCACCCACACTACTGTGGATGCACCCAAGACACTGGATGCAACCATGAAAACTGGCACCTCTAGGCTTAACCCCGTACACCTTACATTGATGCTAAGGAGGCCTGGTTCGGGGTAGCCTGAAGTGGTCGTTTCAAATCACATGAATAGTTGTCTCTGAGAGGGGTTTGACGTCGTTTTCTCGCCATGGTAGAAGGAGGAGTGTAAGTAGACACACGGCCGTAAGAGAAAATGCTGACGTGTTGTATGTGCGATGGTGTGATCATGGCAACTTGTAGGTTACCACACCGCGATGCGACACATCCTAATCAGCGATATTCAACAAGCACACGATACAGAATGGATAAGGTGAACATCTAAAAAGACAGTTGATGTCCCATTGGCACGCTTGAACAGCCTATTTTGTGGAGAACTTGAATAACTAAAGCAATGCATGTGTTGCTATTCAAAATGTCTGCAAAGTGCGATACACATGTTAGGCAAGGCATATAATTATTTTTTTCTCTATCACAATCTTCTTGATGCATGGATAGTGCTCCTCACAAAAATCCAGAGCTGTCCGACATGATTTGAGTCCGGTAGACGAAAATTTCGGCCGGGGAGCTGGGTTTTAGGAGCACACCAAAATATTATACTATTGTAGATCTGGCTCTATCATTGATTGTGACTGAATTAGCCTGGAAAATCTAGCTATGTTTCGACCCAATCCATGGAGAATTGACTGAGATAATAGCAATTCTTTCAAGAGGATCAAAAACAGCCCAAAACGGATTTTTTTTATCCGCGCCTTCAGTACTATCATTAGAGAGTTTGTGCGGATCCACCCGGGTGGCTTCCAGGGCATGTGGAGCCGGGTGGCTCCAGCGTTGGGTGGCTTTTCTAGGTGGCTTTCCCAAAGTATGTCTCATTCTAATTACATGTTTATGACCATGATAAATCAGCGTACTGTACCTCTGGTGTCTTTGTGCCTCATGCTCAGCCTCGGGAGGACCTGGATAAGATGTTTTCTGATATTCTGGAGTTGCAGGTGCCTTTATTGCCTCTAGAGTGTGTTTTCATGGTCATTTTGCAAGTTACAGTTGATGTATGTAAGCAAAAGGATGTCATTTGGGGTTGGAGAGCAGGAATGATGTCATTCAGCAAGCCACCTGCTGACATTGAAGCCACCTGGCTCCACATACCCCAAAAGCCACCTGGGTTGCTCCAGGTGGCTATCACAAACTCTCTATTAGCTGTAAACTGCAGAGATTTTCATTGCATTGTTGTTGTTGCTGTAGACGTGAACAGACCATTTCATTTGGAAAAAGCATATATTCAGGCAATTTTATACACTATCCTACTACAGTTCAGTCAGAGAACAATAATCAACCCCACCTCACATGCCACCCGTACACCACGCGAACACCTTACATAAGAGTTGCCGCCAAACCCGTGTTCGCTGGAGAAGCGCTCATCGACTCCGAGGAGTTGCTGCCGCTGCGAATAGGGCTAAAGATGTCGGCGCAGGGAGACATCAGTACATAATAATAATAAAATGTAGATGGTTAGAGCACCGTAGACCAAGATAAGTGCCGAATGTGCGGAGGGGTATCTGGAGGAATCCGTGTTGAAACTTGAGGGAAGAGAGTTTGGAGGTTAAGTATTGTGTTTGATCTTGAGATGAGCCAGAGTTACGGTCAGCCTTGCAAGCAACACAGGCACAGTTTTTCCGTCTGCTGTGGTGTAGGTAGTTCCTACAAACAAGCGAGGTACGAGCTAAATTTGTTTGTAGTGTCTGTCTACGAGAGACTAGGTAGTTCTGCTCTGTGATCTCGACTCTCGAGAGCGCAATTCGCAAGCGCGCCGTTATTGCGACATCGCGTGTATCCCTTCCAGCCAATGTGGAAGAACATGGCAGCTCCTTTTTAATGTCTTTAGATAGGACTAAGGCTCCAACCTTTTCGTTTTCGTTTGCACCGAGAGGTAAAACAAACGGAAACGGAAACAAACATTTAAAAAACTGTTTAAAACATTTTGAAACAGTTGTTTCCCAGGCTGTGCGATCTGGATGGGAAGTGCAAGAATTATGATAAGTTTTGGCATCCAATGGATACCTGCACCTTCGCCTTGGAATTGGAAAGGTTCTTTTTGTTGAGAGACCAACAATAACTTTAGACTGGGTGGTGCGCAGCATCTCGGCAACAACTGCTACGTGGTTCAAGTCGAGGAGAATGTTGTCCAGCTTGATCTATACACACTTGGAGGTGGAAGATGAGTGGAACAAGAGGAACAAATTAGTAATACCCTTTAAAATTGTACCGGACAAGCATCCATTTGGATCCTACACACACTGTAAAAAATAGTTGTTTATGGTGCAAGTCACCTAGCTGCCGCTACCCCGTGCCAGAGCTTTTCCGGCCCGAATTTTGCCTCTATTCTTTATCCCTCTTACAAATGTGTTTCTTTTTACATTCTGCACAGATCTGTAAGACATATTTCCATTTGAACCAAAATTGAGTGAGGTAAAAAAAAAAACTTCCCTCCAATTTGGCCACTGGCGGGTGAAATAATGAAAAATAGCGCTGATTGTGGCTGTGTATAGGCCCAAATTTTTTTCTCCGGCCATTTGGCCACTATTTTTTGGTAGCGGCAGCTAGGTGACTTGCACCATAAACCGTTTTTTTATTTTTGTTTACTGTTTGTCGGGGTCTGTAAAACAAAAGAAAATAAAAACAGTTATATCCGTTTAAAACGTTTATAAACGGAAACGGTTGAAGCCTTAGATAGGACGAGTGCATCGCTCTCGGTCCGATTTTCCCGGTTGGTTATATTTTTCTGTATTAGATCATGATCTACCCTACTCTGTCTGATGAACTTCGAAACTGCAGCTGGGTATGAACTTGCATGAAAGTGGGCTCAAACTGTTCATAGGATGTATGCCTTCAATATGCCATGGTTCAGATCAGATTAGTGGACTACAGCGGAAAAAGACCAAGCATAAATGCTTAGGTGGCCAGTTACCCAATAAAAAATAGTAGCACTGGACGCGCCAAGCACATATACTAGCAATGGACGCGTCAAGCACCGGGAGACGGGTAGGACTCCGGACGCCGGACGAAGCGCGTCTCCCAGTGCCTCGTCACGCGCTATCCCCTCTTTCCGCGTCCACAGGCTCGTGCGGCCCCATTGCCATCTCTTGTGCCCCACGCCCAACTCGCCGTCTCCCGCAGCACACAGCGCAGCACAGGATGCGCCTCGCCTGTCTGCTCGAGACATGCACCACACCACACCACACCACACCTCGACTCGCCGTGGCCACACCGTCGGGTCGAGTGAACCTACCCACTCGTTTGGGGCTGTCGCTGCACCCTATGTCCAGACGCGCGCGCGCGCGCCTCCCCGTCTCCGCTTTCTCTCTCTCCGCCTCCCTTCACTTCGCCCGCAGCCTGGGACGCATGCATGCATATATACCGTCCCGCCCCCGCCTGCCTGCCTGCAGCGGGCCACTCCCTACCTCCAAACGCTTCCCGCCTCGCGTATACACCGAGCAGCGCGGCCGCCGCATGCACACCGCCCTACCAAGCCTCGCCTCTCGCGCTCGGCATCGTCACCCCACCGCGCGCTCCCTGCCTCGCGGGTGTACATCGCAGAGGGTCGTGCACACCGCTCGCTGCGCTTGCGGTCTCCTCTCCCACCGCCCGCCTCTCGCGCACCCCACCGCACACATGCCTCCCGCCCACGCCTCCCTCCCATCCTCCCAATGAGCGCCACTCACCGCACTCGTCAGCAGCGCCACGACGCGGTTCACCACGCCCGCTTTGACGTGTGCGTCGGCCTGCCAAAAAACCAGCGTCAGCGTCAGCGGTGCGGTCGGATGTTATGAAATAGAAAACGTCGGGATAGCAATGCGGTCGGAATCCTCGGTAGGACGGACGAAGCGTGCCTCTCATTACTCTCGCCTCGTCACGCGCCATCCCCGCTGCACACCTTCAGCCCTTCCCCGTCTTTCCGCGTCCAGTCTCGTGCGGTCCCCACCCATGGCCATAGCGCGCGCGCTCTTGGACTCGTCGTCTCCCTCAGTATAGGACGCGTCCGCTCGAGACAGACAGACACCCCGCCATGCGCCGCACCTCGACTCTCCGAGGCCACGCGCACCACACCCCGAGCGAACGCACCTACCCGTCGGGTGGCGATGTCGCTGCCTTGCTTCCGCTCTGTCTCCAGACGCACCTCCCCGCCCAAACCTTAAACCCTAAACGATACATACCCACACACACACACACTTGCGACTTGGCCCTCGCCTGGGTGGGATGCGCCTCCCTCTCCCCCTCCCCTCCCCCTCCTTTCCGCCCCTCCATCGCGCGCTCGTCTCATGTCCCAACGAGCCAAGTCTCCTCGATGCGTGATCGAGGCGCTGAAGACGCATCCGCCCCGCAGCTTCCACAACTTGGCCCGCACACCATCCCGCCCGCTGCCTGCCCGGGCCACTCCCTCCAAACACGCGGTCTCTCCCTCCCGTGGCCGCGCGCCCCCGACTCGCGGGTGTACATCGAAGAGGGCGACCGCCGCGTGCACACCGCCCCGCTCCGCCTCTCGCGTCGTCTCCCCTCCCCATCGTACACCGTACACCATCCAGCATCGCCGCGCCAACCTGACAACCCCATCAAACGCGCCGCGCCAGTCGCGGGGCCGTAAAAAGTAAACCCATACACGCCGCCCGCCCGTGGTGGGTCGCAACATCGCCTGTCGCAAAACTGTGGTGGGGCCGCAAAAAAGCACGACCCCCAACTCGAGTGAAAGAACTCCAAGTACAAGAAGGGAGACAAGAAGGAGAACAAAAAAAAAGAAAAGCAAAACAACGCACACACCACCGGGTGCGTCGCCATATCAAACAACAAGAAATTCCGCTTTTCTCCGTGCGCAGGACGGCCTTGTCGACGAGGCGCTCGTGTGGAAGCCGATCTTGAGGACGTTCCATGTTTCGCCTGGAGGCGAGGGTTAGCGAGCGGTTAGAAAAAGTATACGAAGCGGAGCGAGCAGTCAGAAAGACAGGTAGGGAGAATAATAATGTTAATAACTGAGGGGACTCCATGGATCAAGACGGAAGGAAGGGGTTAGAAAGGACTCGAAAGGAACGATTCCATCCATCCGTCCTTGCGTCGTCAAATGTATTGCACGGGACCGACAATGGCCCTCTTCGTGCAAGGCCGACTCGGAGGAGCCCGGCTACACCGAAGATGAGACCCAACGCCTTGCACAGTACGCGCACATCCACCGTGCCCCACAGCGGGGAAAGAGAAAACGAAAAACTGCGCACAGCCACGACACACGACGCAGTGCAAAGGACTCGACTCGACGCACGCACACGCGCACTCGCCACGCACGCGCCAACGGGGGCGCGCCACGACGCCCATCCCGTAGCGCCCCGCCGGCCGCAAAGCGCCCACGGGACACGACACGACAAATACGCCCGCGCCCGCTCCGAGACGAGAACAGGATACACCACGTAGCGCTGGTACCCAAGGGCAGGGCAATAATCGCGTTAGGAGGAGCAGCTCGCCGTAGAAGCTCGGATGATATCAATCAGCCTCCTAGACCGTAGACCCTAATGTAGACCCTGAATGTATACGTCGAGCGGCATGGGAGACGTCGGGGGTGCAGGCGCGGCCTTCGGGCGACGGGTAGCAGCGTGCAGAGCCACTCGGTGATGCGTGAGGGAAAATCCAATACCGAGTCGTGTGACGCCCAATGCGCCCAATCCCGCAAGCCCTCACCCACCCCACCGTCCGTCCGAGGTACCCAATGCCTACGACACCCAGGACAACGGCGGGGCGCGGGGAGCGGGGATTTGGTCGCGGCGTGCGAAGGCCGGATAAGGCTGCGCAAAAGCGGCGTCACGCAAGAGCGGTGTGCACATACCGCAGAGTGGAGCCGAAAAGCAGAGTACCAACACGGAAAAGAGGAGTAGAGAAGGTAGAGAACGAAACATAAATGAGGGAACGGCACGCACCACTCAATAAATCGACCTAGGTGCTGACGCGCATCTTCTCGCCCGCGCCCTCGGTCTGCTTGATCATCTTGAGCGTCTCGTCGAGCAGCGTCTCGCCCGCTTACTGCGTCGAGAGCACCGTGATCGGGCGGTCGGGGAGGGGCGAGCGTTTCTGGAAAGAAAAAGAAAAAGATGAGTTCCCCCGATTGCAATTCGAAGTAGCGAGGAAAGGAACATGGTGAATAGACACGCACCCTTTCCGGATCCCTACGACCCAATCTGCCTCAGCGCCAGCTTAATTAAAATACACCACAGCTGATATTTCGTTCCAGAAGCTCAGATACCCCTGCTTGTCCTTGATGCTGAGCAGCAGCACCTCCTCCATGAGCGTGAGTTTGGGCAGCGCGCCGCTGACCTGGGACGCCTCCGAGTCGGAGAGGAACAGCTCGCGCGGGTCGGAGGCGACGAGCGCGCCGTGCGCAAAGGCGGACCCGGCGTGTGCGGTGTGTGCGTTTCCGGTGGTTCCTGGTTGGGTGCGTGGTTAGTTGAATACGGTGTTACCAGTATATAGTATGCACCGTTTTTTGAGGAAGTTTGGGGTGAGCTAGGCTCGTCGTCGTAATTATGGGACAGTGAGGCGGGCCGGCGGCGCAACAGCATGGCGGTCGCCATCGTCTCTCGATTCGCTACACCAGAAAAGGCGTCTGCACGAGTGGACGGGAAAGGGAGAAGCCGAAGTGTGTGGCGGACCGGTGAGCGGAGTGATCGAATCGAATGGTGGCAGTGTTCGTGAGCGCTTAATTAGTAAGTCTTTCTCCGCATCTCAGTATCGATATCTGCTTGGGCGCTGTCCTCCGCAAGAGAGACCCGGAAAAAAATCTTTTCCACCTGTAGTACTACTTAGTCCTCTGGCCCGAAACTCAAGGGTACACCACCAACAAAACCCAGGGGTGGGGAACGCTGCAAAGAAAGGTATGTATCGGAAAAGCCAGATCGTGCCTGCCAACGCGGCGCGTGCAAACAAACCCCAAATCGACGCTCCGAAACCCATGCCCGCGATTCTCGACACGATCTATCGAAATCCTGCGATCGGCGCTACTCGCGTACTCAGTCGTAGTTACTTACCGCTACCTTTCTTCTGACAGACACAACCAACTTCTCTCGTACTCGATCCTTTTTCTCAAGGCTGCTACCAGTGATCTTGTATTGGCGCCCCACAAACCTCGCCGCGATGTATGTATACATTTCCATTATTTATATCCCACTGTCCTTCTAACTACTCAATTCAACTGTCCCAGATTCTTTCCTGCCCAACATGTATCGGTGCTCGGGAATTCCGGCCATATGCTCAGCAGTTTATGATAGCGAGCAACGTGTGCAATTCTTTGTACGAGCCAATCCTCCCGACTATGTGCTGTTCGACTTGACGTATCTTTTAATTAATTGCATTCACTACCGCATTATTCAGCCCATACTTTCGTTCCGACCCGACATATACGAGAGACCACATAGTACTAGCCTGTGAGTATTTTCGTTGCCATGAACTTGGATATTGGGATACGACTCCCACAACAGAATAGCTCTGAGGTGCAAGCTAAGCGAATGCATGTCTTATTTTCTACTTGACACGCACTGTCCTACTAGTAACCTGTATTTATAGTTCGCGATTCGGTGTTGTACGGTTAGTTTTGTCAACCGCCAGTCCCGCGCCCGTCTCGGAATATACTTTCCGTGATCTTGTATCATCTCTAGCTTCTGTTCTTTTTCTCAGGTCCGAACCGACCTGCGCCGTGACATTGGACAAAAGGTGCATACCGGTGCTGATACTAATCAACGACGGCCGTCGGCGGTGTTCTCTGATCGGAGATTCTGGCCGATCAATAGGTCAAATGTTCACAGCGCTAAAAATGCGCAGCCTATAAAAAGCACTGCCCGTTGCTCCCACCCTGTCATTCTCCGCCACACCCTCAATATGTCTCGCATGTAAGTTCCGATTCCTGCTCTAGATTGAATTGTACACTGAATGATGGACATCCGCAGGATCCATCTTGACGGTAATTAGACGTCGTTGCTCACCAAATACCCGATACTCACACAGTAGCCAGAAATCGAAATAGAATCCCTGGCCCATCCGCATGGCGATCTTTCATCTGACATGCAGATTTTCGCGCAGCTCATCATCGACAACCATATCATTCTCCAAACAACTCCATCTGACACAAAACCAAGTGAAAACTGCTGGAAAATTGTGTCCGGGTGGGCGATGTACGTGTATCACGCCGTATCCAAACTCGGTGCTAATGCTTGTCTGCAGCCCCGAGAATGATCCCACATTCATGCTTGCCGTCATGCGCCACAGTGAAACACGTGGTATCCGCCTTCTTGGCTCTGTCGAAATGAAAAGACACGATGTATCCGTCTGTGCGGAAAGTAAAAATGGTATGTGTCCACAATGTTGGGTGCTGGTGTATAATTAAGAACAAAAAACCGCAGTTTTGGTTCAGGATCTTGTGAAAGCGCACATGAGTGGCCCTGCTCTCAGATTAACAGCGAAATTCTCAATCTCCGAGTCTCTGCCTACCGGCACTAGGAGTTCACAAATTCAATGTAAGATTTGGTGTATTTGCTCAGGAGATTTGCTGAGTCTTGCATAGTGCCATGCATCAGTGGTGACCTCCTGCAATTGCAGCACGATCTCCAAGTGATGAATGCTGAGGCGGATAAAGGTCATCAAGCTGATTACCTCCAGCTTTGGCTCATGCATGAGAGAATCCTGTTGTCACCCAGCACAATTGGCCACCTAGGAGAACTTCTCCACAATTTGGGTGGCATATGTTTGAAGCACTGGAAGACATCACGCAAGATTCACTTTCTGAATCAATCTGTTTGCGCATATGAGGATGCCGTAGCTGATGACGGCAAAGCAACTTACTTGCAAGACCTGACTTTTGCTTCTTATCACCATGTTCAAGAGCATAGTATGGTTGATATTGACAAGGCTGTGCAGGTGCACAAGGATGCTCTCCATCTCACTACAAGTAGCGACAGCTGCTGGTTCGGAATTACAGTCAATCTTGCTAGCTTGTTACAGGTTCGCTTTCAACACTGTGGTGACCTCAAGGACCTTGACGAGAGCATAACAATGGGGCGAGAACTTGTTCATATTGCTCCGGATGATTGTGCTACCAAGGCCAACACGCTCTCCAACCTTGGGAATTCTCTGCTACTTCGCTTCATGCATCTGGGGGACCTTGGTGACCTTGATGAGTGCATGTCAAGGCAGGAAGAGGCTGTTGGCCTGGCTCCCAATAATCTGGATAAAGTTACCAAGCTAAACAACCTAGGAAATGCTCTCGCATATCGTTTTCAGCGGTTTGATGATATTAATGCTCTCAATGAGTGCATCTCAAAGCTGAAAGATGCTGTTCAGCTTGCTCCTGATGATTATCACAACAAGCCCACAATTCTAAGCAATCTTGGAAATGCTCTGCAATATCGCTTTACACGGTTGATGTCAGGGGAACCGCCCGTCCGTCCGTCCATCCGTCCGTCCGTCCGTCCGTCCGTCCGTCCGGCTCCGGCTCATCGCACGGCTCCGCTTCCTCGTCCGATCCTTCGCCCGGCCTCCGGACCCGCACCCCAGCCTGCGCCTCCACCCGATACGCCACCTCCCGTCCCTCCGGACTCTGCTCCCTTCCGTCCGTCCGTCCGTCCGTACGTCCGGCCGTTCTCACTGGCACGTGCTGTGTGATCAAGCTCGAGACCTCTGCCGAACCCTCCGGGCACGTGCTACTGGCTAGTACTTAAAAACCTCGCCTAGCGTGAGAATCCTTATCCTTTCTTCTCTTCGGATTCTCCCGCTAGGTGCGTATTCTAGAAACCTGTATTTAGTACCATTCAATTGAGTTACTTCGGATTCTCCCGCTAGTCTCCCGCGCTCTGCGCCGAGCTGAGGTTGCCCTTACAGCAGAAGAAAGGATCTAAGGGATCAACTGGTCAAGATTGCGAAGTTCGGTGTAGACTCGGACTCGGACCGCTACGCTAGCGCTCCGGCCTCCCCGACTTCCAACCTCGACCCCTCCTCCTTGATGGACGCTCCGACGCCCGGAAGCGGGTCCGCGCCACCCGAGCTCCCGGATGTTTACATCCCGGAGCCGGCTGCCGACCCCGAATCCCGGCTGACCGCGGTCGAAGGCTCTCTTGCAAACATCGAAGCCCTACTCCTCCGCGTTTTACACAACAACCAAAATCCACCCGCGACTGCCCCCGTCCCTGCCACTCCGGCTCCGGCGGTGGGTCCAGACTTTACCACCCTCACCCCCGTCGCAAAATCGGTTCTTAGACCGAACCCCCCGGCCGTCTTCGACGGCGACCGGACCCAAGGACGGATGTTCCTCCACTCCGTCCTCACATACCTCCGACTGGTTCCGGAAGCCTTCATGGTCCACGGACAGCTCGTTGAGGAAAAACTCGTGCGGTACGCCATGTCCTTTATGGCGCGAGACGCAGCCGGACGATGGGCCGAACGACAGTCCGCAATCGTTCCGTTCCCCTTCCCGTCCTGGGCGGAATTCGAGTCCGAGTTCCGGCTCCGGTTCGTCGAGGAAAACGAGCAAGACCAAGCTCTCCTCCGGCTGGAGACCCACAGCTACTACCAGGGCTCCCGCGACATTTACCGGTACACGGACGACTTCGAGGAACTCGCCGCCACGGCCGGGTACACGGATCCGCTCGTCCGCGTCACCAAGTACCGAGCGGGGCTCGACCCGAGGATCAACGCAGCGATCACCACGTCCGGAACCGCTCCGACGCTGCTAGACTACGCCGGATGGCGTCTCCGCGCCTTCCGTCAGTACGACGCCCTCGCCCGCGTCCGAGCGGGAGCACCTCCGACTCGCGCCCCGGCTCCGTCCGCACGCCCTCGCACTGGGACGTTCCTCCCAGTCCCCTCCTTCACGCCTGCTCCCAAAGCCGCGCCGGCGCCCGCCCTTCCGCCTGGCATTCCGATGGAAGTTGACCGGACCCGCGCGCGCTTCGCGCCGCGCGCTTGCTTCCGCTGCGGTGCGTCCGGACACCTCGCCCGAGACTGCCCGACTCCCTCGGACGTCCGGCACGCAGACGTCCTGGACGAGGTCGTCCGTCAACTCGGAGACGACCTCCTCGGAGAGCTCTTCGCACGCCTCTCTACTACCGCCGGGCTTCCGACCGAGCCGGACGCCGGAGACGCGGAGCCGGAGGGTTTTCCGAACGCGGTCGAGTGAGCGGTGCGCCCTCGGTCGCGTCCCCTAATCGTTACTCCTGCCTGTACAAAGATATACCCAATAAATCGGCAGTTGAAACGAAAGACGCACCCCCTGCTCCGGCCTTCGTCCCCCGGCCGGAGCCCCCTATTCCCGCCCCGGAGGCAAAAACCCCTTCCATTCCCCGCGTCCACCGTCCGAGATGGGAACGCAGACTGCCCCGGCAGTTCGTTATCGATTCCGTAGAGGGCCGGAACTCCCTACACATTCCGTTGGAGATGCAGTCGGTGGAAACCGCGGCTAAGATGTCCGTGAAAGGTCTGGTCGACTGCGGAGCGACCGGAGACTTCATCGACTCGGAGTACGTGATCTCTCGCAACCTCCCCGTCCGGAAGCTCTCCCAGCCTATCCCGGTCCTCAACGTCGACGGCACGCCCAATGCGGCCGGAGGCATCACCGGAGTAGTTGATATGGTCGTCAACTACAAGGGTCACTCGGAACGCATCCAACTCGCCGTGACGCGGCTCGGGAAGCAGCACGTCCTCCTCGGATACTCCTGGCTTCAGAAGCACAACCCGGAGATCGACTGGGAAACCAAGGAGGTCCGGATGACCCGCTGTCCGACCAGCTGCGGCACTTGCCGAGACGAGCTCCGCGCCGTCCGTCGTAGCGCGAAGATCTCCGCCGCGATCCTCCGGCAGCTCCGCGAAGGTCCCGTCCCGTCTATCTGCGCCATCGACTCGGAGGAGTGGTGCGGAGACGACGGGTACGACCCGGACGGCGACGGAGACGACTTTCCGGACCTCACTCCGGACCCGGACGACGATGACGACGACGAACTCGAAGAAGGCGACCGGATCCTATACACCGCGTTCGCTCCGGCCGAGGAAATCCGCGCCGGCAGCACCGTCTCCCAACGGCTCGCGGAGGCCTTCGCCCGGAACTCGGCCCCGCCTGGGACTTCGATTCCGACCTGGGTCGAGGACTTCTCCGACGTCTTTGACAAGGAGTCGTTCGACGCGCTACCGGAGCGCCGGACGTGGGACCACGCCATCGAACTCGTCCCGGACGCAAAGCCGGCCAACTGCAAGGTCTACCCGATCTCCCCCCTCGAGCAGAAGGAACTCGACGCGTTCATCGAGGAAGGGCTGAGCACCGGCCGGATCCGTCCGTCCAAGTCCCCGATGGCGTCTCCGGTCTTCTTCATCAAGAAGAAGGACGGAAGCCTCCGGTTCGTCCAGGACTACCGGGCGCTCAACGCGATGACCGTGAAGAACCGGTATCCGCTCCCGCTGATTAACGACCTCATTAATCGCCTAAAGGGAGCCCGGTTCTTCACGAAACTCGACGTCCGGTGGGGCTTCAACAACGTCCGGATCCGAGAAGGCGACGAGTGGAAGGCCGCGTTCCGTACCAACCGAGGACTCTTCGAGCCCCTGGTGATGTACTTCGGCCTCACCAACTCTCCGGCCACGTTCCAGACGATGATGAACGACATCTTCCAGGACCTCATCCTGTCCGGAGACGTCATGGTATACCTCGACGACATCCTCATCGCTCACTCCGACCTCGCGCGCCACCGAGAGATCGTCCGAGAAGTTCTCCGACGGCTCCGGGCGCACAGGCTTTACCTCCGGCCGGAGAAGTGTGAGTTCGAGAAGTCGTCGATCGAGTACCTCGGCGTCATCATCTCGCACAACCACGTCGAGATGGACCCGGTCAAGGTCGCCGGAGTCGCCGCCTGGCCTGCTCCGGAGAACCGGAAGGACGTGCAGCAGTTCCTTGGCTTCACGAACTTCTACCGGAGATTCATCCGGGCGTTCTCGGACATAGCGCGGCCCCTCTTCGACCTCACGAAGAAGAGCGTCGCTTGGACCTGGACCGCTGCCGCGGCCGCTGCCTTCCAAGCCCTCAAGGATGCGGTGACCGCGGAGCCCGTCTTGGTCCTGCCCGACGAGTCGCGTCCATACCGGGTCGAGGCGGACAGCTCCGACTACGCCACCGGAGCCGTCCTGTCTCAGCCGGACGCGAACGGGAAGTGGCATCCGGTCGCGTTTTACTCCAAAAGTCTGAGTGACGTCCAGCGCAACTACGAGATCCACGACAAGGAGATGCTCGCAATCATCCGGGCCTTAGAGGAATGGCGACACTTCCTCGAAGGTACGCAGCATCCGGTCGAGATCTGGACGGACCACAAAAACTTGGAGTACTTCCGGAAGGCGCAGAACTTGAACCGGAGGCAGGCACGGTGGTCCCTGTACCTGTCCCGGTTTGACTTCGCGCTCCACCACCAGCCCGGACGCCTCATGGGCCGTCCGGACGCGCTGTCTCGCCGTCCGGACCACGGGGTAGGCTCGGACAACACGGACGTTACCCTTCTTCGCCCGGACCTGTTCCACGTCCGCGCGCTAGAAGGCGTCGTGGTGGCCGGACCCGAAGTCCCCCTCCTTCGTGACGTCCGGGAGGCCTTCACGGGTGAACCGGACCTTGAGGACCCCGTCGCGCTTGTCGCACGAGAACTCCTCAAGAACCGGAACGTCCGCCCCCCCCGGTCGTCCGAGTGGCGTGTTGCAGAAGGGCTCCTTTACTACCGCGGTAAGGTCGTCGTACCGCGGAATAAGGACCTCCGGCGCCGAATCATCGCCCTGCACCATGACACCCGGGTCGCCGGACATGCCGGACGGTTCAAAACCCTCGAGCTCATCTCCCGGAATTACTGGTGGCCCCAGCTGTCCCGTCACGTCGGCCAATACGTCCGGACCTGCGACCCGTGCAACCGGACGAAGGCGCTTCGGAAGCTGCCCCACGGAGAGCTCCACCCGACCGAAATCCCGGAGGAACGCTGGGACACCGTCTCGGTGGACTTCATCGTCGAGCTCCCGGACGCACACGGGTTCGACGCGGTCATGGTCGTAGTCGACGTCCTGGGTAAGCGGGCCCACTTCAACGAGTGCCACACCGGCCTTGGCGCGGTCGGAGCCGCTCGGCTCTACTACCGGAACGTCTGGAGGCACCACGGAACCCCCCGGAAATACATCTCCGACCGTGGGCCGCAGTTCGTCGCGGAGTTCACCACGGAGCTGTGGCGCCTCATCGGGATAGAACCAGCGACTTCCACCGCCTACCACCCGCAGACCGATGGCCAGACCGAACGCGTCAACCAGGAACTCGAGCAATTCGTCCGGATCTTCACGAACTACAAACAGGACGACTGGGACGAACTCCTCCCGGCCGCGGAGTTCGCGTACAACAACCACGTCCACTCCTCGACGCAGCAAGTCCCGTTCATGACGGACACCGGAAGGCTCCCCCGGATGGGATTTGAGCCTAACGGACTGCGCTCGAACGTGGAATCCGCGAACGAGTTCCGTGACCGGATCGCGTCCGGAGTCTCGGAAGCCAAAGCCGCCCTCGTTAAAGCCAAAGACGAGTTCAAGCTGTACTACGATCGCCGGCGCACGCCCGCCCCGGAGATCAAAGTAGGCGACCGAGTCTGGCTGGACGCCTCGGATATCCGGACGACCCGTCCGTCCGTCAAATTCGCGGACAAACGCCTCGGCCCCTTCAAGGTCGTGAAGGTTGTCGGAAAGGGTGCGTACAAGCTCGAGCTTCCCCCCCGGTACTCCCAGCTCCACCCGGTCTTTCCGGTGGTGAAACTCCAGCTCGCGGAGCCGGACCCGTTCCCCGGACGCCCCCGGAACGACGAACCCCCACCCGTCCTTCAGACGGACGACGACGTTCAATGGGAGGTCGAGGAGATCCTAGAAGCGAAGGTCCGTTATGGCAGCCTCTGGTATATGGTGCGGTGGAAAGGCTACGGCCCGGAACACAATAAATGGGTAAAGCACTCCGACGTCTTCGCTCGAGACGCCATCGATGCTTACTATCGCCGCTACCCCAACGCCCCGCGCCGGATCGCCTCGGCCGCTTTCGACTCGCTATCGTTCCGGAGGCGCGACGCCCAGGTCCGATTCATGCGTCGAGACGCCGCATTCCAAGGGGGGGGTGATGTCAGGGGAACCGCCCGTCCGTCCGTCCATCCGTCCGTCCGTCCGTCCGTCCGTCCGGCTCCGGCTCATCGCACGGCTCTGCTTCCTCGTCCGATCCTTCGCCCGGCCTCCGGACCCGCACCCCAGCCTGCGCCTCCACCCGATACGCCACCTCCCGTCCCTCCGGACTCTGCTCCCTTCCGTCCGTCCGTCCGTACGTCCGGCCGTTCTCACTGGCACGTGCTGTGTGATCAAGCTCGAGACCTCTGCCGAACCCTCCGGGCACGTGCTACTGGCTAGTACTTAAAAACCTCGCCTAGCGTGAGAATCCTTATCCTTTCTTCTCTTCGGATTCTCCCGCTAGGTGCGTATTCTAGAAACCTGTATTTAGTACCATTCAATTGAGTTACTTCGGATTCTCCCGCTAGTCTCCCGCGCTCTGCGCCGAGCTGAGGTTGCCCTTACAATATCACGCAAAAGGACAGTTCGTTTGCGAGCATTTTCATGTGCATGATGAGCAATGAGCCGAAGAGACTGCTGTGGGGTTCCAGACTCTGTATCAATTTTTCGGGTAGCTGCTCCATCAAGCTCAGCAGAGAGCATAGTGAGTTCACTGGCAAGATCCGGCCACCTCCTCCTTAATGCATCTACTGGGCTGCGGAGATTGAGGAACTGGCCCCATATCACAGATCGACCTTGCTCAAGCCATTCCAGTGCTTGCTCAGGCTGACCAAAGGAAATGGCAGCTGCTGCCGCATCTCTAACCAGTACACCAACTTCTATGATGCGATGGTGACGGTCATTTACAGAGAGACCTAGCCAAGCCACTTCGTGGAGCAGGCTCAGAACAACCTGGAAGGCTTGGAGAGAGGAAGCATGTTTAACCTGTTGGGTAAAATATGCCCACATTTTGGCAGCTTGTAAACGGACATGTGCTTGACCTGTAGTTGAACAGGCAGCATCACAATATTTAAAAGCCATTGATTGTAGGTCATTGAGATCCCCAAGTTTCTCGAAGCGACGTTTAAGAGAATTTCCAAGGTTGTTGAGCCAGACTGGCTTATTTGGATGCCCATCTGGAGTCAACTGAACAGCCATTTCCTGATTTGAGATGGACTCGTTTATGTCGCTCACATTCCCAAAATGCTTAAAGCGACACGCCTGAGCATTGCTCAAGTTGTTGAGCCTGTCTGGTTTCTCCGGATCACCAGTGCCAGTGAGAGCAACAGCAGTTTCATGGGCGGAGATACATTCATCAATGTCTGTAGGGTCCTGAAACCGTTCAAAGCGACACAAGAGGCAAAGACCATAATTGCTCAAGACAGCAGGTTTGGCATGGTGGCCATCAGGAGTCAACTCAAGAGCAGTTTTCTGCTTTGAAATACAATTATTGACATCAGCAATGTCACCAGATCGCTCAAAACGACGGAACATAGAAATAACAAGATTGTTGAGTCGAGCCAGTTTAGATGGGTCACCATGTGGAGTCAGGTCAACAGAATGCTCATGCATAGAGACAGATTCCTGCAGATCATTGAGGTCACCAAGTGCACTGAAACGTTCCCGCAAGGAACCACCCAGATCATTAAGTATCCGAGGCTTCTCTGGATGTTCATCTGGAATGTGAGAGATAGCTTCTTCCTGCCTTGAGATGCCTTTGTTGAGGTCAGCCAAATCACCCACCTGGTGAAAGCGAGACTGCAGAAGACCACCAAGATTGGAGAGCATAGCAGGTCTTTCTGGATGATCTGAGGGGGTTTGGTTGACAGCATTCTCTGCTTTCTTGATGGCCTCGTTCAGATCTCTGAGGTCCCCAAGCCTGTCAAAGCGAGATTGTAGGGAAGCACCTAGTTTTCCAAGCCTGAAGGCCCTCTCAGGATGATGAGTTGGGGTGAGGTCAAGTGCCATTTCTTGCTTCAATACACTTTTTTTGAGGTCATCAAGGTCCCCCAGTCGTTCAAACCGACATCGGAAGGAAATTCCAAGATTGCTGAGCATGTCGGCCTTGTATGGGTGACTGTCTGGAGCAATTAGAACAGCTTCTTCTTGCTTTGAGATGGAGTCATTGATGTCAATGAGCTTTCCCAGTTGCTGGAACCGACTCCGCAGAGAAATGCCAAGATGGTACAATGTGGTAGCTTTATCAGGATGACCATCTACATGTAGGATGAGGCCCACAGCAGCTTCTTGCCTTGAAATACATTCATCAAGATCACTAATGTTGTTAAGTCTCTGAAACCGGTGTTGCAAAGAAATTCCTAGACTGTCAAGCATGCCAGGTTTGTTTGGATGTTCATCGGGAGTGAGACGAACAGCATCTGCCTGTCTGGAGATGCTGTCATGGATGTCGCTCAAGTCACCAAGCCGTATAAACCGAGAAAGAAGGGCAGAACCAAGTATGTTTAGCCAGACACACTTCAATGGGTGGTCATTTGGGGCAAGGCAGATGGCGCTCTCTTCCATTGATATACACTCATTGATAACATTGACCTCATCAAATTGCTCAAAGTGACAATGAAGCGAGGTAGCAAGATTGCTAAGCATCACAGGCTTGGCAGGGTGGTCATCTGCAGTCATTTGAACAGCCTCTTTCTGCTTCAAGATGCACTCATTGATATCATTGGGTCACCACACGACTGAAATCGGACTGCCAGTGAAAGGCCAAGATTTTGAAGCCGAGCAGGCAACCCTGGATGATCATTAGGAGTGGAATGGATTGCTTCTTCTAGTTTTGTGATAGATTGATCAAGGTCACTAGGATCCCCAAGCAGCTTAAAACGACCCAGGAGGCCATTTCCAAGATTGTTGAGCCTGGATGGCTTTTGTTGATCGCCATCTGGGGTGAGATGGATAGCATTTTCCTGTTTCAACATACTCTCATTCAGATCACGAACATCACCAAGTTGCTTAAAGCGACACCCCAGAGAGACTGCAAGATTTGTGAGCATTGCAGGTATAGCAGGATGGCCAACTGGAGTAAGATGGACTGCCTCCTCTTGGAATGCAATGGATTTGCTGAGGTCTGATGAATCACCCAATCTTTGGAAGCGATCCAGCAAGGCAATGCCAAGATTGGCAAGTTTGGAAGGCTTCTGTGGGTGATCATTTGGAATTAGAAGAATAGCATTCTCCTCATTTGAGATGCTTTCATTGATGTCTTTGAGATCACCAAGTCGCTCAAATCTACATTGGAGGGCACCACCAAGATTGCTGAGCATGGCAGACTTGTTTGCATGATGATTTGGAGTAAGGTGGACAGCAGCCTCTTGTGCCTTAATGCAGTTATTGATATCATCAAGATGTCCAAGGCGCTGAAAGCGGAATCTGAGGGAACTGCCAAGATTGCTGAGCATTTGAGGCTTGTCTGGATGGCCAGCTGGAATAAGGTGGACTGCCTCCTCCTGTATTGAGATGCACTTGTTAAGGTCATCAAGGTCACCAAGTTGTCGGAAACGATCTGTTAGAGAATTTCCAAGATTTTGGAGCTGCTGTGGCTTATCTGGATGACCATCAGGAGTGAGTTTGAGCCCATATTCATGGCTTGAAATGGATTCGTTCATGTCACTGAGCTGTCTCAACTGTAAGGGCAACCTCAGCTCGGCGCAGAGCGCGGGAGACTAGCGGGAGAATCCGAAGTAACTCAATTGAATGGTACTAAATACAGGTTTCTAGAATACGCACCTAGCGGGAGAATCCGAAGAGAAGAAAGGATAAGGATTCTCACGCTAGGCGAGGTTTTTAAGTACTAGCCAGTAGCACGTGCCCGGAGGGTTCGGCAGAGGTCTCGAGCTTGATCACACAGCACGTGCCAGTGAGAACGGCCGGACGTACGGACGGACGGACGGAAGGGAGCAGAGTCCGGAGGGACGGGAGGTGGCGTATCGGGTGGAGGCGCAGGCTGGGGTGCGGGTCCGGAGGCCGGGCGAAGGATCGGACGAGGAAGCAGAGCCGTGCGATGAGCCGGAGCCGGACGGACGGACGGACGGACGGACGGATGGACGGACGGACGGGCGGTTCCCCTGACATCACCCCCCCCTTGGAATGCGGCGTCTCGACGCATGAATCGGACCTGGGCGTCGCGCCTCCGGAACGATAGCGAGTCGAAAGCGGCCGAGGCGATCCGGCGCGGGGCGTTGGGGTAGCGGCGATAGTAAGCATCGATGGCGTCTCGAGCGAAGACGTCGGAGTGCTTTACCCATTTATTGTGTTCCGGGCCGTAGCCTTTCCACCGCACCATATACCAGAGGCTGCCATAACGGACCTTCGCTTCTAGGATCTCCTCGACCTCCCATTGAACGTCGTCGTCCGTCTGAAGGACGGGTGGGGGTTCGTCGTTCCGGGGGCGTCCGGGGAACGGGTCCGGCTCCGCGAGCTGGAGTTTCACCACCGGAAAGACCGGGTGGAGCTGGGAGTACCGGGGGGAAGCTCGAGCTTGTATGCACCCTTTCCGACAACCTTCACGACCTTGAAGGGGCCGAGGCGTTTGTCCGCGAATTTGACGGACGGACGGGTCGTCCGGA